>JBAMAX010000373.1:0-374488 GCA_037043745.1 Chymomyza amoena
GATTATAAAGTTTGTTAATATCTCACGCATCTAATTATATATATTGGATCATACTAAATACACAAATCGACTGAAACAAAATTAATTTCTGGATTTAGATTAATGTTGTTCTTTGAAGATAGAAGAAGACTGGTTCAAAGAAATGCGATTCCAAAATTATTGCATCATTTAAGACATGATAGAATATTCGGCCGTACTCCTGAATTCGAGTCCAAAAACGGTATTCAGAAAAAGAATCCGTATATCTTATTGGAAAGTAGAATCCGAATATATTATTCGAAAAAATAATGTAAATAAGATTTTCTGATTCGTATTAAAACCACATGTTTCGGCTGCTAACTACACAAAAATGAAAAATTTGATATATCTGAACTAGTTCCAACTATTTTGTAGCATTTTTTTAATCATTCAAAAAGTTGTCAATAATAGTAATAATAAAAACTCTAACAACAAAAAACTGTAGATAACTATTATTTATGGGCAATACAATTTTGGTTGGAATTAACTTCATTTGTGAAACAGTTCCAACTTTTTTTAACATTTTTTTAGTCATTCAAAAATTTGTGAATTATAGAAATAATCAAAACTCTACCAAAAAAAAATTGTTAATTTATATTTATAGGCAACAAAAAGTTGGTTTGAATTGTGTTCATATTTGAATTAGTTCCAACTCTATAATGGTAACTTAATGAATTACATTTTTCATAAAATACTCTATTAATATGCTTTAATAGATCTCTCATCTTTACAAGAATCGCTGTACATCGCTAGTGCCCTCAGTTAGAGTATAACAGAATGAAAATCTCGCACAGTTTAAAAACTAAACCAAGTGACAATGGTGCGTGCCTTCCAAAAGTGGAAAAGGAATTGCAGCTACATACACTACATAGTAGATGGAGGCGCATCGGCCACGCGTGTTGCATGTCAATCACGGCCATATGCGCCAGCCGTGCACTTGTTGCCAATGCTGTCGACGTCGACGCAGACGCCAACGCCAATGGCTGTGGCTACAAAGGCAGCAAACAGAGATAGCATAATGTATGCTGGGCAGCACCGCATTTTAAATGCTCTTTACTCGCAAACTAGAAGCTAAAAATAAAAAGTTTGAATAGTTGTGCCTTATAAGCTCAACTACTCTGATATTTATATCTAATTTTTTATGGTAAGAAGGGTATATCAAATTTGCAAGCCGAAAGAAAAATATATCGCGTATCTGTCTATATGAACACCGAGATATCAACGATGGTACGAACTAGAGCAACATATTCGATGCCCTTTTAGGTCTGCTTCACGAATTTATAGATGATCCCTTAGTCTGTATTCCATTTTTTGTAACGTAACGCCATGCGTAGTTTTTCTTAAATTCATTGGCGCCCGCAGGGAGGGGCCAGTAGGGGCATTGGCACCTAATGGGGTTTTTGTCAAGAACCTAAAATTCTTAAATAACCAAACTTTTGATATTTTGGCGTTGCTTACATTTTACCTATACATTTTACATATACCGCGTACTTTATATTTTGTCGTGCAAATGTAACGTCACGCCAAAAATGGAAATGCCCAATTGTATTTAGAAGAAAATAAAGCAATGAAAAACAACGAATATTAATTACAGACGTATTCCATTTTTGTAACATAACGCCATGCGCAGTTTTGCTTAAATTAAATTAAATTAAATTGATAAGACCGATTTTTTGCGACTTTATATCGTGTACTTTAATAGACTTAGAATTCCAGAGTTTCCTCAAGTATTTGATATCTATCATATTCAACTTAATTTTTCGTTCTTCATATTTTGTCGTACAAATGTAACGTCACGCCAAAAATGGATTTGCCCAATTGTATATTCGTTTAGGAATATAGATAATTATGTAATGAGTGTACGGAATAGCTCATGTCTATGGCTTTGCATATTCAAGCGTCCACCTACGTGCCTCTGCATCATGCTTAGCCCGATCATCCTTGTACTCCCAAGCCACATTGGGATCCAATGGGTGATCTGGATTTGGATTTGCTAATAGTACTTGCAGAGCTACCAATATACTCGACATGGTAACAGCCGGGGTCCACATATCGTCCAATATGTTTAAGCACACAGATCCATCTCGGTGTATATTACAATGATAAATACGTGTATCAAATATGACTGAGGGTGGCCTAAAAGGATATTGTCCTGTGAAGTACATATGCAAGCGAAAAACGCCATCTGCATATGGCGTATCGGGTGGTCCAATAATTGAGCCTTTCCAACAGAACATGTTGTCATCGGGTTCAAGAGAACAACCAACCAACGGTGTACGTCTAATTTGGAGCAACTCGGCTTGAAGCCTTCTGAATGCAGCGTGAGAACGATTTTCTGAAAGCGGCATAGTCGTAGTACGGTCAATTGGTATGGTCGTGGAAACGCTAGCTCCTTGTGGAATGACTGCCGGAATAGCCACAGCTGCTACAGCCAAATTTTCTGTACTACTATTTCCACGTTCAGAAGAAGAGTCTGCTGTTTCGGAAAGTCCGTATAGCATTCGGCGGAGACGCTGACCGCGTCTGAGAGCTGCTACTACTACTGCAGAATTTATTGAGTCTACAGCTTCTGGTACTTCGGAAACTCTCTCGTGCAATCTGTGAATAAGTTGACTGCGACTGAGAGCTGCTACTGGAACTGCAGAATTTATATTGGCGCGCTCAATGAAAGAGTCTAATGCTTCTTGTACTACGGAATCTCTCTCCTGCATTCGACTAAGATCTGCTATTGCTTCTGCCGAATTTACAGGAGCAATATTGACACGTTCAACGGAAGAGAGCTCTGCTTCAAGTACGGACATTCTCTCTTGCATTCGGCGAATATGTTGACTGTGTGAGCTGTTATTGCTTCTGCCGAATTTTCAGGACCAATATTGGCACGTTCAGAGGAAGAAACTGTTTCTGGTACTACAGAATTTCTCTCCTGCATTCGGCGGATACGCTGGCTGCGTCGGATAGGCGGCATTTTGTGTCTATCGTTTGATGCGCTCAATTATATTCGAAAAATCACGTTAGTTACAAAATAGGAAGTTTTAATACAAAATATACTATTTCGTGCTTTCTCAGTTGTTATTGTATTATGAAATGCCAACGACAGTTTGACAGATTTCAGAGATTGCTACGTTTCCGTATGTTTGCTTGAATACTTTTTGACGCTTTAGAACACAGTGACTTAGTAAATACAATTTAAAGTTTTTAGATTCCATACAGCAACAGGTTGTTTTTGTCTAACTAGTCCAGAGAATGCTTAGTGAATGAGTCCTTATGACGGAGACGTAGACGGATCAAAATATCAAAAATCTTATAACAAAACTAAATTTTGTTATATACTCCTGGTCAAAAAATGTGTTTTAGATCCAAAGTTCTCTTTGTAAAAACGATACGAATTATAGGTGATATCGAATGATCGATGAATGAATAAATACCTAAATTTCAGTTATTAGTAATAGTGGATATAAATATATACGGGTATTCACTCTCAAAGCGGCCAACCCCTCCTCATACTTCCATTTTTATGATAAACGTTTTTGGGATCATCATCAAAGTCTGAAAAGTTTATTTTTGCCGTTATTTAGACACTTTTTTGTTAGCTATGTAATATACGAATATTATTTTGTATATACTCCATTTTTTTTCTTATTTTTTCGTGCAAACGTATCATCACGCCAAAATACAAATGCCCAATTTTATTTAGAGGAAAATGAAACGTTAAACAATCACGAATGGCAATATACGAATATTACTTTGTCTGTGTTCTATTTTTAATAACGTAACGCCATGCGTAGTTTTGCTTATATTTTGTAATTTATAAGAAGAATTTATAGAAAAGCTCGAATTTTGAATGTTTCTCAGCATTTTGTAAGCTATCACACGCAGCTCAATTTTTTTCGTAATATTTTGTGGTACAAATATAACGTCACGCCAAGATGTAAATGCTCCATGGTCTTAGAAGAAAATAAAATGTTTACAAAATATTTTCTTTTATTTTTGTGGCGATTAATTTCATGTACTCAATATTGGATCCTAACCTTATATCTATCGATTGAATAAAATAAAAAATTAAATATAAAAAAAATCTTTTACTTTACAAATTTTAATAACTTAACGATTATATCTTACTTAGTTCTCAAAAACCATACCTTACCTTTTAAAATATAAAAGCATTGTAAAAATTTAAGTTTGCGTATTTTTAAGTATTAAAAAATTTACTAATTTTAACTATAGAAGTAACTATTGCAATAAGCACATAAAAAATCTCAGCTTAGGAAATATAATGCAAGCTCGTAAAGCAAAACAATGCCAGCTTTGTCGATAAAAGTGAAAGAATACAGAATTGCTGAAAAGACTCCCAAATAATAAAAAAAAAAGATTTTGCAAGAGATATTTGATGCTTCTATTTTATAGTAATGGCTCTTTTATGGTATATACATAAACATGGAACTCGTTTTTAAAACACTTGGTATTATGTTTTACGATATACTGGAAGCAACCAATGCATTATCGCATAGAAATATCATTTTTTTTAAAGCTTCTAAAACAAAAGCATGCGGAAGCAGTTAAGTTTATCGATACTAAAACAAAGATCAGTTAACAAATAAAGAGAGAGAACTAAAAGAGCTTGGGCAGGCTTCGAATAGAGCGATATTTTTTATTAAACAGTTTGATTCCCATAAACCCCTGTTAAGAAGTATCATTGTCAGCAAAAAATTAAAAAAAAATCTGGAGCAGCGCTAACCGTTAAACTCGGGAAAGCTGCGATGGAGATCCTCGGAGTGAGAAAGGACGCCTCCCTGAGCCGCTCAACAGCTTTCGAGTGAAATAAGGTTGAAGTGCGGAGCTATATAGTTATAATAGGGTAAGGTGGGACAAAGCTGACCTATTCAAATGCTTAGTATTCCCATTTTTGAGTAACAGTGGGATGTCGGGTTTGCCCCAGCTTACCCTACATATAAATTGTATGCCGACAGCGCCCAATAAATGCATTTTAAAAGTACAAAAAAAATTCTCATATACCTGGCTGGATAATCTTTTCCTACTTGCACCTCTAAAAATTCCATTGAACTCTCAACAACTACGAATAGCTTTCAATTTAAGGCTACAAAGCATCCAAAATGCCAAAATGCTAGCAAGGAGAGGGGATTGCTGTTGGTGAAAAATCGGAAAAGTCCATCTGTCTAATTAGCTGATGCAACTGCAACTGCAACATGAACAAGGAGCCGAAGCAATCGGTATGCAATTGGCATGAGATTGCCTTGTAGCTTAACCGCAGACATGGAAGCAGAGATACAAAACACAAACTCAAGCTTCCAATAAGGACAGTAAATAGCTGCAGAAATAGTAGGGACGAGTAGCTGCAGCTCTAACAACGTCTGACACTAAGCCACTTGAGCGCCATAGTTACCATGGACCGACTGCCATGACTGCCATGCCGGCACGTAATGAGCGCATTACGCACATTTACCCCAGACCGACCGAGCACCGAGAGATGTGTTCCTGCCACATCGTTTGTGCTCCCTGGCCACAAAGTGCTGTTGCAGCAACTGCGTATGGATAACAAGCCTTCTACTAGCTGGCTGGCTGCCTGGTTGGTTGCTTGTCCGTCGTTGTCGTCCCTTGTCTGGCTTGTTATCCTTGTCACATTATCGCCTTAGCCAAATACCAAGCGGATCTTGAGTGTGTAACATTGTTACGTGCAGCCGCCGAGAGATGCCAAGATGATGCTCCTGAGAAGCTCTGCTGAGATGTTGCAGCTTGTTGTGCACGTGCAACACGGCTGCAAAGGACAATGCCACACTTGTGCGTGGGACTGTGCTCAAGTACCGAAAGGCCTTAGGCTTAGACCATACTATTTCTTATTTTTGTTTGCCACATCTTTTCAAGATACTTCAAGTTGACTATATGCTGCTTGATGTTGTTGTTGTTGCCGCATTTTTGGCTCAGCGCCAAGCAAGCCAATGTTGCACTCATTTTAAGGCCAAGTTGGCAGCAACGGGAACGCTGCCAAGAGTGACTGCATATTGCAACATGTTTGGCGGGCCAGTTTTGTGGTCTCTCCGACGACGACTTGACTTGACTCTTGCAGGTGTGCTTCGCACGACTTGTCAGTGTCAGCAGCTGTTTGGGTTCCACATGTGAGTACCCACAAAAAGCACAAAAAACTAAAGAAATGCCATATAAAATAAATAGAAATAAACCAAGACAAAATCAAGAAATAGTTGAGAGTTAGATATGGAAAAATGCTGTCAATTGAAAAATTTGTATGGTAAATGTTTTGGATTGATTGGGCTGGGCAGAGTTGGTAATGACACTTTGTAATTAAGAGCTGGATTTTTGAGGATTTATCATGAATGCAAAATTTTAAGGTAAGATTTGTTTAAAGCAATGTTAAAGGAAAGGGTAACTCTGGAGAAGATTACCAAATTTTTATTTCCATAATATTCATCTCATTGCCATGCTACAGCCAGAGTCTGGAACTGCATCGAACTGCATGTTGCTATGATTGGACCTACTGGATTAGGAACATTGACAAAGGCTCCTTCGATAAGGACATTGCCACATTGTGCACACCGTAAGCGGTGTGGTTATCACACAGTGTAAGTTTCACCTAAATACGTTCACCCATACGAACACAATCGGTTCCACACTGATTTCTTTGTTAAAGTATTTATATACAGATCTTAAATTAACTTCAGGAGGTCTGCCCAATATTTCTCAAATTCAAACCATTCTGCTGAAATGGCGTAGATACAGCACATTTTAGAATTGGGCAGGCACGACTGTAGCATTCTCTTACTCTTAGATATCAGTCATGAGGGGATATTAAATTCGAGATTGAACGCACGAAGATTCACCTTAAGGTAATTAAAAGTTTCTAAATGTATGACAAATCTTTATTAATTCAAGACACCGCCGTTCGGATTCGGCGATAAACTGCAGCTCCCTGTTTTTTAGAAAAGATTTCTCCCAGGGGCGAAAAAGAAAATAGTTAGTCAGGGAAATAATTTTTTTTTTCAATGACGCTGGAGCCTACCAAAACTGACAATAAAATGGTCAGAAGGTCGAAAACAATTGATCTAGACATGTAAGTGCGTCTTTCCGAACGTCTTTCTATCTGTCTCCTAGATGTTAAAGACTGTAAGAACTAGTAGAACCAAACTTGATAATACCTCTGGTCAGATTATACGTAAATTTGATCAACCAAACAAAATTTCAAAACGCTGCCTGAATTTGCAGGAATCAGAATAAATAAGATTAATTCGTTCTTTAAAACGAAAGGTTGGCTTAGAGAAGATACAGGGGAAGGAATAAGGAATAGTTTGAGTGGCAGCGCTACGGATGGCCTTAGGGGCAAAAACATATAAAATGGTGGCTGAGTCAGTTGAGTGTTGGTCTCACAAATTAACGTAGCGACGTCTAGAGACCCATGTCCGATTCCCAGCCGAGCAAAATTTGTTGTTTTTGTTTTTTTATTTATCTGATAATAATCTGATATTTGCTACAGGGTAGACCATGTTAAGTTGACCGATCTGGCAACCCTATAACTTTTGATCGCGCTGATAAGCAAACGTCATATTTGGAAGCGTGATTACTCCAAAAATTCGGTCTAAAATTGTTCATAAGTAGCTTATAAAGTAATGGTACAGAGTTTCCAAAGGTCGTATATGTCTCACTTGAAGGGTCGGAAGGCTTACAACTTATAAATTGGATCCTTTCTCAATTTACATTCGGCTAACCTCATAAATCCCTATAGATAACACTAGGTGTTGTAGTTGTAGTTTTTCGCTAATCAAGCGTGCTCCCATCAACATATACATGTCATCAATATGAGTAAGTATTTTTGGTACAAGAAGTCTCTCTCTGTCTCTCTATAGGCGAACATATAACGTCAGTTCGATTGCTCTGGCGTTAAAAATGCATTCCTGAGTTCAGGTATGAAAAGGATATGAACGCTCAGGGTAAGAGGAACAATGACATATATCATAAATAAACCCCAGCATGCTCATCAAACCAGAGCTCTTGGCCCTTTCACTCAAAATTAGTTTCCCATCTTTCATAAGCACATTGACCGCAACTCCAACTATTATTTTTCACAACCATGCAATCCTCCTAGTCAAAGTATCTCCTTCTTCTGAGATTCCATTTCCCCTAGTGGTGCATAGTCATACTATATTGTACTTATAAAAAATATTACAAAAAAAACCGCAACCAATTAACCAAAGTGCTCCTAATTAAAAGTTAATCGTGCTTGAAAGTCCAAAGAGTAGAGAACCCTCTTTAATTAGCCCAACTCTCATACATGTTTAGTAACAATGTTTTTGACTCTTGCCGTCAAATTGTCTGCACATTAAATGTCATAAATTTTCATAATTTGACAATAGCAAAAAAAAAAAGAGAAAAGATCAAGAAAAACTGCACATAATTTCTAATACGCGAAAGATAAACATCGAAAAACGCTGTGACTTGTTGTGAACCGTCAAAAAATTAAAAAGTCTTCGGCTTGCAATAGATCTTTGATTTCAGAGAGCTTCGAGTCGTCATCTGACGTCGTCTGAGTTGCAACTGCCAGCAGTCTATTAATTTGAAATGTCTTGAGATAAATTACTAAATGACTACCGCTTACGTGTGATCCATCCATCAATGCCATCATTAAGCCAAACATTTGACAGAAAACGAAACGATGAGAAGAAACAGTCCAGGCTTGGGTAATGGCTAATGGCATTGGCCAACCCAACCAAGACACAACTCTCTGCTAAGCTCTCTTTAGCTCTCAGAGACTCCAGCGCGAGTCTTTTGGACCCCACAGTGTGTGACATAGCGACGACGACGTCGACGTCGTCATCATCATCATCGTCGTCCGGTAGAGGCGCATCATCTTCTTGGGCTCTTTGGCGACGTCGTCGTCGTCATCGTCATTCTTGTTGTTCCTTGGAAGAACCTTTTAATATGTTGTTGTAGGGTGCTGTCAATAGGTTTTTAGACCAGGCCTAGGCGGCGGCGGCTGCCTTTGTTTGGAGTTTTGCCTTCCAGCCGTTGCAAATATTTCTGCCATGTGAGCTGCACTCAAGCGTGTCCAGGTATTTGTTGTTGATTATGTTGATAAGTGGCTGCCACATATTTTCCGACTGCACTTGTAATAATTTGTTTGCCACTCATGTTTATGTTTTTTTTTCGTTGTTGTTATTTAATTCATGCCACTGTTGTAATCAATGCCAATGTGAAGTGGTCTTACTTACATTTGAAAAGATAGCTGTGAGGTTGTGGAATTTGGAATGGGCTTGAGTTCCCCGAGCCTGGGACGCATTCCAGCGAACAAATTGCGCTGCTGCTGCTACCATGGCTGAGTGGAAACTTTTTCGTGAGTTCTTTGGCATTTCATCGTCACCCCGATTTCCAAGAAGTCAGTCTCCTGCTTTGATTGCGTGTGTGCAAACTTATCTTTTCATTTTCTGTTCTGGATATTTTTTTTTTTTGGTATTTTAATGAGCCACAATAATTTGTTTACAGAGAAATTTAAGTTTATTATCTTTTATCGTAAAAAAAAACAAGTTATGCGGTTGTTAAGAGCAGCATCTAAGTTTAGATTTTAAGGTGATATTATCTTGAGAGAGAGAGAGTTTATTTTTTGATATTTGACATCGTCTGTTTCCAGTGAACAGGGTTCCAAATATAGGAGTAGTCATTAGAGACTAGTTAATACATATTATATATTTTCTAAATGTATATTAAGCCTGCATAAATAAAGTACCTACTCAAAAGCCCGTCGAGAGAGGAGAGGAAATGGTTGTATGTCGTAATACAATCTCCTAAAATTTGCTGCATTGCCAAAAAAAAGATGCTGTCCCTATGCATTGTGTATGTTAAGTAAAAAAGTTCGTACCAAAGATCCCAACCGATCTTAATAAAATATTTACCACTTAGTGGATCATGAAAACGGGATGGTCTGTATAGAATTTGAAACACTTGGGAGTAAGTCTCATGAGAAGTGAAGACCTTGACCTTGTGTCGTATTTTGTAATAACATTTAAACTCTGTCTAGCTCTTTGGATCTTGGAGGTACAGGTGTCTCTACGACCCAGGGCGCAATTTAATATCAATATATAACAAGTTATGTCCTGACGTAAAGCATTCCTCTAGGAGTCTCTGCTAAGCTCAAGCCGTTCCCACTTCTATACCCAATTTAACTAGAGCACCCACTGAATGGTACTTCGAAAGGCGACCGGAAACCCTAAGCCAGGTTAATACAAACTTCTCAAGCCTTACTCGCTGGAGCTTCTTAGGCATGGAGCCTACAAGATTATTGAAAGAGCAAAACCGATGGACTTTTATTCACTTGACTCTGTCAATGTCTGGATTTGTTGAATAAGGTTTTCGGCACCGACACATTCAAAGATTTTAGAAAGTAGTTTCCTCAAAAAATAGAATAATAACCCCTGCTCCACTCAACAGAATCTGTAGGATGAGCGTCTTGTATTGTGCCGACTTCGTCTGGCGTGAGCATGATGCGACAAATAGAAGGTGACGCCAAATGTTCAGATCGCTCAAAAGAATTTGTCACGCAAGAAATCTTCGATAAATCACATAAGATAATACTGCAAGATCTAAGAATTAAATTAGATTTATTAGGTATATTTATTAATCGAAAATGTGTGCAATCCAAATGGATGGAAATGGATTGATCACACCATCCTCGAATTCTCAGAAGAAGCGTTGGACTGTCGAGCATAAGGTAGCAGAAGGGGCTCGCGGCCAAGAACAAAATGGAGCCGGACACTGGATTGAAGAAATTAAAGCTTCTCGCAAAGGCTTAACAGAAAGGAAAGCGATTGTGAAGAATAGAAAAATCTGGAGAAAGTTTGTGAAGACCCTTGATCCCATGAGTTGCCCAAATTAAGACACTATTTAAAACCAATTATAATGAAACTTCACACAAATATTTATATTCAGTGACCAAAGTTATTCCAGTGATATTTTATTTTATTCTAAACATTTTTGTCAAGTCCACTTTTTCATACAGGATCCATACAAAAATTGAACCAGTCTACGCAGAACTCACGCTGTTCTGGGCGACAACCCTTAAAATTAATTTAATCATGGACCAACGTAGCATCGATTGATAGGAGGATAGAATTCTTCGCTTGTTTCCGATGCCTAGCCTGTATCTATAGGACTGTCATAATCTTATGACAGTGACGACATGATAGGTTGATTCATGTTGCCCTAATTCTTAGCTTGTGAATTCTTTTAAAATAGACAACATAAAGGAACCTCTGTATGTATTAGCAAACAGAGCTTTCTATAGCACTTTAAATCTCCGGAGAAATCATTCTACTCCAATTGGATCATTAATGAATAATATCAGCCAGCAAATAAATTTTGTCTATCTACAATCTTAGATTGCAAACTGCTAAGAAACAAATTTAATTTTTCAACACTAATTCGTATATCAAAGAACACTTAATTGCGCAACTAACAACTAAAGAACTAGGTTGCCGATAAAAATTAGAAAGTACCATCTACATTGGCATCAATTCTTATCGTGACACGCTGTGGCGTTGTCCACGAAGCCAAGTAAATAGTATCCACCCAGCTTTGGCGAAAGTTGTCCAAAGCGCACAAACCTACAGACATTCACCTAGGTAAAGGGCGTACTTTGATTGCAATAAGGTGTTTACACTTCACTTTACAAAATCTTTCACTTTCTAGTTGGTTGTCATTATTGTAGTTTTTTGCCGCAACAAAAGTTTTCCAAGTTTCCTCAGAGGACTGCAACGCCCGTTGCCTACAAGAATTTGGCATAATTTGGTTAACTTGGCATTTTACTGGAGCACAAGTGTAACTAATCTCAAAGCATCGTCAAAGATTTGGTTTTTTGCCTTTCACAAAATTCGAGCAGAAACAGAAACCGTATCGTATCTGTAAAAAAACCCCGAAAGAAGTTGCCGACCTAGCTAGATGCCCGCTGCAACAGTTAAATTTTATTTCTGCTGTTGTTGTTGTGGTTGCAATTGCAATTGTTGTTGGTTTCGATGTTTTCTAGGTTAGCCGCAACTTAAAGGGGAATCAGTGGGACATAACGAATTTTATATACCCTATAATCATGTCGTGATTTAAAGAAGGCGTAGGAGAGGGGTTTTCGAGAGGAAAGTACTGCGCAAGATCTTTGGTCCTATTCGAGTTGGCAATGACTACCGCATCCGCACCAACCAGAAGCTGTATGAGCTCTTCAACGACATGGACGTTGCTCAGCGTATCAACATCCAGCGGCTTCGCTGGCTCGGGCATGTCGTTAGGATGGACGAGGATGCTCCAGCTAGACGTGTGTTCGATGCGGTAGTCAGCGGCTGTAGGCGGAGAGGACGACCGTGTTTGCGTTGGAAAGACCAAGTGGAAGGGGCCCTGTCTTCGCTCGGTGTGACCAACTGGAAAAGGCGCGCGCAATGCAGAGGCGCCTGGAGAGTTGTTTTAAGGCAGGCCGTAATCCGGTAATCGGGTTGTTATGGCCACATAAGAAGAAGAAGAAGAGAGAGGTTGGTACATTATCCCCCGGTTCCGGATTTCTCTCTATACGGCCCTGTCCGTATTTTCTCTTCTCGTCCGCTATGTTCATACGATTTTAATGAGATAAAAAGATTTATTATCTATTAAATTTAAGATTAAAATATTTTATGAGCTTTAATTTATTTGTTTTAATATTTTGAAAGCAAATAATCAAAATATAGACATGGAACTAATCATCATAAGGAGTTCCATAAATGAGAGATTTGCTATCTTTTTAGATCAGATTTGGTCGACTTTATGGAAGTCATCTAGTTGTTTTGAAAATTAATTTAATTTCATTGCGTGATTTGGTTTATTTAGGTTTTGTAGTATTCGTTTTTCTTAGACTTATAAGATGTTTTACAGGGAGCTTGCACTCCTGCTGCGAGTTGAGAAGTACAAAATTTTCAAATCATTCGGTAATGTAGGTAAAACCAATTGTTCGCTCTCCATAACCTGATTTAGCCCCATAGGGGAAGGTGTATCACCCGTCTACAGATTATAGAGGAGTAGACCTATGACGCTTCGTTTTGGAAACCCCTGCTCCCATTATTATAGCCGAAGATGGGAGCGTCTTTTATTTTAACATGAAATCTTCTGCGCAATAGATATTATCTTAGATACTAAAGTTAAAGTACGTAGCTGCGAGCAGATTTCTTATTCTAAGCAGAAGTTCATCAAACCAAACTCAGGTAAATGCATTTTTAACGTCAACGGAAAAAAACAATGAAGTTGTTCTCGTCATCAAACGCTTTAAGAATATGATTTGATACCTTGTGCACCTGTTCGATTTGATCTTCTCTAAACCCAAATTCGTGGTAAGGAAGGATATCAGCAATCTCTCCTAAAAATAGTTACTCTTCAGTCTACATACGGGTTTTGGGTTTTTCGTCTTGTTACTAATCATTTGCCCCAAGAAAGGTTTACATTGGCTGTAACTTCCCGAGTTCGCAATCAAACCCCCAAGGAAGGGTTGTATAAAAATAAAAGCTTACCGGCATATTGTGCAAAACGACCACGACTCCGATGGAGAGATCAAGTGGAGGAGAACCTATCCTTCCTTGGTATTTCTAATTGGAGAAGGCGCGCGCAAAGCAGAGGCGCCTGGCGAGAGCTGCTGAGGTCGGCCGTAACCCGAGAGCGGGAGTGATGATGATGATATTGTTAGATTAGAGGTTTTAAAAACGGGTTCATAAACTGAGAATGGTATATCCGGAAAAAGTCCACATTTTAGTCGAAATAAGTCCATTAACAGATTTCGGTGACTGTACCTTTTATAAAAGCCATTTTAGTAGTAGAAGCTGAAAATGAGTTATAGTTTAACTACTGCAGATCTCAACCGATCTTAATCAAATATTCACCACTCAGTGGATTATGAACACGGGATGGTCTATATAAAAATTGAAAAATTTGGGAGCAAATCGTATGAGAAGTGAAGACCTCGACCATGTGTGGTATGTTGTAATAAAATTTAATCTCCTTCTAGTTCTGTGGATCTTGTAGGAACTGCCAATAAAGGCAGTCAATGTTTTTTTTTTTTTGCTTCTTTTGGTATAAATTATAAAATTTTCTTCTAGATATCACTGACAAAATTAGTTTCCACAAAGCTTGATATACCCTGGCGCCCAAATTATAGGGTATCAAAAACTTTTACGGTGTTGGTTTAAGGCACCTGCGGCAACAAAGCTCCGAAAATATGCCAACCCGTTGACATTTCGTGCGGTTCATTGCAATTAGAATCCGTTAAATGCAGCTACAGTTAGTTGAACAAGTATCTTGCCAGTATTTAAGTGCAACTGAGAGTACGTTTTAGATTTTAAGCTGATAGGTTGTGTGTAATTGAGTTGCCAAGTATTTAGTTAGTATAATTATTAGCTGAGCTGGTTAAAACAAATTGCATGTCAAATAATAATTGGGCAAAAGTCAGAACAGACACCTTAGAATTATTTTTTAAATTGGAAAAAACGGAAAGTTATTTTGTAACAATTAATATCTTACTGTTTCTGACTTTAGCGTTATAAAACCTCACAAATATTTTGCTTATTTGTCAAATGAATATTTTAAAGTTGTTTTTATTCTAAATAAATATATAGTCCGGTCAAATTAGACCAAAAAAGAAGGGTAAAGTTACATAAATTAACAGCAAGCTGAAAGTTGGTGTAATTGCTTAAAACATAGTTAAAAATAATATCTGAAAGTTCCCCATCATTCCGAGGTGTGCTAAATTTTTTAATCGAGGTCAAAGGTCAAAAATCTTGAATAAAATTGGTTTTTCGCGATTTTCAGCAGAACGGTAAGTTTTATCATAAAATTATCTGAAACATAATTGTAGATCATAAAATTCTCTATAAAAAATGTACTTATACTTTTTTTTCTTAAATCCACCGTTTCTGAGATATAGCGAGTCAAATAATTGTAAAAGTTGTAATCGTCATAATATGCACACGTTTCCACGCCACCAATGAGCTAGTGTACTTGCTGCAGCTAAAAGACAACGCGAAGAGCATGAAGCCAGTACATCCACAGTAAATCCTCCTCGTACAAGATCACGTGTAAGTGATTCAGTTTTTTGTTTTACAAATCTATGCTTATTTTGTGGCAAGGAATTCAATGAAGAGCATGAGAGAAAAAAATCCGTAGATTCTCGCCGTCGAATTAGCCAAGTAAGTACTCTTGATTTTAAAGAGTCAATTTTGGAAGTAGCTCGTGCTCGTTCCGATGCCACAGCGAAAGCCGTTATTGCTCGAAACGAATATGAATATGATTTGGTTGCTGCTGAAGCTAAGTATCATCGAGATTGCCAGGTTTCTTTCTTGAAACCTTACACTGGGGTAAAGTTGGTCGTCCTCAAGACGAACCTATGAATCTGACAATGGATGAAATATTTACATTGAAAACAGCGATGACTGTCAGTTCACTTTAAATGAACTAAGTAATGTTTGCAAAAATACAACTTTGGATAATAGGACGATAAAGATGCGACTAAAAATTAAGTATGGGGATAAACTTATTATCACAGAAAAATCGGGAGCATCAACATTTATATGCTTAAAAGACAATCGTCATGATATTTTGAAAAAAGCTTGGTACGAAAAAAAAAATGAATATAAAAGAAGAACGATTCAGAATTCTAGAAGCAGCAGCGGCTGTAATTCGCGAAGATATTCAAGCCGCAGTGTTTGATAACTCTAACTACCCTCCACCAGGTCGCATGTTTGAAGATTTAAACAATGAAATTCTAGAGTCGTTGACATATTTCACGGAACGAGTGATTTTAAAGAATAAACGATGGAATTTAGATCATTTCAAATTAATATGCACAAATATTTGCCATAGTATTGTGACTGCTGTTCGACCAAGGTCTTTTAAGTCTAAATTACAATTAGGAATCGCAGTTTTTTTTCATCGACGATTCGGCTCTGAACGCCTCATACAAATTTTTTCGTCCTTTGGCTTGTGTGTATCTTATAATAATACAATAATGTATGAAGCAGCAGCAGTTTTTCATCGCCCTCCTCATGTTTTACCGCCAGAAAGTGGAACACTTCTTAAATACGTTGCAGACACTGCTGATATCAATGTCAATATCTTAGACGGTAATAACACGCTCCTCATAATGGGTTTTACTGGAAGAACCGATGCCACGAATACAAGAAGCTCTTTCAGCTAAAGATTTCAAGGCAAAAGCTCATGTGCCCACACAGATCTATCAAAACGTTGGTGTAGTTTGTAACAGTAAAATAAGTGTCCAAGATTTTGCATATGGGACTGAAACGGTATCTTTCCTCAAAAAAACTGATGTTGTATGGTTTTATGGGGAATGGAAAAATGCGTCTTAATAGGCTTACTGGGGAAACCACGTTAAAGAAAACGCGCTAAGTACACTACCTCATAGGTGGCGTGGAAACGTGTGCATATTATGACGATTACAACTTTTACAATTATTTGACTCGCTATATCTCAGAAACGGTGGATCTAAGAAAAAAAAGTATTAGTACATTTTTTATAGAGAATTTTATGATCTACAATTATGTCTCAGATAATTTTATGATAAAACTTACCGTTTTGCTGAAAATCGCGAAAAACCAATTTTATTCAAGATTTTTGACCTTTGACCTCGAATAAAAATTTTAGCACACCTCGGAATGATGGGGAACTTTCAGATATTATTTTTAACTATGTTTTAAACAATTACACCAACTTTCAGCTTGCTGTTAATTTATGTAACTTCAAATGTCTAATTTGACCGGACTAATAATATGTGAGAAAATAAATATAAATTTATCAATGTGCAAAAAATTTAAGTTTTCAGCAGAATAAAGTATATAAGAATGATTAAAACTTTTTTTTAAATAATTTTTTTTCTGCGAGTTTCTGGATAGTTTGTCATTGTAGTCTATTGGGTTTCATGAAAATCGGTTAATTGCATAGTCTACACGAAAAATGAACCTTGGTAAAAAAGTGTTTTTCAGAGTAACTTTGTTTCGAGGAACACGATAATTACCTTTTTATACCCTGTACCGTATGGTATTGTCATTGTAGTCTATTGGGTTTCATGAAAATCGGTTAATTGCATAGTCTACACGAAAAATGAACCTTGGTAAAAAAGTGTTTTTCAGAGTAACTTTGTTTCGAGGAACACGATAATTACCTTTTTATACCCTGTACCGTATGGTAAAAAGGGTATATTAGGTTTGTGCAAGCCGAAAATGTATGTAACATATAGAAGGAGACGTCGGAGACACCCCAAAGTTACCTAAAATATGATCAGGTGAATAGAGAAGTCGATATACCCATGTCCGTCTGTCCGTCTATCTGTCCGTTTGAACGCCTAGATCTCAGAGATGGTAAGAGGTAGAGTAAGCAAATTTTCACATTAGATCCCATATTATTCCATAGGAGACAAGTTTATTTTATTTTTTTGATATCGGGGATAAATTATATAGCTCCCATATGGGTGTTTGAGACTACCTCGACAACAAAAAAGCTTTAGGTGGATAATTCGTTTGTTCATGAAGGTATCGTAACCAAATTTGGTATTCAAAATTTTTATGGTTTCCAAGCACTGTACCAAATTTCATCAAAATCGGTTGACCATATCATATAGCTCCCATAGGACCGATCTTCCAAAAAATCGATTTAGTAACAAAATTTGTTGTGTTTCGTTTGTTTGTTAAGATATTGGGACCAAATTTAATATTCGTGAGTTTTTTATTGTTCCTAAGCACTGTACTAAATTTAATCCAAATCGGTTGACTATATCATATAGCTCCCATAGGACCAATCGGTCCAAAATAACGTTTTTTATACAAAATTCGATGTGTTTGGTTTCTTTGTAAAGATATTTGAACTTAATTCGGCATTCAGATCTTTTTTAAGGTATTTAAGCACTATGTCCAATTTTATGAAATAGGTTGACTATATCATATAGCTCCCATACGAACGATCTGTAAAAACAAATTTTTTGCTTAAAAATTCTTCTGTTTTTGGTTTCTTGTGAAGGAACCGGATTTTATTGCAAGCTAGTGGTACAGGGTATCCCAAAGTCGTCCGCGCCCGACGTTACGTACGCCATTTTTTTTCTTAAGCACCGTTTTCGAGATTGTTTTTGCTTTTGGGAATTTTTCCAGATATTCGTTAATATCTCATGAACAATATTGTTTTGGCATGAAATTCGATTAGAACGAAAGGTTTTGATTTTGCTCTTTTCCAGGACACATAAAATGCAATAGATTAAATAAAAATTATTGAAGTTACGAGCAAGGCAAAAAATCTTTTTTTTTCTCAAAATAACAAATTTGTAGCTTAATTTTTATTACTAAAAATTAAAATTTTTTTAAATTTATTAATATTTAAGACGAAAGAGAATTCTTTTACAAGTATTTCGATTCTATGAACTTTAAGATCTGTTAAGAATTGAAGATGCTATGGAACTGGAAGGGTTAAAAAAAGCCAAATACTTATTTTAAAAATAATTTGAACACGGATTTCATCTGTTTTTGTTTCAAAATGCGGAGAACTTGGAAAAATAGCGAAACAAATCCCATTAAACCGGTTCCAAGTTCAGATGATTTGTTGGAAATGCTGAAGGCAGTAAAAATCGTAAAAAGGACAGCTCTTTAAGACGATCTACCTTTTTTTTCAAATGAATGAAATGAAACATTTTTTTCTGGTCATATCACTAGATAACAATTATTTTTTCCACATTTATTCATTTCAATAGATTATTTAACTTATTTTAAAGCGTTTTCGATTAAATTTTATGGCGGTTTTTATCGTTTTATCACTGTATCTCGACACTCAAAAAAAAAATCGGAAATCGCGAATATGGAATTTTTCGCTCAGAGAACAATCTACCTGATAAAAAATGTTCGTATCTATCAGATTTTTGAAACAGCCAGGGGTGTAGCGAGTTGGGGTGTGGGGGTGTGACACCCACCCAAACATCCATTAGTTGGCAAATCTTGGGTATTTCACCCAATATTCAAGAAATAAAAATTCAGAATCGGTTATTTGTCAGTAATTTGTTGAATCGAGTCGGCATTTTGAGGCTCATCACCCCCCACATTCAACGCTCTCGCTTCGCCACTGGAAACAGCCTATTTAATGCTTTGAAAATACAACTTTAAATTTTTGGAAATTGTAATTTTTCTATCACTCCACAAAATCGACAAAAAAATCCGTTTGAATTCATCCCAATTTCCTCCACATAAAATATACATATTACAAGAAGGGATTAAGCTTTTGTCAAAAAGTATATTTCGAAATAAGAATGTTGAAAAAAACGCAAAATAAAACATTACAGATTACATTTTCCAAGAGTTCTTGGTAAACCAAAATTTTTCACCAAAATTTTCAATCACTTTTTCACAAAGTGAAGAATAATCCCAATCATGATTCCAGCCAACAATATGCACCAAATTGTGTTTATTTTTCGATGAATTTGCCGTAATTCTTTAGGGTAGTCATCTAGAGGAAAAAGTTCTGCATTAGACAACTTTTTTGCAAAATTTAGGTAAAATAATTGAACAACTTGGTAAACCTTAAAGGTTTCCAGGATTAATTTTCATGTGTTTACCAAACATATACTAAATTAAGGCTTCACAACCCGAAAGTCGGAGGAATTAATAATATTATGAGTGGTCGAGTTGGAGAATTCGAGTTTCAGCATTTTTCAATTTTTTTGGTTTCCTTTCAAACCAAAGTAACCAAAAGTGTATGAAAAAATTTAAAATAAATTTACCATTTAAATTTTCTTTAAAACAAATCTTTTCTATTATGTGGCTAGAGACAAGGACGACACATGGACAACACATATAACACATACAACCATAACAGGTCATGCTTTGGTTGGCTCCGGTAGCAACCATGTCAGCCGGGACCAGAGACCAGGGCTGGCCACAGAGCACACAGACTGTGCACAGTGATCCATAAAAGCTACTTTGTTGTTACTGGTCTAGAAAAAGTTTAACTACAAAACTATTAAAAACTTTGACCTAAATATAATAAAACATAAAATTTACTTACCAACTAGAAGCTCTTGTTGGTTGGTTGATGGTGTGGGTGCTCCTCCTGCCAAGGTCCTCTGTTGAGGATGCGTGTGTTACACAGGATGTTGCAGCAATGTTGCTGGGAAATTGCAAGTTAATGCAACGCATGGTTCAGATTGCCAACTAAGTTGGCAGGGCCAGTCTGCCGGTAACTGCAGCAATTCCTTCTACGGCATAGTTTAGATAGAAAATGAATCTAACAAGGCAGTTCCGTTGATAGACAACACCATCCAGCAACTAAAGGGGTAAAAAAATAATAGCTATCAACTGATCATATTTTTTGAGGTTAGTTTTATATATGCAAAAGTAGCGCATGTTAATAAAAACAAAGTTTTTCTTTAAGATAAGAGCATTAAAACCCGGCATTAGTTCCCATGTTTTATACGAATTGTCTTCCAACAGTCTCTTGACTGCTGGGAGAGTGCAAAAAGTTATGAATTTGAAATTAAAGTTTTATATGCTGATTCTTTTTTTTTAAGTTTGTTTTTATAGAGTTGGCATGTTGGCCAAGTCTCAAGCTGCACATGACACAAATACCATAAACAATGCTAACGACAAAACTATGAGTTCCCACGTTATAACTGATACTGCTCCGAGATGATACTTGTGCAGATGATACTCTGAGATGAGTGTACTTTAAGCAGAGCTTAAATAAATGTTAAGAAACTTATTTGTTTTACGTAATCGTTATGGATGTGAAGTTTTTTTGTTTTTTATAATCACTGTATGCGAACTAGGCAATTATAAATTTATTTTTTTTAATAATATATTAATAAAAGTGCTTTTATTAAACCAATAATAAAAAAATAACGAGCCTCTAACAGGATAGGATTATTATTTGCTTATAAAAGTATTTATGTATATAATAAAAGTATAAAACAGCTATTTTTTTTTTTTTTTAAAAGTTGCTTCAACTGGGAATTGAACTGACACTCAATATACAGTTATAAGTACTTTTGCCGGTAGGAGTATCGGAATTTCTGTCTCTAAAATACTATGTTCTGAATATCCGCCGCTTATTATTATAAGGGAGCTTTTTTTTTCAAATTTTTCCATACAATTTAAAGTTGTATCTTTAATAATATGAATGTTTAAATAATGGGTTCAGGTGTATTGGCTATCCTAGCTCTTACAATCTCCAAGATATATAGTAGGTGTTCCGACAAACAGCCGGGCATATCCATATATATTTATTTTGCCCCTCCTGAACATATTGGAGGTAACATTGCAGAGCCTTCGATGTCTCTTTTTAAATATGTCACACATTTGCATAAAATTCATATACCGCATACCTTTGGTACAGGGTATATCAATTCTACTAACTCTCAACAATTTATTTTAAAAGGTACCCATTGCACTGGATAAAGAATTAAGTTATTAGCTGATCAGTTTTAAGTAGTTACCTTTCTTTAACTACAATTAATCATCCTCATCGTTTAGCTCTACAACCCGGATTGGGTTTTGGCTTTCTTTATATTTTTTCCCCATTCGACTTTATCTTCTGCAAGGTGCTTCAAATTTCTTATACCGATTGTTCTTGTTTCATCTGTTATATATACAATCGATTAGTCTTTTTCGCGGACCTCGCTTCTTTCAGGTCCAAGTTGGTTTATATTCTAACGTAAGTTTCTGGTGTGAGCATCTATCTTAGCATTTAAGATTTTATATGTATAATTGACAATATCTTCGCCTTGTGATAGCTCTAACCATTCTGCATTGTATCTTAACCTACATTCGCCTCTTTCATTGCGCTTTGCTCCGTATATTTATCTTAAGATCTTTCTTTCGAAAAATCTTAGCAGCTCTTCATCCAATATTGTCATTGGCCATACTTCGGATCCGTAGGTGGCTATTGGTCTTATTTTGGTTTTATATATTACATACATTACTCGCTAAACCAAAGATTAGGTTTGAAAAATTTAGAAATATATCATTGTCTTTTCCGACATATAAAAAATAATGGCATCGCCAACATTATTGGCTACTTTTTTCTAGAGCCAGTACGCAGCATCAAAAAAAACGTCGAGACAATAACTGCAATTTATTTAGCTTGCATTACTTTTTGCCAACAATGAAACATTAAGAACGTAATTACATTTCTATGAAAATATAAGATTCCAAATTATGAACATTAAAAGTTTATAAACTAAAGGGTCATCTAATGAACCTTCGAATAAATGTGTTTTTTATGGTAATTTTGGGTCGAGAAACACGAAAATGACTACATTTTTTTTCCTTATCACCGTTTTCGTAGTGTTTTCGAAAATATGGGTTTTGGCACTTTTTTTAAGTTATTCCTTAAGATCTCGTGAACTAAGCAATTTAAAAATTTGTAATTTTGAAGAATTGGTTGACTTTTGTTAATTGTAACTTCAATAATTTTTACTTGATCTCTATTATCATATATTAGTGTAAGGAGCACTACCAATAGCAAAACCTTTCGATTTTGTCTTTCATGTCGATACAAAATGTAGCGCTCGAGATATTAACGAATAGCTGAATAAGGTGTGCAAAAACAAGTTTTTCGGAAAATTCTCAAAAACGGTGCTTAAAAAAAATTTTCCAACCAAAATTACCCTTCATTGACTTTACCCACACACATATTTTGGTATCGAAATAGCTTGCTGCACAAGAAATTTTGTTTTTAGCGCAAAATCGAAATAGCTGTTATTACTGCTGGCGCCATCTAGTGTAAGTGACCCAGAAAAATTGGCAGCATTGTTTGCTTATAATGGTGCCTACCAAAAAGCAAACATTTTGGTGCTATAATTTTTTTTACATGCTTTTTATCGACACTGGCCTTAGGTCACTATAGATTGTAAGAGTGTTCCGCAAAATGGAGAAATTCAAAATGTCTCTTTTAAAGTCGAATCTTAATAAATAATAATAAATAATATTAATACTAATAAATTGTTAGACATATTGATTAACTTTAATTGTTATTTTAATTATAGTACCATTAATATAATCTTGTTTTTCTGAAGTAAGTCGTCGTAAATTGTTACAGCTTTTTGGCTCTTGTTCACCAAAATGCTTCTTTAATAGAAGTGAGTTTCAGTGACGTAGGCAAATACCAGATGCCCATATATAAGGACAGCTGCAATTCAATCCTGTCAATGTAAAGGTATTTATATGCATTAAGAAATGACTACAGTAGTCGGTATTTAAATAACTGGCCACAAATAGTTATTGCTAGCTTAGTTGAATTCACAAAAAATGGGTGATAAAACAATTGCAATTGCATTTGAAGTCCATTTTAATGCTTAAATTAATATGCTCCATAAACTACATTGGTCAATGGTTGCTCCTAGAACTAGTGCACTATATTTTTCATCCACAGTAACGAGATACAACAACAACAACAATGGCGACCACAACTGCATCTGTGTGTGTGTGGATGTGTATCTGTGAGAGTTTTCCCCCAGGTGAAAGTATGTGAAAGCATGCCATAAATCGTTGCCCTGTTTCGGGCGTATGGTGAACTTATATGTAGGATGTACTAGTATATGTTAGTACATAGCAGTCAGCCACAAGACAACTCCATGTACTACAGTCAGAACAGAAAATACTCGGCCACATTAAAAAATAAAATTAAGTATGACAAAATTTAACATTGCAAGTAAATAAAAATGTCCAAGTTCTCGGATGTCTCTTGTTATTTAAAAAAAAATAAAATAAAAAAAAAAAAAATTTTTTAAATAAGGAAGCACTGAAGCTGACAGTCAAGCTACCAAGCACAATAATAAAAATATCTTAACACCTCTTTTTCAAACAATAAAATCCTCTTAACACACATTTTCGAAAAAAAATATCTTTTTAAAAGCTTTCTTTTTTTTAAAAAAGCTTTCGAAAACATTTTTTTTTTCGGAAAAAGATTTTGTTTTTGAGATACATTTTTTCCCATAATGAATATCTATATATACTTGTACTAGGGAGCTTCGCCCCCTGCTCGCTTCGTTCACCAACCCCCAAGCGGCTCAGGGGGCCCACTTGAAATTAAATTCAAAAAGATGAGAAAAAAAAAGCTTTTTTATATAATAGTGGGATATATATTTTTTAACTTGTTTATTGGATAATTTATTTCTAAATTATAATTTAGAATATACTAGTTGAATAATTTTTAAGTAGTTTGTACTAATGGATCGCGCAAATACTTTTTGCATAATCAATTTCTATTAGAATTTTTTTTTTAATTTAACTATTTATTTTTATATTTTTATTCTTGAAATATATATATAAAAAAAAATTTTAAAATTAAAAATGATAAAAAATTAAAAAACAAAAATCTTAAATATAAAAAAAATATTTTTTTTTTTAAATTTAATATTTTATCTGTCATAGTAAAAAAAATCGCGTCAATATCTTTATGTGTTTAGAAGAAAGGGCTTATCAAAAAATAGTCTAAAAATGAAAGGCCCGATATTCAGTTATCGATAGCTCGATAAATAATCGGAATTTTGCAATAAAATTGGGTGAGGTTACTATTGGCTAGCAGCTCTACAAACTATGTAAAAATCATCAAAATCGGAGAAGGTCGCCAAAAAAGTGGCCCGCTTCACTTATTTTCGCCGAATATTTTTTGTTTTTAATCTAATAAACCATTTTTTTCTTTACTTAAATATTTTGTGTATGTAAAACATTATTTAACAAATAAATTAGTCTCAAAAAAATATTTTTAAGTATTAAAATTAATATATTTTGAAGTATTACAATTATTATATTTTTAAGTATTAAAATTATTATATTTTTAAGTATTAAGACTATTATATTTTTAAGTATTATTTTTAAATAATTTATTTCAGTGGTAATTTATAATTTTTAAATATATTTGGCGCGATAGTCTGAACATTTCTTTTGAAATAAATTATTCAAAAATGATACAAATTAAATTTGAAAAAAATCCTTAAGCACTAAAAAAAACTTTTAAAGAGTAAATGTATTTGGAAATTTAAAAAATCTTTTTTTTGTACACATGCATATACTACGTATACACATTCGACCACAAATTATTTGGATACATATAAAAAGGTTTATTCTTTAGATAAAAAAAAAATATCAAATACAAGATAAGAATGAAAATATCAACAACAAAAAAAATAATAATTTGAAGGCCTTAGCGGGTTCTCGAAAAATAAAATTTAATAAAATTAAAAAAAAAATATATTGGGAAAAGTTGATTTATCTAAAAAATTAAAGCTTATTTAAAAAAAAATATTTCGAAAAATCTGACCAAGATTGCGTAGAAAAATAAATCTAAATTAATTTAAATTTCTTCAAAAGTCGTTGTGACTTAAAATTTAAGTGTTTTAATTTAGTCTGCAAGATTATAATTTAGAATACTTGCAGTCTACAAAAAATTTTTTTTTTGCAGTTTTAAATGTTGTTTTTTTCCAAAATCGGCTTTTTGTATGCCTTTTTGAAAGACACATATTTAAAATTTCATTTTTTAATCTTCTAAAAGATTTTTTTTTAATTTTTGAAGGTGGTTGTATTTTAAAAACGGCTTTGTATATTCTTATTTCGAAGACACATATTTGAATTTTTTAATATTCTAATAGGATTTTTTTAAAACGTATAAAGACGTACGCTTAATTTTCTCTCTGACTGTACATATATCCTGCTATGTTTGTGTTGTGTCTGTGTGCCGGCTTGAGGGGTTCATTGCTGGCCACACAGTTCCAGGGCGATTAGAATTGATGTGGGTTACTAAGCAAACATGAAAGGCTATTACGTTAAGCGTTACGTTATGTTACGTTAACGTTGCGGCATTTTATGGCACTTGTTTTATGTGCAGCAGCAACATAGTTTCCAGCTTTAATGCTAAAAAATTCACAATGGTGGCATTCCGTATAAACATTTTTTTGAAACTTAAAATAGTAAAATATTCAATTTTTAGTCCATATGCATATATCTGCCATATTCTGCTTTTTGTGCTTCGAATCAGGGCTGCAAGCCAGATTAAATTTGAACCAGTCATCGAACCAACTTAGAATTAATTTTTTGATTCAAAAGACGTTCAAAACAGGTCAGATTTTACATAAAAGGTTCTGAATTACAAACAAAATGTAACCAGCCTGAAGGCCTACCAAGAATTAACTTCTAAATACTTTATAAAGATCTTAATTAAATCATAAAAACTAAATATACAAAATACCGCAAAGTTACTAAAAAAAATGTAACTGAAATATAAATATTTATAACTAAATCAATTTCATACGAATCGTCAACATCATTATTGATATCATCAGTAATATGAAAATTTATCAAAAAAAAAAGTTATCGACAGCAAAAAATATGATGTAGACTAACTCGAAAACGAATAAAAAATGTTATTCATTTTTTTACATGCATATCGTTTGCTAAAATTTGAGTACTCAACGTTGATTCGACGTATTACAATATGAAGACAATCGCCATGACGCCATCTAGCGACAAAAGCTGACTTGCGCCATTTATCGGACATTGTACAAAAATAAGTAGTGAACATTTTTTAATTTTATTTGTATTTATTATACTAGGGGGCTTCGCCCTTTGCTCACTTTGATCACTAATCCCCAACTTACTACAAAAAAATTTTTTGCTGACGATGTCGGTATATCGCTTGGCTCGTGCCATGAAATTTTTCCTAACGTTTTGGGCATGAGACGTGTGTCAGCGAAGTTTGTTCCATGTTTGCATGAGCATCGCTCAAGAGCTGTTGAATGACGTCAATGTCGACCCAGATTTACTCAAAAAGGTCATAACTGGTGACGAATCATGGGTATATTGTTATGATATCGAAACCAAAGCCCAATCGTCCCAATGGAAGCGGCCAGAAGAGCCTAGACCGAAAAAGCACGCCAAGTTCGATCAAATGTCAAAGTTTTGCTCACTGTTTTCTTTGATTACCATGGCGTGGTGCATCAGGAGTTCTTACCATATGGTCGTGCGGTCAATAAACAGTATTATCTGGAAGTTATGCGCCGTTTGCGAGAAGCAATACGAAGAAAACGTCCAGAATTGTTGAAAAACAATTCATGGCTTTTGCATTACGATAATGCCCCTGCTCACTCATCTTTACTTGTGAGAGATTTTTTGGCCAAAAACAACACCACAATCGTGCCTCAGCCACCATATTCACCGAATTTGGCCCCATGTGACTTTTTCTTGTTCCCAAAACTAAAGAGACCTATGAAAGGACGAAGATTTGCAACGATTGAAGAGAAAAAGACTGCATCGCTGGAAGGGCTCAAAGCTATACCGAAAAGTACTTATGAGAAGTGCTTTGAGGATTGGAAAAACCGTTGGCATAAGAGTATTGTATCTGGGGGGGGATAACTTTGAAGAGGACAACATAAATATTGATGAATAAATAAATATTTTTTCTTAAAAATACAAAGTCATCTTACTTTTTGAACACACCTCGTATAGAAAAATAAGTAATCAGTAAAATAAGTAATCAGCATTTTCTAATTTTATTTTTATTTATTATATAATAGTATAGGCTTTAAGTATGCTTAAGAATAATAATTGGGAGACGCTTTAGGCGTCTTGAATTTAATAGATGAGCATTTTCTAAGTACAACACGATTATTTTTGACCAAAACCTTATTTCAAAATTCCTCTCAAGTTTCTCACATTCTTGCTCCACAGCCTCGAACCTGCGTATACGAATACATCGAGCTTGCAACCCTGGTATTCACACACTAGTATTGATATAGATAAACCAAAAATTAATTACCTATTATTAATTTCCGTGCCATAAAAATATGAAAAATGATGTGCTTCCCTTTTTTTTGATGGGGTGGCATCAGGAAGTGCTCGCCGATTATTTAAATGAATTGCTTTGACTGCATAAAAACAACAACAACAACAGAGTTCATTTCCCCAGAAGGGAAACTGTAGCATCCAAACATTTTGAGGCACGTTGATAAAAACTTTTTGTTTGGCGCACGAAAACAAACCAAAAAAGTATTTGCGCGTGGGCGCTCCGAAATTACGGGGCCTATCTCGATTATTGTTTAATACGATATCATTAATCAATTTGTTTGCCTTTGTTTGTTTTTGTTGTAGTAGTTTTTTTCTTCATCATTTTTGTTGTTGTTGTTGTGCATTTTGGCTTAATTAATTATGGCTTGTTCAGTGAAGCGATTCCTGGGAGAGATGTGCGTGTTGATAAAGAAATACTAAAGGAAAAATGTGTCAAAATAAAAACAATAACAAGTACATTGACAAATTTTGTGGCAATAACAAATTACTTTATTTTGCCTTTACATATAATTAATCAAAATATTTTTCGCAAATTTAAGCTGAGGAGACTAGCTAGATGCTTTAGTTTGTTTTCTGAGAAAATTTAATATATTAAATTATGTTTGATTTTGTTGATTTTGAATTTCTGATATTTTTTTGCTTGCTTAATGAAAATTCGGCTGGTAAAGTCGACCTGTGTTCCACCTAGAAGGTCACAACTTACGTGAATTTTTATTTTATAATTTGTATCAGGAAATTTAAAAAAAAAAATGTTTTTTGGCGATTTTGGATTGTAGACTTATTTAAGGGAATATTAATGCTTCAATTTGCAATCTCTTCATGAAAGCTTTTCGCCGAAAATTGTTTACTTATTAGTTGGGGTAACATAATTTTCAGCTCTGTGGGACATCGAAATCTTGCAAAGATGCCAATCGATAACCTCTTAGAGACATTGCAGGCGATCCTTGGTATGTTAGCAACCAAGAAATACACATAGTCTTGAATGTTCCTTACTTTAAAGATGAAATAAGCAAAACATCACGAAAATGTTTGTAGAGACTTTCTAACAGTGAAAAAATTAACGTACTAGACAGTAGTATGAAAAGGGTGATTCATTAAGACCTTTTTTTTCAATAGGGAGTGACCCATGACAGCTGTCAATTCACGGCTTCGTGAATAAGCAAAATTGCCGTATTTGGGAAGAAGATCAACTCGAAGAGGTTCACCAACTGCCATTAAATCCAACAAAAACAACGGTTTGGTGCGGTCTGTGGGCTGGTGGAATCATTTGTCCGTACTTTTTTAAAAATGAGCAAGGTGCGAACGTTACCATCAATGGAGCACGCTTTCGGACCTTGTTAACGGACTTTTTGCTGCCTGAAATTGTTGCCCGTGATCTCGACGACATTTGGTTCCAACAGGATGGCGCTCCGGTCCACACTGCCAATGAAACAATGGCTCTATTGCGAGGTGAGCGATTAATTTCACGTACGGGACCCGTACCTTGGCCGCCAAGATCGTGCAATATCACACCGCTCGACTTTTTCTTTGGGGTTACGTAAAGTTAAAAGCTTACGTAGACAAACCAGCAATGATTCAGGCCTTGGAAGCCAACATGACTCGTGTTATTGGCCAAATACCAGTAGAAATGCTTGAACGAGTCATGGAAAAGTTGACCTTCAGGATGGACCAACATTTGAACGAGACTATTTTTAAAAAATAAATGCTATAAAATATCCTTTCGAAATCATAAATAAAGATCCCATCCCAAAAGGTCTTAATGAATCACCCTTTATGTTAGACGTCTGACTAGACTTCATATCAGAGACCTTCCAGATCGATTTGTATAATAATGTATATATAATATATTGTTTTTTGTATATTGATTGGGCATTGGATTATGTTTCAGGTAGGTAGGTTGCTAGCCCTCCTACCCTAGCTTAGTGACAGAATCCCCATCAGCACCTCCAAGCAGGTGGAGCCGTGTCCGATGGGAGACAGGCAACTGCACATCTTCGAGGAAAGGTTGATATATTTGTATTCCTATGTGTATCGTCCCTAGAAGTCCCCTTTTGAAGCTGTTGCGATGGGTAATCAGCTTATCATTGCCCTAAGAGAGAAAAACGAGATCTGCTGCTCCATCATACAGGTCTCAGATGAAAGACACTGACCTACCATGGAGCAGCTCATTCTGCGTGATTTGGAACCTATAGTGGTTGGACTTAGCAGTGTTGCCCCAGATCTGAGTAATATATTTGCGACTAGGCGCTATGATCTAATCTAATGGATAGCATGTTCCGATTACTTAAAAGCCAATGGAGTCGATCGCTTTTAGAGATGCTATCCGCATTTTTTTTTGGATGACGTGATCAGGGTGCTCCTTGGTTGAGAGTCGTGTAAATACGTAGACAGTGTCGGTATTATTTTGTCATTTGAAGCAGGGGCGTAGCGAGGTGTGGGTGTGATACCCCCCCAAACATCCATCAGTTGACAAATCACGGATATTTCACACAATATTTGATAAATAAAAATTCAGAATCGGTTATTTGTCGGTAATTTGTTGAATCGAGTCGGCATTTTGAGGCACATCACCCCCTCACATTCAATGCTCTCGCTTAGCCACTGATTGGCCGTTATGTGATACTATCGATGGTACTGCCTACAGTAATAATATCTAATTATCGATAGTTTCATTTTTCGGACGCTATTGTTCAATGTATCGATTTTTTAAAATCTTTGAAACTTTTTTAAATATCAACTGACAAAAATTGGCAAATTAAGTAGAGATACCCCTAAATTCCGTCCACGGTTAGGTACTCTCAAGACTCTAAGTATACTGTACTGTAAGTATACGGACACTGTACTAACTTTGCTTTTGGAAATAGAAATGTTGACTGCAACTATAGTAAACAAGAGACCGGCGCTGATACCGGATTTGGTCTTAGGAAGGGTTCTTCACTTCAGAGCCGTATAAAAAAAGCCAACCGATTTTTCCAACATTTGCGGCCACGAAACCGCAACCAAGAAATCTGCTACTACTTAGAGTAGAGAGCTTAGAATACTAGAGCTAAGGCATTTGGTATTGGCGACTACTGGTTCGTATCAGTGCTGCCATATGTTTCATTCTTGCATTCACAGTGTGGCATTACTGCCAAAGCGCGCACATTAAATTTAAAATTACGCGTACATTTAAAATTAATATCGATTTACAAGATCGACTATTAATTCTGTAATTTTTCAACTCGTGTATAAGCAAAAATCGAGCTAAAAATATAAATATAAATAAAACCGACCAACTGGTAGCTTACGCGCTTAGAGCTGCCAACTATTTGCAAAACGCTGACATGGTCACCCTACGTCACACATGTTTGCAGTTGTCAAAAATAGCTACACAAGCTTAACATCGTTTGCACGCCTTGAAATTAATAACTGCGTGGATTTTTCGCTTTTCAGATAAAACCCTCTCAAAGTATTAAGCTAAAAGCTAAAAATTTCGATTTGTTGTTTTTATATCAAGCACTGTAAGTACAAATTTAATCAAAAAATTGCAATTTAATTAATTTGTAAAACTTTACGCATGCAGTGATTGCAGCCAACAACAACAAGATGCCAATGGTTACGCGCATAACCGAAGAACCGGGCGAGGAAGAGGCGATTATCAGTGCTCTGCAACGCGCTGGCGAGAGTTCCATTCCACAAGCTGACACTTCGGATACTGCTAGAATCAATGCGCGTCTGCTTTCAACTAACGCATACCACGCCTTCTGGCAAATTCAAGTCCAAGACGCACCTCCGGAGTCCGTAAGTCGCGCAAGAAAACGAATTCAATTGGAACTGAACAAATGCATGAGTGATCCGATTGAGAATATTACTATAGCACCTACCGAGGGTAATATGTTCGCCTGGAATGCGACAATCGCTGGTCCACCGGATACCCCATACGAAGGCGGCATTTTCAAATTATTGGTATTGTTTCCCGGCGGCTATCCGTTTATTCCTCCTGCCATCATTTTTAAAACCAAGATCTTCCACTGCAATATAAGCAGCACCGGTGACGTATGTCTCGATTTATTGGCAAATAATTGGACACCCATTTTGTGCGTGAGCAAACTATTGTTGTCGCTGCAACTTCTATTGGCCCAGCCAAACCCAGACGATCCGCTTGAAGGCCACATTGCTAAAATGTACAAAAATGACCGCACTAAGCATGATGAGGAGGCCCGCAGCTGGACTCAGAAATATGCAAAATAATGCAAACATTAACTACATAGCACTGGCAGCTGATCCGAACATTTGTAACATAAACCATTCGCACAAAACCAATACGAACAAAAATAAACAATATGAATCAGATGAACCAAACCCAATCTTTGCGACATGCACATTCCTACGATAAGCCATGCACAAGACCAATAGGACCAAATCTATACAATAAGAGCCAAATACGCATCAGATGACGCCATTCTTATCGGACCACACTCAAAATCAATAAGAACAAATTATTATATAACTCCATAACATTAGCAGCTGATCCGAATCCACGATAAACCACTAAACCAATAGGAGCAAAAATATACATACAATAAGAGCCAAATATGCATCAGATGAGACGAGCCCAATCTATAGGATCCATTCAATCCTACCGTGCACAAAACCAACTGGACCAAAAATAGACAGAGCCAAATACGCATCAGATGAACCGATCCCATTCTTACCGGACCACACTCAAAATCAATAAGAACAAATTATTATATAACTCCATAACATTAGCAGCTGATCCGAATCCACGATAAACCACTAAACCAATAGGAGCAAAAATATACAATAAGAGCCAAATATGCATCAGATAAGACGAACCCAATCTAAACGATCTATTCAATCCTACAACAAGCAGAGCATAAAACAAAGATGACCAGATGAACCGAACCCATTCTTACCGATCTATATCCTACGATAAGCCATGAACCGAGCCCACTGGACCAAAACTATCCAACATGGATGTCCAAATATGCATCATTTGAACCGAGTCCATTCTTACCGGACCACACTCAAAATCAATAAGAACAAATTCAATAACATTAGCAGCTGATCCTAATCCATGACACGATAAACCACTAAACCAATAGGAGCATAAATATACAATAAGAGCCAAATATGCATCAGATGAGACTAACCCATTCTTTCCGATCTATACATTCCTACAATAAACAAAGCATAAAACCAAGATGACCAGATGATCCGAAATCTTTCTTACCGATCCTACGATAAGCCATGAACCAAGCCCACTGGACCAAAACTATCCAATATTGATGTCCAAAGATGCATCAGTTGAACCGATTCCATTCTTTCCGAACCATACTCAAAAACAATAAGACCAAATTATTATTATAATTTTATATCCAAATTTTATACTGCCAAATTGATTTGTATCGCCTAAGTATTTTATTTATTGTATTTAGATCTTGCAGATTTGATAAGTTCCAAGCATTTCGTGGAACTTATGACATAGGGAATCTCAATAGAACTGACGCGATGATAGAAGTAAGCAGCTCTAGGGGACTTTAATGAGCATGCAGTTCTGCCGCAGACGTAGCAGATCCAAAGTAAAATATTCTTCATCCAGGGGATTACGTTACGCACATCTTCGTAGAAAGAGCTGCGGGTGAAGCCATCAAAGATGCCAAACTTATGGCAACATCAGTTATCTACAATAGTAACTAAAAGCATCATACAGCAAGCAGCATTAGGGATAGATACCAGCGCGGAAACAAATGTGGAGACCGAAGGGATTAATCTGCCGGCTCCGGATAAAGATTAACACCGTCTCCCAATGTTCGTTGACGCGCCGTTTTATTTGATGCTTTTATTGACACGCATTAGTTCAGAGATTATCACGCTTGATTCTTAGTAATGCAGAATGCTATCTATGCCTAAGCAGTTGGAAGATCCTTCTAGCAGATCATAGATAATGCCCAAATAACTAGATGGACACTGTATAAGGAATAAGTTTACGTTTATAGCTGGCCACATCTGTAGAAGGTGCAACAGCAGCAAAGGCGGTAACAACATCAACTACAGATGGATCAGCGGATGCATACAATATAAGCAAGCCCGTCGAGAAGTAGGAAGAAGGAGGAGATTCCACCCGGCCACGGAGTTTTTTCCGGGTCCCAGTATAATTTCTGCCGTACTAGCGTAGTTGAAGCTAAAGGTGTCAGAACATTTTCCCCCAGGCCCCGAATTTTCTCTCTACGGACCTGATTATAAAGCACAGGCTGCGATGAGAGTAAGATCTGCGGCGGCATCGGTGCAAAGTACTACGTCAGGCGGAGTGGTCCGCCAAAATTAAGAAGGCTGTGCGCAAGCGTACACAAATGGCTGCTGGTCAAAAGGGCAAGATGCGACCGGCAAAGGTTATGAGTTGGACAATAAAATTTGGTTGCCTTTGTAGAGCATTTGGCAACCAGATTTTCTGTGCTCGGCTGACAACAAAATTTGTTCCCCGGTTGCCATCTCTCAGTTTTGTTTCCATAGAGAGATTTTAAAATTAAACATCACATAATTTGCATATTTTTGTTTACTTTCTTCTTCTTCATGCTAAACATGTGAGATAAACATGTGCTAAACGCACTGAGTGGCAACGCCATGCCAGCTCGTGACGTTCATAAGCTGACTGCTATGAAGTGTAATCGCGCTTATTCTGCGTTCACAGCTGTGAAGCAGTGAAATGTAAATAAGATTGTTTTTGAAATGTTTACAATAATAAAACAGGTAAGAACACTCCTTAGCACTAAATTCTGCATAATACCCGATTGTTTACTAATAATGTTATTTCCATAAAGATATACATATAGGAATATGAACAGTAATAAATTGGGCATAACATAAAGTAACTCTGTAAAGAGCAACTATTTTAAAGTTCTCAACAGCTGATGTATGTATGTACATAAAAACAGTCGCATAGAGCAGAACAATTTTGTGTGTAGCAGATTTGATAGTTGTATTTTAAACACATAAATTGGAGTTCGATATTTGTACAATACTTTTTTTTCGACGTTTGCAGCTGATTTTAATAATGTCCGATATATTGTTCTTTATATGAAGCCAGTTGGATAAATCACTTTTTCGCAAATAAGCATTTTATTTCTCACATACCAAATTCAACTTTCAGCTCGATGTAAACTATTTTTTTTTAATTTTTTGTATTCCATAAGTTCTCTCGAGGCACTCAAAATACGAATTTGTTGACTGCTTCATTCGACCCAAAACTTCTGCAGCCTAGACATCCCTAGGTGACTGAATTTTACAAGTTGCCATAAGGCAGTGGGTCAAAGACTGGTTAAATTTGTAAACGGTGCTCCATAAAAGAAAATTGGGCCAATTTTGATCAAACTTCACTCAAGTGCTAGATAATAAAACTAAAAACTAAGAACATCAATTTAGATGTATTTCAAAAATGCGACCTACGCCTTTTAATAGAGATTTCATTTCAAGCCGTACCCAAAATCTCTAGAGATTTCTGTGCCAATTTAGTTTATTCGTTTTATATGTTTCATATTAGTCTACATACATATTTGTCTGAAGTTGGTTCAAAATTGGACAATACAATATTGAACATGTGCTATATTTTTGGAAAATACACTAACAACGGACTTGCGCATTAAGTGACCTTCCATAACGTTGGATCAAGGTAACTATGGCATCGCTTATTTTATTAACAACTTAAAATCAAACCTCATGAATTTTATCGATTTCCAGTCCAACGCCGCTTTTGGAAATACGCTTGCTGGTTTGCAAAATTGAATCTGTGCTCTCTTTCTCAGAGAGATAGGAATAAAAGACTTGCGCATTGTTTGGCCTTCTAATCGTTGGATCATGGTTCTGGAGATTATGGTGAAAATTTGCCATAATGACTATGGCTGCGCTTATTCTACATGAATCATACATATCTATGTACATATATCTACGCAATTGGGAAACCTACCACCTCAGCCATCTCACGTAATTTAATTTTTCGATCTTCTCGTATTGCCTCAAGAGCTTTATCGAAGATACCTCGCATGAGAAACTCCTTTAAGCGATCTGATCATTTGGCGTCATTTGTACTGATATGACCACAACGGAGCTCAGTAAGCCATGGTAAGCATGGAAATTTAATACACAGTCACCATAGTAGTATTTAGGTTAGGTTTCACTGATTGACCCCTGGGGGGAGTCGCACATAGACTGTATAGTCCTTAGTGGAACCGTATAGTTATATTTATACCTTGTACCGTATTGTACAAAGTGTATATTAAGTTTGTGCAAGCCGAAAATGTATGTAACATATAGTACAGAAGAAGACGTCGGAGACCCCCTTAAATATGATCAGGGTGACTAGAGAAGTCGATATAACCATGTCCGTCTGTCTGTGCGTCCGTTCGTCTGTCTGTCCGTCCGTCCGTTTGAACGCCTAGATCTTAGAGATGGTAAGAGCTAGAGTAACCGAACTTTCACATTAGATACCATATTATTCCATATGAGACAAGTTTATTTTATTTTTTTGATATCGGGGATAAATTATATAGCTCCCATGTGGGTGTTTGAGACGACCTCGACAAAAAAAAAGTTTTAGATGGATAATTCGTTTATTTATGAAGATATCGTAACCAAATTTGGTATTCGAAAGTTTTTTTTATAGTTCCCAATCACTGTACCAAATCGGTTGACTATATCATATAGCTCCCATAGGAACGATCGGTCAAAAAAAATTGTTGCTTAAAAATGTTTCCTTTTTTTTTGATTTTTGTGAAGGAACCGGATTTTATTGCAAGCTAGTGGTACAGGGTATCCTAAAGTCGTCCGCGCCCTACTTTACATACGCCATATTTTAATAAAGATATCGTTTCAAGCTTCGGCATTAAGAAGTTTTTGGAGTACTTAAGCAATGTACCAAATTTGAACAAAATCAGTTGGCTATATCATTACCTCCCTTAGGGCCGATATTCCAAAAAACCAATTGTTAAACAAAATTTGTTGTGTTTCCTTTGTGTGTAAAGATAATGAGACCAAATTTGGTATTCGTAAGTTTTTTATAGTTCCTAAGCACTGTACTAAATTTAATCAAAATCGGTTGACTATATCATATAGCTCCCATAGGTCCAATCGGTCAAAAAAAAAAGTTTTTATACAAAATTCTTTGTGTTTCGTTTCGTTGTTAAGATATTTAAACGGAATTCGGCATTCAGATATTTTTTAAGGTACTAAAGCACTGTGTCAAATTTGATCAAAATCGATTGACTATATCATATAGCTCCAATAGGAACGATCGGTAAAAAAAAATTCGTATTATTTTGGTTTTTTATGAAGGAACCTAATTTGGCAATCAAATGTCTTTGATGTTTTTAAGCAATATTCCGAATTTTATTGCAATCTAGTGGCACAGGGTATCCCAAAGTCGTCCGCGCCCGACTTTACGTACGCCATTTTTTCACTAATTTTTGGGGAATATTGCTGCAAACGTAGCGAACCGTCGAGAACCACTATCCAGTATTTTTCTCCGCCCTCTAAAATGTATTTGGCCAGAACTTGAAACCATGTAGTATGTATTCTAAACTGTTTATTGAAGAATTGTTATGCATGGCTACAAACTAAGCGTTTTATAATAACTCATATTTAAATTTCAATTTTTAAATTTCAGATAATATTGCAAAAAATTGTTATATATAAAAGCGCAAAACTAATGTCTGAATTTAAATATATAATGCAATCGGTTGCACAACAATGGTATCCAATCATATACTACCTTTCTGCATATTGATCACCATTTTATATGTAAGTGTTTCAAAATATTTATTTTTTATTTTCTAATAAACTAGCAAATTCAATTTATAGAGCGTCTTTGGAAAATTGGAATTCACGAATGTTAAATGCGAAGCGAGTGACACCAACTTTGTGTATTTTAAGCATTGCTTCATTAAATCCGTAAATCGTAGCTACAAATATATATCCGTACATGGCAAGTTACTGCAGCTTCCTATTAAAAAAGTTTTGGTAATTATGATATATTTTGTATATATGATATAGGTATATGACCATATTTTGTGTACTTATAATATTTTCTTTTTTCCCAGTTAAATTTTGGCCTACTCAAACGCGAAAATGGTTACAAACCTTTTCTTTACAACTTTACCCAAAATGCCTCGCGAGGGATTCCTTATGGGAAAAGGAAATTCTGTGTCTAAATTCTTTTTTAGCATGGTTCAAGATTATAGTAATTTGAATTTTTCATGTCCTGTTACCGTAAGTACAATTTTATAGTTGGTACGTAATATATTTTTATTATATGATGTCTTTTTAGGTTGAGGATTTAATTGTTTACAAATCGCCGATTTCACATTGGGAAAATAAAATGACAAATGTGTTGCCCATGCCGCTTGGAGACTATCTTTATAATACATTATGGTATGGTGATGGAACTTACGCGGAAGTTTTGGAGTATATTTTACGCTTACTTAGTTAGTTTTTGAAAGTAATTAAGTGACATATGTATAGCAAAGTTGAGCAAAAAGTTGATGTGGATAAGGAACGACACAAAAAAATTTGGATCCGATTTGTCGGTGATCATTTTAATAGAGTATTGGATGCGAATCCTTCCTTTTTCCGAAATATATTGACTTTTTTCTTATTAAAGGGCACACCTAGTGTGACAGCATAAAAAAAGGCCATTTTTGGGAATTAATAAAAAAAAACTAGTGAATCCATCTATTTAAAATTTTGAGGGTATATTTATACATGTTTTGAGAATACACAGTAAATTTTTGAAATAAAATATTAAATATTTTTGAAATGACACGTGATCTCAGGTATATACCAACTATCTAACTGCCGAGCGGCTACTCTTTTAAATCGCTGGAACTCAAAAACTATTTAAGATATCGATTTAAAATTTTAGTATGTTATTTTTAAAGGTATAACCTATAGAAATATGGAAAAAAATTTTTTTTTTTTTTTTGAAAATTTCACATTAGGTGTGCCCCTTAACCCAAATTCTAAGAGTATTGGGTATAGAAATACATAAATTTCATATGCATACTATTTACATAGTATGTGTGACATATCAAAATCTAGCTTGCATACCAAACACAATTACACTTGAAAAACACACACACACACACGCATACACATAAATACGGATCATACAAATTGCTCAATGTCTGAATGCAATAAATTATTTATATTATTATACGGCAATGTCAATAAAGACATAGTGCACACACACAATCAAATCGAATAGTCTGATGGAGGGACGGACAGATAGATAGACAGCTAGAGAGACGGGGGGGACAGCCAGCTAGACGGAGGGGCAGGCAAGCAATTACTACAACAACTACAATGGGCACTTCACACACACACACTCACACACACAGAAGGCCTGTTATTAAAGCGCAAGCAAAGTGCAAGCTATAAAAAACAAAACATTTGACACCAAAACTAAATTAACATACACACTCACACATAGATAAAGGCACACAGACTCACACACACTAACATACCAAAAGCTTGTTATAATTTTGTTGGTGCGTTTTGTTTTTTTATACTCTATAATTGTAGTGTCAAGGGTAATATCGACTTGCTGAAAGCTTGTAATAGTCAAAAGACGAAAAGAAAGAAATTTTATACCAATTTTATTTGTTCCTCCTTGCGTACGTGTGAACGTGTATGTATATCTGGAGAGCCTTTAGGATACCTACATTTTTCAAAAGAAAAAGAAGAGCAGTACGTAGGTTAATCATAGCGAGACGTCGTACAATTTATTACGCTCAAAACAATATTTTGTTACAAGCAAATTATAAAAGACATCTAATGCATTTTATTTAAAATTATGTTGTAATTATCCAACTCTTTTTCTAATTTCCATAGTTTTTAATTTACTTTTTCATTAAGAGACTGCCAATATTAAGAGACGAATGGATTTCAACAAATTTAACAACTTTTGTGAAATTCATAAAAAGCTATATATAAAATTTAACTCTTGAAATATGCCGATATTATCAAGCCTTGCTTAGATATTTTGCTGCAGATGTCGAATCTAAAAGTTTTTAAGGGAGGTTCTTTTCAAATTTGGTCGAGAAAAATAATCCCATATTTTTACGAAAGAATTTTGTAATGTGATCAATATTCATAGAAATAGAGGAGGGAACCATGTTTTTCATCAAAATTTCAAGCACGGGTCGTGATCTATTATACCGATTCCCTTCATTTAAAGCATGTTTGGAAATATTTGGTAAATTGTTATTTTTAAGAAATGAAACGTCCACATTTTAGTCATTTTTTAATTAACACTAATTTAGAGACATAGAGAATTAATTTTAATAAACAAAAAATTTTTATTGCATTTCACTTCAAGAGCCTGGTAAATTTAAATTCCCAAACTTTGTCTTCTTTTCGGCCAAAGGGTTTAACTGGATAAGGTACTGGAAACAACCCCAACGTTTTTAAAAAACTAATAATGAAGATCGATGCATAATAATAAGGACTTATTTTCTGTTAAAAGTTGGCAAAAATTGCAACTTTGCATAATATTTGTTTAAGACGAAAAATCTTGATTTTTTTTAAGGCAAATGTAAAAATATGAATATGGTTATTTGCATTAAATGTTGCAATTTCAATAAAAATGAGTCATTTGGCTTAAACTTATTCATACGGCTCACATTGACAATATTGACAATTTTTACTTTTACTTTATTACAGTGTATTCCACAGTCGTGCAGCGCCTCGGCCGATTCCAAGTTTTTTTCTATATTTTGGGTGCTGCGGCTGCTGCTGTCTAGAAATCACAGTTGGATGTCAAAGACCTGTCAAAAAAAAAGCTATAACACTTGTAGTTGCAGTTGTTTTTGTTATTGTCACTGCCCAGCTTCAAGCCGCTTTTATGTATTAAAATATGAATTGACATGCATACATAATACACACACACGTGCATATATGTATATATACACGATAATACTTGTTTATTTTTTTTTTTGAGGCATTTAACAAATTCTTTTACATACAAATTGGTGTTAAGCTTGTGGCGCACAATTCAACAGGTGGCACACTTTTTCTTTGTGTTTGGGCCAGACAAAATTTTATTGTCAAAGTTGGGCGCTTTACAACACTGCAGTCAATGCAACTATGTTGTGAATACCTTTTTCTTTGGGAACAAGAGTTTACTCTTTGGACTAGTAGGTAGGTCACTTTTGCAGTAGCAGTAGAGAGGGGAGAAAATGCATATTTGCTGTACCAAATTTTTTTTATAGCTATTACATAAATAAAATGTATTATTTTTGGGACAAATTGATAATTTAAACTTCCAAATATTTATATCTATTTTGCGGAAACTAAAGTTAGTAAAGTCAATGTCGTTATTATTTTTGACATTACATCATAGAAAATTTGACTGGCTAGCATAGAGAGAAAATCTGGGACAGGGAGGCAAAAGTACCGGCCCCTCTATTAGCATACTCGTAGCAATTACATCGATCCCCTAAGAAAACTCCGGACCCGGGGGAAAAATCGTCTCGACGGGTCAGCATAAAGCAGTTTGCATTTATATACTACCTTAAACGAAAATTTACCAGAAGCAACTCCAGTCCGGATCTCAGTCACCCTATTTGAAGTATTTCTTTTTTTTCTTATATTGCAACCTTCTCCTCATTATTAGCTTGGGCATTTGTGACGTATTGTTTATATATGAGATTGTGTTTTGGATTTTTTATAATTTAAAAAATATACCATCGTTATCCGTGACTATTTGGCTAAAAACGGATCGAATACCATCCAAAAACGACCGAATTCACCTGATTTGGCTGCCTGCCATCTTTTTCTATTAGGTCGACTCAAAAAACCGCTCTGTAGAACTTGTTACAGCACCCTAGACGAGGTCATGGAAAAATCAAAGATGGATCTAATGGCCACACTGGCATAAGAATAGAATCTGGTAAATTTTTGATCAAGATAATAACTACCCTTTCATTTTTACTTTTGTTGTATTATTACCATTTTGTTTACCTTTTCTAAGGAGCGAAGATGGTCCCAAAAGGAGAAAGTTTCAGTTGAGACTTGCTGAGTGCCAAGAATTTTACGGAATTGTGGATTTAGCATATTTTGAACCCATGACCGTAAGATAGGGCAATGAAACTATGAATAATATAAACTTTTTCTTATTAAAATTTTTTTCACCTAGAATCAGCTGTTGGTTCATTTTACTTAGGGTATTCATTGTTACTTTTGACAAGTGACGTCAGCCGTACTTAAACATCGCATGGGCAACCACTATAAATGGATTTCTTGCAAATTTCTTGTATATTCAATATTCAGTATCGATTTAAACATTGTCTATATTCAAAATATTGAAACACTTGTAGCTTCATGCAAAGACTTTAAGATCACTTCACCCAAATTTTTCTGATTAAAACATATTCAATGATCAATCGATTTTGTTCTTTTAAATGCATATATACGGCTCAAAATTAAGCAGCGCATATTAGATGTTAGTTGTTCGGGGCGAATGGCAAAAGAGGCAAACGCTGGGACGTCTACACAGGTATTACATATGTACAATACTCACACAAGTCACATGCATTTACGCGCGTAACAACAGACAAAAGGCGGCAATGTCGATGCTTGTCTCGAAGTGTTGTGACGTCACTCCACCACTTACACAAACGCAAGCTAAAATGTGAGCGTATTACGTGCCGCACACCGTATATGAACCACATAACCAAAGCTCAACACATCTAAACTGATCCTGGTGTAACCAATATCCCTTAGTCCTTTGAACCCAACATATTTGTGTCTGGTGTTAGTCGAGCTGTTGCATTTCCTAACGCTTACACCCAGTAGGAACTAATATAAAATTTTGACAGCGTTTTTTCTTATATGAAGTTTTTATTTTCTTTCACGTGGTTTTACGCCTTTTGACAATATTTTATATAGTATTAACTTGTTTTTCAAAAATCCAAGAAAGTTGTGCACTTTTTTTGCTCTGGAACTTCAGCTTTGGCAACAATTTGGTCCAGCGCCAAACCATTGCACGAATCATTTGGCTTTACTCTTTGGCCAAATGTCGATTTATGCGATCTGCCATCTCTTCCTCATAACTTATAATGCCACTTTGTTGTTCATCATGAGTATCAGACGAGTTAATTTCTGGATCATCCAAATTTGTTTCGAATTCCGTAAAATATTCTATTACGCTGCCCGAAGCACGAACTCGAATAACCACTTCTGTAATCGGGCTGGGATTATCCGACTCAATGGTAGGTATTGGTTCCATTATGTTTATTTTTTGCACTAATAAAAGTAAATTTGTTGTTATATTTATGCATTTTAGTTTTTAACTATTTTTATACACACCTAATGCTTCCAAACTCACAAAATTTATTCAATGCGTAATTTTTGTGCCTAGCAGCTTACACAAAATCCCATGTGGTATTGTTTGAGCGTTGCCAGCATAAAAATTTAGCATCGCTTTGCCATTGAGTTACTCGATACCGAAATATGAAATCGTTATCGACGGTATCGATGTCGGCTTTTTGACGTTGTTTTTTTTTAAAGAAAGAATTAAACAAATTGGAGTCGTTTGCGCGACAAAGATATACAAATTTTCACATTTTAAAGCTAGTACGCAGCAGTGTAAAAATGCCTAAAAAAACTGCTACTTATTTGTATGCGTAGAGTTTGCGAAGTAACAGTGCTGCCATGTATAGGCAAATGACATGTAGATGGCGCTATTAACAATGTACGGCGCCAAAGTATAAAAATCAGCTGTTTGTTTAAATTTGTTACAAGTGTATGAAATAAAAAGTGCGAAAATAAATCGCGTTATGAAAATATTACTGAATTGCCAGTTAGGCAACTAACTAGTTGCGAAACTAGACAAAGTCGGACTATGAAGGTAAACTCATATTTAATGCGCAGAACTAAGTATGGAAAATTTTATTGAGCCTTAATATTGCAATTAACTTATTCTCATTTTGGAACAGAATCGGGCAGCATTCTCGGACAATTTTCTCAAATTTCCGCGAATGTTTTCAAGATTGTTTGCGTAGTTGGACCCTCACATGAGCCCTAAATGACAATTTTCTACTCCTTCGTAAAGTTGCTACATCAATTTTGCATACCAGACATTGATCTTGCTATTAAAAGAAGTTTCGTTTTTGGCGCGCAAACAGAACAGCTGATTATTTTTAGCGCCATCTTCAAGTAAGTTCTAAAAAAATGTAATACAGTTCAGAAGGTGCCCGACAGTATAAAACCCTGTACCGATTTTCTCTAAAAAAAATGATATGCCTGCATACTCCTTCTAAGAATTCTAATTGGAACATTGGTTTTTTGGGGCAAAACTATATTCATACCTACAAGTTCTGCAAATTTATATCTATGTTGATGATAATCGAGAGTTACGTCTAGAAATCAATATAAGGAATATGGGGTAAATATCCAGTTGATACATTGTGACAAAAAAAGTTTCCGGAATTCTTCTTTTATCATGAATACGTTCCAGAGGGACAAACGGTCAATAAGGAGTATTATGTGACTGTTTTGAGGTCTTTTGCGTGAACGGGTCCGTCGTATTCGGCCGGAATTGCGGGCAGACAATTCGCGGATTTTGCACGATGATAACGCCTCATCTCATCGAGCCACGATTGTGAACGAATTTAAGGCGAAATTCTCGATAAATATCATCGACCAGGCTCCGTATAGCCCAGTTTTGGCCCCATGTGACTTTTTCCTCTTTTCAAAACTAAAATTGCCACTTCGGGGAATAGGTTTTGACTCCATACAGACAATAAAATAGAATGCTACGAGGATGGCGATTTTCCCGGCCAACGGCGGAAGATTGGAAGAAACGTTGGCATATGTATTGCTTCAGAAGAGGCATATTTTGAAAGAGACAAAATAAATATTGAAGAAGATAAACTATTTATTTAGAAATTTCGGTAGGTAAATAACAAGAAAGCAACCATTTATTAAAAAAAAAGGAAACTTATGAACATTTAAGGAACAACTTTAGCGTTTGTAGTAGAGTGAACAAAGTACTAAAAGAAATATCTAAAATATAAGTCGCTATCTCAAAAATTTCGTTTTTCAAGAATAATCTTCTTGAACAGAGATCCACATGCCCCTCCAAGGGGTCAGACAGGGAATTATTATTAAAATTAGGGACAATGTTATTATAGATCTCTAATAACTATCTATGTCATAGTAGAGGAGTCACTGCAGTTATCGGTTTAAGCATTTTTCGTGAACCCTTTGATATCGGAAATTAGAAGAACTAAGGCCAAAAAATGCACCTCAAAAGTTGCAACATATTTCGGAACCACTTTTAGTGGGTGAAATTATTCCAATTCTGATTATTAAGGACATGTGTATAGCAAAATGTTGAAACCAACTTTTTTTCATGTTCTCTGGAAAATAATTAAATATTATGTAAGAAAAACTTAGTATGTGAAATCTTCTCAACAGTGCCTGTCTTTTTCATCAACTTCAAATATGTGAACCAAATATAAAAATTATATTATGGAAGATAGCCCAGGATCTAAAAAAAATCATCCCGGCCACAGATGAACACCTTGTTACAAAAAAAATTTTCCCAAGATAATCTAAGAAGGCCAGAAGAAGGTCATTCTCCTCGACGGGCACAGAGTATCGATATATGGCATAACCTGACTAGACCTATCTTGTCATCAATATCTAAGTTTCAGATATTGGGCTAGAAGGGTTAGGAGCTCTAGGGCTAGAAGGGAGCACAAAAGATTCTACGGATCGCAATGCATCATTCCCTACTAATATTATTATTATTATAGATAATCTAGCGAACTACTGTAGAATTTTTTGATGAGCCTCAAAATGCCGACTCGATTCAACAAATTACTGACTTCATGATTAGTAATTGGGTAAAAGTGATTAGTTAATATCCGAGATTTCCCGACTACTGCATGTTTGGGAGGGTATCAACATCCCCACACCCCCCACGCTACGACCTTGGGAGTAAGGCAAAACACGGTAAATCGATTGCGGAGGTGGGGCTTCTTATCGATAAACTTTGGATGAGCTTTTGTTCATTAGAGTCACATGAATCAGCTTACCAAAAATTGTGATTCGAGGTCACTTGTAACCATAATTAGGTAGAGTCACATATTGACGCAGATCTTGGGCAAGGGTAAACGGTTTGGCTAAAAATCGTGAAAATCTACTGAGGGGGAACATGGGATGATATTGACCTAATTTAACAACCTTCATCTTCTCAGGAAATATGGTATCTTAGGTGGTAAAATTTCGTATCTTTAGCTATTATAGTCTCCGATATCCACACGGACAGTCGGACAGACTGCCATGGCTTAATCCCTACCCGAGGCTATCATATGCATTTTGGTATAAAGGACTTGGGGTCTGCCACGGCTTCTTCTGTCCGTTACATACATGGCACAAATCTAGTATATCCTTTGTACTTATAAGTATAGGGTATAAAAATGGGCCACTTCATAACAATGAAAATATTCTTAGCGCTAAGAATTTTGCACTGCTGCGTACTAGGCTTTAATAATAAACTGAGATTGGGCTATGAAATGATTTTCACTTGTATGAAAGTTAATTTCCGCAGGGTTTATTGCAGCTTTGGGCAAGATGTGATTTATTTTACTTAGTGTGTTCGATCTGATATTTTTTTGGAAGTGGTTTCAGCCAGAATAGAATATCGCATGAGCAACCACTATAAAGGGTCTTTTTACAAAATAAATTGCAAACACCAAAAGTAATACGAAATTTATCTCGCAAATTGGTATCGGATCGACGACTAATCGAGAACCAAAATATCGGTATCGAATATTCAGTATCGACTTTTATATTCTCGATATTAAAAATGTCGGATCGGTAATGCGTATCCCTATTGCAAGCCAACTGAAGTCACATTTTGGGGAGATTTCTGAGCCACTACATTTAAGTAAATTTTTTTTTTAAACCAAAGAAGGTTCTTCTTCGACTTCTGGTTCCAGTTCAAGCTGCAGTCGATCTGGTTCTTTGTTCCACCCACCTTCCCTAATGAAATTTGGCAACCCCTTATGCAGCTCTGTTCTCAAAACCCCACACAATTTGTTTGTTGCACTTGACTTGGCGCCCATACCCCACTCAGTGGCACTCAAACTGTAATTAAAGCAAGGTTTGACAAGCACTCGAAGCTGCTGCTTTTGCTGTTCTTAAATTCTGCTTCAAAGCATATTTAAGACTTAATACTTGCCACCTATGCACTCACACACATTCACACTCACCCATACTCACACACACACTCACTCATTCACACATAATGCATAATAAATATGTCGCAGACACTTGAGGCATTGTCTCACACCATGCCACAAAAGTTGTGCCCGAGGAGGCCCGGGTCTTTATTTATGCAGGCGCACACATTTAAAAGCGATTCCAAGCCCAAAAACGCCCCAAAGAGTTCCATTTCCAGAGCGCACGAAATTGAGTCCACCCCATTCAATACATATTCACACTTGCCTCTGCTCTGGGGCATTTTTGCATTGCAATTGAAGTCGTTGTCGTTGTCATTGAGGAACAACATGCAACTTGCCGTGTGGCATGGCTTGCACTCTCAATTATGACTTAATTCGTATCTAATGGATATTTTCTGTGAAAATTTCATGATTAATCGCAGCCTTGAGGGTTTTGGCTGCAGCAAATGCAGCAACTTTTCTTGGGGGTTGCAGTGGCAGCAACAACAACCGATTCACACATGTTCACAAAATGAATCCGAAGGCAGCAGAGCCGTCCTCCTTGCCACATGGTCTGGTTCTGGCCATGGGGGGGAGTTGGAGTTGGGGTTGGTTGCAAACATGTCGTTGAACAATGGAACTCATACACAAACTCAAGCCGGCTATAACTCAACTGGCAGCAAGTTGCAGCCAAGTTTGAAGTTTTTTGAAAATTTGCGATTAATACGGGCTCTGGGGGTTGGCTGACTGCTGCAATTGCAGGGGTGTGGCAGCATATGCGTAGACGTGTTGCAACTTCCGCCAAACCAGGCAAAAAGTGATTACGCGGCATTGTGCCAAGCGGCGCGGCATGTAGCACGTTAATTTTTTTTTCGCAAACATTTCCAAGAATACGCCACCGCTGTTACCTGCCCCACCGCCGCGACGTCACTCGTCTAACGTAGCGCCGGTTTGTAAACAAAAAAATAATGCATCTTTCGGATTGCTTCGTATCTGAGGCGGCTTTTCTTCTTATCTGCAGCCGCTACACGAGCGCCATCTATGTGCGAGTAGTTGCGTCTGTGCGACGGGTGGAAAAGCGAGGGAAAATCTAGCTCACTGTTATGCATTTTTATCTGAGCGTAACAAGAGAGCGTAACAAGAAAACCATGGTATAATTATACAGGTAACGTACTCCGAACCTACCGAAATCTTATTTTTTGTGTGGACAAAAAAGCGAGAAAGCGAAAAAAAAAACACCCTCGTAGCTGTTGTCGTGCATAAGCAAACACACATACATATGCACATATGCATACAAAATTATTTTTTGTTGCTAATGCTTGCAATAAACGTTGCACAAAATAACTGCTTATGCTTAAAAACAATGCGCAGACACAACCTTCCTCATGAACATTCGCCACGAAAATGAAATTAAGAAATGTTGTGGGAGTGAAATTTCAGAGTACTTTACCTTTACTTATTATACCATGCAAGAAAACGAAAAATAAAAACAGAGCAAAAGAGCGTAAGAGCGCGAGAGAGCGAATGCACCGGTAAAAACATGGCTCTCTGTTTATCTTTGCTTGCTGAGTTTCTCGCTCTCTCTTCGCATTGCTCGCATTTGCATTTTGTATTTTGGTCATTTGTTGTTGTCAAGTGTTTGTTGTTGTTGCCATGACCGCTCCCAAAAGTGATTTATATGTGAAAGGAACTTTATTCATAGCTCTGAAGAAATATTCGAAATTGGTATCCAATTGGAGCAGGACTCTATGAAATATTGAAAGAATTGGAACTGTTAAAATTCCTAATTAAAATTGGACAAATATAGTGGAACTTCCGTATACCTTGGCTAAATAGGAAAAATAAAGGCAATCAGCCTACTTAGAATTAAGGCTTTAGTCCAATAGGTGAACTAGAAAATGATTCGTTACATTCCTCAGATCTTTAAAGAGCCTTGTTTTGGAATGTTTGGATTCTTTTCTGTTTTGTTTTTGCTACGGTTCTAGAATGTTATGCTTTCTTATAAAGAAAAAATGTAGATAATTTGGTAAGACTATTCCATTTTATTTATTTATTTAATTATTGGAGGAGTACAAATAAGCTCAGTTGACCTTATCTTATAAAAAAAAGTAAATTTCCTTAGAAAAGAAAAATAGAAGGTACTAATTCGCGTTTCTAGCCCTATGGGTGAACTTTTTAATTTTATTTCTAAATATTTCTGGGGAACACCTTGCGTTGCTCCTCGTCTTAGAAAACTTTTGATAACAGAGAAATTCTAAGTATCAACTCACAATAAGAGGTTAGAAATTACACTATTTTCCTTCTTTTCTTCAAATTTATATATTACTTAGAGGTCCCCGAAAATGTTTCGCTATAGAAACATTTTTTTTTTAATTTCTTTATGTTGAGAGCTAGTTCAGTTCTACTTTCTGCTACAAAAATGGTTCGTTACACAGATAAATGAATTTATAAGGAAATCAAAGTAAACTTAATATTATAAAAAAGTGAACTAGGAAAAAGATCTTGATAGGAATAAATTCTTTGTAGAACTTCGTTATTGAAAAGTTAGAATGTATACTAGGGTGACCGCCAATAGTACGGAAAAGACTTAAGCATGTTAGGGATACCAACATTTTTTAAACAATTTTAAAGCTTACCAAATATATGAAGGTTGGTTCAATATTTATATAAAATTATTTTTAGAGAGATATGTGACTTTTTTATTAAAGACACCGCCGTACGGATTCGTTTATAATCTGTAGGTCCCTGTTCTGTTCGAACAGTTATTAATAGAGATTCCAATGCCATGGAAAGGGGTCAGTCAGGGAATTATATGCCACTTTTTGAACCATAATTTGTTTGATTGGATACAAGTTTTTAAAGTTAATGTAGAACATACAGTAAAAAATGGAAAAAGTGAAAATTCGCTCCAATAAATACTTTCGGATCGTCTTTATTAATTTTACAGGCGCTATATGTAGATAAAAAGGAAATATCTAGGCGGTTATGTTATTAAAATCGTGAGATATTGCGAAAATGGCTACCTTACTGTATACCTTAATTTTAGTTATTTGTATAATTATCATAAGTAAGCAACTTCAAACACATCAAAACCAGATATGGGCACTTTCATTTTGGCGTGACGTTACATTTATACGAAATAATGTGACTAGCAAAATATACCAAATTTTCACAATATTTGGTAAACAAAAAAAAGGCAACAGGCGTTCTTCGAATAAAAATGTTACGTCAAATACACAGAAGTGTCACAAAAAAAAATATCTCTACAACTCTAAATTTTTTTCGAGATGGTTAGTTATACAATTTTTTATAAGGAAATCAAAATTAACTTAATCTTAAACAAAAAAAAAAGTGAGCTAGGATCGAGATTTCACAATATTTAATAAAAAAAATTAATAGAAGCGTTTTTCGATTAAAACGTATTTGGCGTTACGTTACAGCAAATATACAGGAATGCCATAAAAAACCATTTCTCTACAATAACAAATCTCTACAATAAACAAGACCAATTAATTATCTTAAATGAGTAACTTGCACATCAAAAAAGAGATATGGGCATTATCATTTTGGCGTGACGTTATATTTATACCACAAAATTTGGTTAACAAAATTTTAAAAAGTATCACAAAAATAAAAAGTATAAAAAAAATGGCATTAGGCGTTCTTCGATTAAAACTCAAATGGCGTTATGTTAGTCACATATGCCGGGGAGCCACAAAAAAAATTTTCGATACTTTTTATAAGGAAATCGAAAAAATTTAATCTTAAACAAAAAAACTGTGAACTAGGAAAAAGATCATGATGTTAGTATCATTAAGTCAGTCAATTTCCTATAAAAAAATGATATAATACGGCAAGTTATGACTAGCAAAATTTTGAAAAATATCCCAACATTTAATAAAAAGAATTGCATCGTACGATATTTAAGGTTTGGATTCCCTTTAAGAATTTTTTCTTGGAGAAGTGGGCCTGCTAGCAAGCTACCGCCATAATCTAACCTATCCTACGTTAAAAAAAAAGTATACAGAAGTGCCTAAAAGGCAACAATTCTTAATCTTGATGGTTTTCAAATGTCTAACAAATTCGCTTGAGATTTGATAAAATTCGACAGTAAAATCAAAGTATATCACTTTAATTTTGAAAGATATTCAATCATAAGAGATAAATAAATTTTATAGAACAAATAAAAGCTATATATTTGTTGTATGTGTACGAAAGGATTTTTCGATGCGATCGATATTTATAGAAATAGAGCGTCTTGATCGCCTTGAGCGCATAAAATCATTTAACGCGTTTTTCTCAAAAACATATCGGCGAAAATAAGTGAAGCGGTCCACTTTTTTGGCGAATTTTATGCCTTACAATTATTTAGAACATTGGGAAACATTTTAAAATACTTGTAAAATCTTATTTGCAAAAAGCCGATTTTTGTGACCTTTGACCATTAATATCTGGAGACAGGGTCATGATTCTCATTGGTACTTTTAAAATTCATCTTAAAATGTCTAAACCATTATTCATGTCAAATTTGAAATTATTATCTTTAAATTCGGGAAAGTTATGCTTTTGTGTCATTTTTCGATGACTGTTTACTATGGCGAAAATGCGAAGTGTCATCACAAAAATAAGCATAACTTCTGCAGTTCTATGAGTTACACCATTTTTATTTCTGCGTCTTTTTCAGCGACTTTTTCAAAAGTGGTAAATCACTTTTCAATTTTAAAATTAAAAATGATATCTGTCATAGTAAAAAAATCGTGTCAATATCTTTATGTGTTTAGAAGATATGGCTTATCAAAAAATAGTCTAAAAATGAAAAACCCGATATTGAGTTATCGATAGCTCGATAAGTAATCGGAATTTTGCAATAAAATTGGGCGTGGTTACTATTGGCTAGTAGCTCTACCAACTGTGTAAAAATCATCAAAATTGGAGAAGGTCGCCAAAAAAGTGGCCCGCTTCACTTATTTTCGCCGATATATTTTATCTGAATATCAAGCACAGATCTTGATCTATTGTTCCGATTCCCTTCATTTAAAGCATGTTTAAGATTTTTTAATATTTAATAATTTTTTGTAAGGCTTATACTAACAATATATGCTAAATGGAAAAATGTTAAATTTTTATTTTTAAGCAAGGTCAAATCACAAAAAAAAAAAATTTTTAACGTTCACATTTTTATAAATTTTTTCGTCAAAATTCATTCATTCATTCATTCATTCATCCAATTTAGTATAAGACATAGACAATTTTATTAATTTTAATTAATAAAAACATTTTTTATTTCATTTCACTTCAAGAGGGAGACAGTCGGGATAAAAATGTCCAATTATTGTACAATAAAAACTTAGCCTTCTATTCGGCCAAATTTAAAAGATCCTCTTATTAACTATCTAAAAAGTTATATTTTGGCTTGAACAGTTCTCTAAATCCCAAACTTTTGTTCTTGAAAAAAAAAAATATATTTTTGTATTAGCTTAGTTAAAAAAAAATTATATAAAATGGTTTTTTTTCTTCAGGTTTGATGTAAAATTGGTATCTTGCCTTGAGTCGTGCTTAGGACAATAAACCAATTGATATAGTTTGTTGAAAGAATAATTATAATATTTACGTCGAAAATCCCATCAATAAATAGTTGCTAATAGTTAGATTTACATCCGAAGTTAAAATATTTTGAATTAATTTAAGAGAGTATTTTCTTACTGGTGCATAGGTTGCAAAATCCTTAATATTATCCATCTAATTTTTTATAATTAAAAAAACAAAGACCTACCCCAAAGTTTAATTTATTCTGCTGCACAGAATTCACATTTTTGACTACATAACTAAGCTACAATAAGTATTTCCAACACCTGTTTTGAAATCTGAAACAATCTCTAACAATTTTCCACTGCCACAAATTTTAATTTCTTACCAAAATAAACCGAAAAATCATTTCAAAATTTGGTTAACATCAAACATAATTCTAAATTTTTAGCCAAGTTGCAAACCCAAATTATCTAACTCAATGAGAATCCAAGTTGAGTTTTATTTCTAATATGAGTTGCCGGCAACTGAGCGTAATACTTTGCTCTCAAACGCTCTCACACACACTCGCTCTCTCTCAGCTGTTACCTTTTGTTCGTTACGCGACGCTCGTTTGACGCTTTGTGCTTCGTGTTTCGTGCGCTCACTTCGTCACATTTGGCGCTCTCTGTCGCTGTTAAACAGCTGACACTGTTAACAGTCCACACCAACAGCCTTAGTGCGAGCAGCTGCGCCTTACCAAACGCAAGAGATGGCTAGCTTAAAATAATAAATTCGCAGCTGCTGTGTACACACTGTTTTAACATGCTCGAAAAAACAGCCACAGAAGGCATTCGGCCATAGCGCAGCGAATAACGAAAAGTATCTCAGCGTGTGAGTTGCCGTCGCATTGCGTTCTGCAAGATATTTTATATATTTATATGGTCGAGTACGTGAACGTGTGTGGACGTCGTTCTTATTAAACAAAATAAAATCATCGAGTGCGTGTTTAAGCCGTTTAAATAATGCAAAATAAGCGCAAAAATTAAAAAAAAAATTAATAAACATAATAATATTTAACAAAAATTGGGCTAAAAATTTTAATATTCACACTGACACACACACACACTTGGACACTTGCCATAGCCGGAACAAGTTTTTGCATGTGTGTGTGCGAGCGAGCGCGACGTGTGTGCAAAATTAATGATATGAATGATTCTGTTGTGTCGCGTATCTAATAGATACAATTGATCATAAAAGCAATCTAAAGACGACGAGTTGTGAATTTCTATAATAAAAACAACAGACCGCGTGTTTTTTTGATTCCTTTTTTTTGTGCTTGCTTTAGCTACCTCTTTATTATTATTTTGTTTTGTTTTCGTTTGTGCGCTTTCAATTTGTTTTGCTCTGGCGTTTCTTAATAGCCGTCGTGTGTTATTATGCAAAAAATTTAAAAAGTATCTCAAAGTTTTAAAGTGCGCGCTCAAAGTAACTACGTCATTTTAGTGTTTAAAAACAGTGTCAACACTGCAGCAAATTTCACTGTAAGTTTTTTTGTCTAACTTTTTGTATCTTTATAATTAAGTACACTTTAAGCTTTATTAATGCCAACGTCAGAGTTTTACTACTTTGTCTCCTAAAGCCCTGCTGCTCCAGATACTCTGCCAGTAATTTATATCTTTAGCTTAAGTTGGCCAAGTAACAAGTCATGGAAATGCCGCCTTGTCGACGTGACAGTTTTGTCGTCAAGTCGGCTACTCCTCCGTCGTCCATTTGGATCGATAAGTTTTATGAGTTTTTGCTCTGAAAATTTGAAATCATTAATTATGTCGTCTATGCGTTGTTTTGTTTTTACTACGACTGTGGCTGTGGCTATGGATTTGCGCCTTTGCCACATGCCCCATGTTGCAGCTGCTAGGAGGGAGCTGCTCTGGCACATGCTCTGGAACAGGTTTGCACTGCTTGTTGTTGTAGTTGGCACTGAGCTGGTAGAGCTTGTGCAATTCCAAGAACTTGTTAGGTGTTGGGTCTTGGTACATTTGGCTTTGCGTGCTTCTGCGGCTCTAGATGTGAATCTTTATGAATGAAAGAGGTTTTCATGAAGAGATGTACACACACACACATACACACACGAAGGCAAACATGAAGCTTATAGATAAATAGATTGTAGTTTTATATGGAACTAGGTTTAGGTTTTTTGGTGAAACATTGAAAAATGTATTAGCTTAAGTTTTGATTAGAGTTGGTTTGTTGGAAGTGGGTTTTAGGAAAGGGCTTTTGTTTGTGTTGGGTCTAACTTGGTAGCAGCCATTTTTGGTCAGTATGCTTGCTAAGAATTGGGGTAGGGTGCGAGTTATGTTCTGATATACAATATGGGGTCTTCTACTTAGGGTAGAGATAAGGAAAAAAATTACCTTATGCTCCACTAGGAGAATCAGGAGTAACGTAAGAAGAAGAAAAATGACACTATTTGTATTTTTTTTATCAGATAAAGTAAACTCATAATAATTTATATAAATTCGGGATAGAATATATAAAATATTTTTATTGGAAAATTCTGCCGAAATGGCTTAGGTACTTTTTAAGTTATAAGGGTTTAGTTTAAGAGTTATTATTATTATTAACCAAAGTGGTCAACTGAAAATATTCCAAATTCTCCACTTTTTATTCAGATCTACCTAAGGCTATTCATATAAGAACTCTTATAACAATAATTATCTTTAGTTAAAGTAAACCTATTGTCATTTATTGATTTTTAAGCAATAATATATATTTAGTGACTTTAATTTAAGCATTTTTTGGTATGAAATTGTTCTCGACCTTTCATTTAGACCTCCTTAATGCTACTCATAATAACTATTATCTTTATTAAACTAAACCAATTATCTTTTATCGATTGTGAAACAAAATATTATATATGAATTTATGAAGTGAAATTAGAATTTTGGCAAACAGCAATATTTGAAAAAGTTCTACCTTGAACAACATTTTCATTTCGAAATTAGTTTCATATAAGTCTGTGGTGGACTTAGGGGGGCGGTATCTTAATATATAAGATGGTAAGGATGGTAAGGAACTGCTAAATAGACATCTGACATATAAAAAATAATATAGTTATTTTAATTTGAAAATCGCGTACTTTGAAATAAGAAAAATTAACAAGTTGGTTAGGATGTCCATTAGGCAGTTACCAAAAAAAATGTTTTTTTTCGTGCTTTTTTCAGTTTCATAAAAGCAAAACGATAAGATTTTACATTTTGTGAGAGAGATAGCTTGTCATATTTCTTAGCTTCTAACATTTCGCTTACTCTTATAATAATCATAATTTCAAAAAAAAACTTTTAAAAATTTTACCTATAAGATTATTTTTAAATTCCAAACTAGTTTGATATCAGTTGGTAGCTTAAATTGGTTTTCGAGGGTTTTTGGATTGAAGGCGCTTAAAAACACAGCTTTGTCATTTTTTATTTTAATTACTGATATACAGCGTGGTTTTTTCAGAGGTTCACAACTTTTAGTTGGCAACACTGCTTTATTTGCCAACCCATTTAACAGCTGACAGTTGCTTTTTGATTAGATGGGTTTGACATTTCGTTATAGATAGACTTACGAGAGAGCAAATTGTTGCAGTTTTCTATCAAGTTAAGGTTTCGTTCGTCAAACTTATTTAAAATTTTGTTTTCCGATGATATCAAACACATTTGAATAGCTTCCATTTGAAATTCGAAGCTAGTTTGATATGAGTTGATAGCGAATTGAGCGTTTTCGGATTTACATAGCCTTGCTTTTTTTTTAATAACTGATATACAGCGTGATTTTTTTTAAAGGTTCACAACTTTGAGCTGTCAGCACTGCTGAAAACCAAGTTAACAGCTGATAGTTACTTTTTGTTTGGCATTTCCTAACAGATAGACTTACTTACTTAGCATCGCTTTTTTATCGAAAACAAAGGTTCAATTCATCAAATTTAAAAATTCAGAATTTTATACTATGATGAAGGCCATTTTTGGTTGAATGGGTTCGTAATTAAGTAGAACTGTCGCACTTAGAGTTAGTACAATAAAAATAGGTTTTTAAGGAGCGGGAATAATTTAAATCGTTCTAACTTGAGAAATTCCATAGATAATTACATAATTTAAAGTACAGCCTTTTTTTTATATACCAAAAACAAAAAATTGTAGATCTCAAAATACAAAAAAAGACAAAAAACTACCACCTAAAATACGAGCTTCTGAGTATACCTTCCATTGCAAATAGCATTTTTAATTCAATTTTAAACATTTTTGGCGACGACTTAGTAAATTCGAGATAAATGGGCTCAAACATATGTAAAAATAACGGAGAGGGGGAGGAGGTCACCATTTTGGTTTTAAATTTTTGGATGGTCATTAATAAATTAACCAAGAGAAATTCCAATTGAAATATTTTCCCCTCAACCCCTTTTTTTTACTATACTAAAAGAGAATAATCCATAAGCCTTGTTCGAAACCCCATTACATTCACAGAAAATTACTTTTTGGTGCGGTTTATGGGCTGTCAGAGTTATTGGCAAATATTTCTTCAAAAATGATGGTGGTCAGAATGTTACTATTTGTGCAAATTGGTTTTCCAGATTCCTGGTATGGCGGCTACTTGGCCGAAATCATATTTAAACCTTAATGTCATAAAATTGTTTATCCAATGAAGTCCGTTTTATTGATATTATAAATATATTTATTTGTTTTCTAATGATTTAAAATTGTATTATTAAAAAAAACACCCTTTATTTATAAAAACTTGATTTGAGGTGAAAACAACACAGGAAAACTTGTTCTAAAATAAATATCAAAAGGCATTTTTTGCTATTTAACAGATTTTCTTAAGCAGATAGAAATATAAAAATCGTCTTGTAAATGGAGCTTGGTAATTGAACCAAGCTACAAAGCATTTATAACAAATTTTCCAATACTTTTGCCGGAAAAACAGAAAAGATTTGTCAAGAAATAAGTGATAAGAGTAGGTTAGGTTAGGTTACACTGGCAGGCCACAACAGAGGGCATCCTAGCATAGACCTTTTGGTCCTTAGCTGTGCCAGATTTGAGGTTATTACGCAAAGTGATGGTCGGTTAAAAATTTGACTTTTTTAGCGAAAATAAGTAGCCGCCCAACTTGTAGCCTGGCCACCTCTTCTAGACCGACAAACGCTGGTTCTCCTAGGGTGGTCAGACGATGTCTAGAGATGGCTGGGCATTCGCAGAGTACGTGTGCTAGGGTCTCAGGGACTTCCGGATCCCTGCAGATCCTGCATGATTCGCTTGCCGTTAGTCCCAGTGAGTGATAAGAGTAATTTTCGAAGGAAATAGACAAATCGTCTAGATATGGGCTGAGCTTTGTAATTGAGCTAAAGTTTGCCAAATTTTGACAATGATACTATTTGTAAGCCTTATTTTTGGAAACTACATGGGTAAGACTTATCTTGAATGGAAGTGATTAGACCCATTTTTTTATATTCTTATGCAGATAGAAATAGAGAAATAGTCTTGTTATGGGCTGAGCTTGGTAATTGAGCCAAGCTGCAAAACCTTTGAATCTAATTTCCCAAAGTTATTTCAATAAACTACTAACATACAAAACCATATTTTAAAATACTTTCTAAATTATGCCAAAATACCTTACATGTTTTCGATAACATTTAACAACTTCCCATAGTGTGCCTTGTATTTTAGCCAAGTCATTTCATGCAGACTCCCTTCATCAAACACTTTGCCTTATAAGTCCCTGCTCATTTGCAATTCCCTAACATCTAAGGCATAACATTTTAAATTATAAATAAATCCCATTGCTACCTACCGCACATAGCCCACACATAAAAAACGCACCAAAATCTCAAACTCAAAGCATTTCAAACTGGCTGACAGTGCCTGTTATCAGGCCCTATATACAATACCATTAATACCTAACACTAACAAGCTTTATTACCTAATTCCAAGGCCATTTTGGCACACAAATTTCAACTTACATTAGCTAATCTACAAAGTCAGACAGTTTCAGATTCAGCGGCTGAGACTTGCTCCGAGAAAAAAATAACAAGTATACGCCAACAACAACAACAAACTTTTTAATTACCAACAGGAAAAACATTTAAGATAACAGAGACAGAGACAGACAGAGAGAGACAGGCGGCTGGAAATAAAAAAATAAAAATTTACATAAATTTAAAATATAGCCAGAAAAAATATATATTTCAACTTTATCTGGGTCTAGTCTGGTACTGGAGCCTGAGCTACTGCTACGGCTGTCTTGGCCGTCTCGACTGTCTTGGCCGTCTTGCTTAACCTTTTCCGAGCTGGACACTGAAAAGTATTTATGACTTGTGTAAATAAAATAAGGCTACTTTTTTTTTTCTACTACGCTTGTAACTTCTTGCTTTTAGCCATTTTACAGCTTAAATATTTTTTAGCCATTAGATAAACAAACACACTCACACAGATACACACACATACACTCACAAAAAGTGCCACAAAAACGTAACGAAAATATCTTTCAAGTACAATGTTAGGTAAATATAAACAAAAAAAAAACTTTTTTTTATGTACATTTTTTTGTACCCAACTTCTGGTTCGACTTCTTACAAGTTCCTTGAGGGCAACTGACAAGGGGAGCGGTGTGGTGCGGGCTGCTGCACTTTGCTGCTGTTGGCCTTTTTGTTGTTTTGAGATACTTAAAGCTTTTAGAGCATAAGATGTTATATAAATTACATTAGCTAAGTGCCAGGCAGCAATTAAAAATGCGGGCCAGGTTACTTCAGTTGGCTACCCTCGCCCTCGCCCTCTCCCTCTCCTCGAGTTATGGTTCGGGCCAAGTAAAATGTGTTGATGTAGTCATTGTTGTGATAATGTTTTTAATGATGTTGTGGCTGCAGCATCATCATTAGCATTATCTTCATCATTAGAACCTCAACTTAATCAAGGTTAAAAAGCATGTGGCGTGCATTTGACTTGTGTAAGCAGACTTTTAGCTCAGACTGTGTTTGTTCCCTTTGATCGTTGTAATTTCTTCACACTGTTTATAGTTAGTATTTGTTTGTTTTTTTGATTTGTTTTTATAAACAAATCGAAATTAACTTTCATAATATGGTCTAAATATATTCTTTTGCAATGAGATCTGGCTGTGCGCAAAATTAATCTACTGATTAAAAAAAAGTTGTGCAATTTATTGAGAAACTACCGTTTTTTTTTTAGTCGAGCAGAACAGATGTGTGCAATATCTCTAGCTATGAGGTGCCCGATAAAACCCATAAAACTTTGTAAATGCGAAAAAGGTGTGAATAATTGCATATGATTCATTAAAAGTGGGGACGGGGAATATATTTATATCAGTAATGCGTAATATAAGGTGAGGTTATAAAGAAAATTGCGTTCTATATTGAGACTAGCACGAAAATGATTTGTTTTGAAATGGTATGCTTGGAAAAATGTGTGACATAATCTCTCATGTTCTCATTGCAATAAACTTTTGTTTTCAGAAATAAAGGTAAACTGAGTATCTACACTGAGAAAAGGAATCAAGTTATTTTTGCTTGAACTTTGCGAAACTTGCAGCAAACTGAAGCTGAAGTTAAATGTGAGAGATATTTGAGTACTAAAAGACTTCCGTAATAAAATACGATATTTTTCATTTAAAATTTGATTATGACTTTGTTTAGATTTAGCTATATTGGGCAGCACAATAAGATAATTTCTTTAGTGTCCCAAATTTCATAAAAGGAGAACGAATAAATTGTATTTGCTCTTGTTTTTGCATTTTTCACATTTTGTGAGCGCAATAATTTTTTATAGTTCTTAACTTCTACTCTACTCTTCTTAATTTGTTCAAATATTTAACTTCTAATATTTCCCTTATTGTTTTCTCTTTTCGATAATTTCACAAAAATGAAACGAATAAATTGTTTTCGGTTTTCTTTTTACTAGCTACTGCTATAGCTTGAAATTCTTATTTTGGGCGAAAACTAACTTATAACATATGCTTTAATTTGTCATGTTTCCCTTACTTTTTTTTGAAAACTTCGAATATTTCCGTTACTGTTTTCAAAAAAATCACTAAAAGGAAAATGAATAAATGGTTTTCGTTTTAATTGCTCCAAAATTCAGTTTATTTTTGGCTGATAACTACTAATTTAGTTTAACTTTTCATATCTCCTTTACTTTTTTCGTAAACTTGACATATTTTCCTTAATTTCATAAATGGCAAAGAATAAATTGTTTTCGGTTTTGTTTTTGCTTGCTCCCAATTTCACATTTTGTGAGGGCGATACATCGTTTAAGGGGTGATTCATTAAAACCTTTTTTTCAATAGGGATTTTTGTGATTTTTTTCGCGTGTCAAAGGCAAAGTTGTTCAGTATTCATTGGCAAATCATCATGGAAAGATGCTTCTAATATTTCCCTTACTCTTTTCGATAATTTACCTTTCCTTACTCTTTTCGATCATTTCAAAAAAGGAACACGAATAAATGGTCACCGCTTTTGTTTTTACTTGCTCCCAATTTCACTTTATTTTTGGGCAATAACTTTTTACATTATTTCCTTTAATTTTTCCCCTTCATAAATTTCCTTACTCTTTTCGATAATTTCACAAGAGAAAAGCGAATAAATTGTATTCGTTTCTGTTTTTACTTGCTTTTATTTTAGGGCGATAACGTCTTATTTTTTTTAACTTTTCATATTTCCCTTACTTTTTTTGATAATTTCCGAAAAGGAAAACGAAAGAATTTTATTCGGTTTTGTTCCTGCTTTTTCCCAATGTTACCTTATTTTTTGGCGATAATTTCCCATATTTTGAACTTCTGATATTTCCTTAACTTTTAGCTAAAACTTCACATATTTCCCTTATTCTTTTCGATAATTTCCCAAAAGGCAAACAAATAAATTGGTTTGGTTTTTATTTTTACTGACTCCAAAAAATGTTGAAATTTTAAGGTGATAAATTTTTTCTAGTTTTGAAATTCACATATTTTCCCAACTTTTTTCGTTAGCTTCCAATATTTCCCTTACTTTTTTCGATCAAATATAATATATTCAATTTTTAAATTATTGCCAATCAAATTCGAAATTAAAATTGGCGTAAATAGATATTAAGAGTATCAAAAAATATTTAAAATTTCACTTTTAAATTCATACACTCTCGAACGTATTCTTGAAAAAAACGATCGGATTCAAAACTTACAGTAAATTTTTTGGTGAAATTGGAAACACAACATGTAAAATCAAAAAAGCTAATATTTTAATCGTTTTCCAATTGATTCTTTTTTCTGGGATAATTTTATTTAAACTCGTTAAGCTCATTTTAGTATAGGCTTTTTATTCTAAATATTTCCTATAATGGGTTTGAGGCTATATTGTCAAATTTAAAACAAAAAGAGAATTTCTTAATTATTATTAAATTTTTAAGATTTGATTAGTGATAGCGTGCATAGGATGGTAAGTAGGTTAAGGTGGTCAACTCTCTTAGGCTAAGAACAGGCTCTTTGTGATACCGATAATGGGAGTAAATGATAAGGAAAAATTGGGAAATAGAAAAATGGAAGAGCAGGACCACGCTTAACTTGGGATTTGAATCCATAACCTCTGGGATTGTAGTTAGGTCTAACTGCAAGACTATCGAGGCCGCTGATAGCGTGCATAACATATGTTATAAAAGAAATTTTTGTCCGAATTTGGCAACGCCGAATTTTATCGGCAACATTGCAGACACAGCCATTGTTCTTGAAAGTTTCATAATATTTGATTACACACTAAAAATGTTTTTTTAAAAAGACTGTACTTAAATTTTTTTTAAAATTTTAATGTGAACTGAGTATGTAGATAGTAGCTATGCATAATTTTGGATGAGAGGCTTGAATAGTGTCTGGAAAAGTATTAACATGAATTCACTAACATTATCTGTAAATGGATAAATTGCTTTATCTTTCTATATTTTTTTAGAGTCCTCGATAACGATTTTGCAAATTAAAATTATGGTCTGTCAAAACCTCTTTTTGTTTTTAGCTATTGTATACAGCCGTATAAAAATTTTACGAATGAATGATTTTTCTTTCTTTTTTCTAAACACAAAAATTTTGTGACTTCTAATTTTTTTCTCAACATGTTCAATATTGAGAAACCACAGGAGTGACTTTTATTTATCCCTCCTTCTTGCATCGCGGTCTGGCCAGACATATTTTGCTTGTTAAAGTAATTTTAGACTTTTTAAGAATTCACCAAGAAAATGTGGCATCATCTTTTGCAGACCTTATTCCTAATCACTCAGTCTTTAACGAGAGATTGCGAAGACTATCTTGGGACAGTTCCTACAAGTCTCTGCATAGAAGTTTCGATGAGATATCCGCCTTTGATTGTATCTTTCGTAGAGGAAGAAGAACTGGTTTGCTAATATGCTCAGATTACAAATTTAGATCCTAAAACGGATGTATTTAATGTGAATATTTCCAAAATAAACTTCCCACAAGCAATATTGACTTAATAATTTTTGAATTATAAACGCAGCTCCAAGTTTATTTAAACTTATTTTATTTTTCTATGTAATTCGATGCCATAAATTTCCAAGTAATTACAATTAAAGTTATCTAAGCAATTTTCATAATTTTCTAGAAGGCCTATTATGATGTTATCTAAGCTCATACCAATATTTAAGTTTACTCTGTTGTAAAATAAATATTTTTTTAATTTTATGTAAACTGAAACCTTGACAATTTGTTTAATAACAACGAAACTAAAAACTATAAACAAAGCGCGGCAAGTTGAACAATTTTGATTGCTTGTTAACTTCAACTAAACTCAAAATCAAATTATTTTTTTACCAAAGTTCAAGTCCCCCCACCTGCAGATTGTAATTATACGAAATTAAGACTTACGACAACCACAAAACGTAGAAGAAATCAAAGTCAAAGTAATTTGAAGTTTTAACAAGCAAAAACAACAACAACAACTTGGCCATTAATTTTTTACAAGTAATCAGAAACAGAAATCGACAGACGAGAAACTGAAATCTGAAACACGTTCAGAACTGAACTCGAACTGAAAATGAACAAATAACATAAAGACCATGTCATAATAATTAATAATAATTTGCCATTATTTACAAGAAAACAACAACAACAACTACCAAGTACCTACCATATTAATAACAAATATCAAAAAATTAATTAACTGAATTTATTGAGTGCGTGAGTCGGTTTGAAAATTGTGCTCACGTTAACCCAATTAAAATGGAAATTTTTTATCGAAATTGAAACTAGGCAGAGTGAATGCGTCCCACTGTGCGTCCCATAGAACGCAGGCGGCACGAGTCAGGGCAGAGACAGCGACGCCAACGCCGACGCCAACGCCAACGCCGACGCCAACGTTTTTGTGGCAGGCGTTGGTTGCATTTATAAGTAGTTGCAACAACAACAACAAACTGAACTGGCAGCATTCTTGGCCACAGTCAACAGCTGATGCTCAACAGCTGTTCAAACGTGCCATTTTTTTTTTTGGTATTTTTTTCTGCCACTTGTGGGCGAAATAATTTGGTTAAGATTGGCAAGTGCCAGAAATTGTTTTGGTATTTGGTATTTCTTATTGAAATATTCTTTCTTTCCCATTTAATAATCATCTCATATTGGCTTATGGCAAACATCTGAGTTTATTGACTCTGAAAAAGTTTTTGTTTTCTTGGCTTATTGTTTTTTTCCCCAAAAAGTTTAGACAATGAATTGTAGCCAAACGCTCTGAGCAAGACTTCTGTACAGCCTTTTAATAAATACTATTTATTTATCTTTTGTTTACTCGAATGTTTTTGCTGATAAATGGAGAACTTTGCTGACTATGCCAAGTCTAGATAAGATAAAGCTGTCCATGGGTAAAACAGCTCATAGATAGCGTGACGTTATTGTTTGACTTCTATAAATTGTTAAGGTAATTGCGCAAGCTAAATAAAGTTTATTGAGTGGAGGGTTCAATATGCCTAAATGGAAAAAAGGCGTCAAGATTAACAGATAGTACAGTTAATGCACTCTATAAATAGTTGAGCTCTATTTGTATATGAAATCAAAAATAATACACAAAGTAAATGATAAAATGGAGTACATCTTCAGAAGTTTTGGGAAAATAAATAAATAAAAATACTATTTATAGCAAACATGTATTTAAGACTTAAGACTATGAATTCGGAAAGAAATTCCCAAAAAAGTAAGCTTAGTTCTTGGCAGTTTTTTATAGTCATTAGTTTATTTAAGATTGTTGGAAAATAATAGTCGCTAATCTTATACTAAGAATTTACTTTATTCATGCTGCTTAGTCACTTCTTAGGTCTGTACGAAATCTTCTATAAGTAAATTTCAAGCTACGGAACTTTTTCGATGTTGCAAATGACTGGTTTAAATTAACTTTTATTAAAAAGCCAATCCATGCTAAATATGTAATATATTTTTGATTTTTAGTCATATTTTCTATACCCTGTACCGTATGGTACCAAGGGTATATTAAGTTTGTGCAAGCCGAAAATGTATGTAACATATAGAAGGAGACGTCGGAGACACCCCAAAGTTACCTAAAATATGATCAGGGTGAATAGAGAACCCATGTCCGTCTGTCCGTCCGTCCGTGTGAACGCCTAGATCTCAGAGATGGTAAGAGCTAGAGTTACCAAACTTTCACATTAGATCCCATATTATTCCATAGGAGGTAAGTTTATTTTATTTTTTTGATATCGGGGATAAATTATATAGCTCCCATGGGGGTGTTTGAAACGACCTTGACAAAAAAAAAGCGCTTTAGATGAATAATTCGTTTGTTTATAAAGATATCGTAACCAAATTTGGTATTCAAAAGTTTTTTATAGTTCCCAATCACTGTACCAAATTTGATTAAAATCGGTTGACTATATCATATAGCTCCCATAGGACCGATCGGCCAAAATAACTTTTTTAAAGAAAAATTCGCTATATTTCGTTTTTTAATAAAGATATCCTAACCAGATTTGGCGTTTGGAAATTTTTTAGACCACTTAAGCAATGTGCCAAATTTGAACAAAATCGGTTGACTATATCATATAGCTCCCATAGGTCCCATGTTCCAAAAAAATCGATTTTTTAACAAAATTTGTTGTGTTTCGTTTGTTTTGTTAAGATATTGGGACCAAATTTTGACATTCGTGAGATATTTTATAGTTCCTAAGCACTGTACTAAATTTAATCCAAATCGTTTGACTAGATCATATAGCTCCCATAGGACCAATCGGTCCGAAAAACACATTTTTTATGCAAAATTCGATGTGTTTTGTTTGTTTGTACAAGATATTTGAAATATTTTTGGCATTCATATCTTTTTTAAGGTATTTAAGCACTGTGTCAAATTTTATTGAAATCAGGTTGACTATATCATATAGCTCCCATAGGAACGATCAGGTCAAAAAAAAAATGTTTGCTTAAAAATTCTTCTGTTTTTGGTTTTTTGTGAAGAAATCGGACTTTATTACAAGCTAGTGGTACAGGGTATCCTAAAGTCGTCCGCACCCGACTTTACGTCCGCCATTTTTAGATATATTTTATATATCGGTAATGAAAAACTAATAGCTTTTTATATTTTATGACAAATTTTAAAATTAAGAATATATATGTATTAAATTGAGGTACATTTTTTAATCACATTATTTAAAGAAAATATGACTCATGCTGATAAAATTCCCATAAGCAACTTTAGATCTGACACACCTTATTTTTTCTTTAATATAAAAAATGTAACAAAATAAACAATTTACATTGTAAGTAATTCTGATGTATTTTTTTCTCCTTCTTCAACGAAGACCCTTTCTTCTCAGATAAATATTTCAACTCAAAGATACACATAAAATACCCATAAGATACATATGTATAGGTACACAGCTAAAGCAAACCCAACTCCTACTTTTATTTAATTCGATGTTTTTCTGCCAGTTTTAGCCAAATATGGTCTCTTAAGCCTACACTACACAATTATTTCTTTAATTTATTATTCATATAAATTTGTATTGACATTTTAACACGCCAAATCTTGTTATAGCCAAGTTACAGCCTTCAGCGCTCCAGCTAACTCTATTAGTTCTTGGCATTAACTTGGCCATATTTCAAGTTCCTCAAGTACAACCTGTATAGTTTAGACCTCAAAAATTATGTAACAGCTACGCCCTGCCTAAATCTAAAATAAAATGTAAGCTTGTTAACAACATTCGCTTGGTCAATACAATAAAAATCCATTATAAATTGTTAAAGTTTACAAGTCTAAAAGAATAAAGTGGACAGAGAACATCGAAAACATCGCATTAAAATGAAACCTCAAAAATTTATGACAAAAAACATGCAAATAGGCAAAAATAAACAAAAAAGATGAAGAATTTCTTAAACTTTGAACTTGACTAAAGCAAAGTTGATAAACTTGATGCCAAAAAGAGCAGCCGATGTTTGTGGTTCCAAAGTTGACGCCCATTTTTGTCATCGCAGCCCATAAATAAAAGCCAAAATGGCAAGCAACAAATAAATAGACAAAACAGACAAATCGCATAGGGCAAAAAATTAAAATATATTATATAAGTATTAAATGGGCTGACAACAACATTTATTTATTTGTAGACTCTCCCGGAGCATCACTTTTTATAAACTTTGAGCTCCATTTTGTGTTTCTTTTTTTGGTAGGGTTGTGTTTTTTGCTTATTTGAAATTTATGAGTTTATTGATACTTGTGAGCAGAGACAAGGGACTGACATCGTTAAAAGAATAAAATAACAAAACAAACATATTTTATACGTTATCAGCAGAAAACCGAAAAATATATAAAATAAAATATTATTTTGTAAATAAGTTTCATTTGCCAGAAAAGCAAACAAACCGCAATCTGTAAAAACATTTAAGCACAGCTTGGTTATTCCATAGATCATATTTATTTATTTTTTTTTTAGCAGGGAGTATTTGTTCAATTGGTTTTGAAGCACGGCAATTAGTTGGGGTTAATGCGAATATAAACAGTTTGAGAAATACGATAGAGTTTATTTCCGCTTAGCTTAATCGAGATAAATATTTGGCTTATATAATATGCATATTTATCATGGTATAGAGGTAAATAAGAGCTTGTAATTAAGATATAGTAAAATTATAATATCTATAAAGTTGTAGTTAAACTATAAAGATAATATCGGAGACTTTTCCCCCGGGCCAAGATATCTCGGAGGGACACGCATTCGAGAGTCATTCGGGAAGTTTTTTGATTAAAAAAAATATGGTAAATTATCATTCTCAGGATTGGCAACTTTGTATTTGGAATCTGAGTTAGCAAGAAAACTCGACTTTGATGGTATTATAAAAGATTTCGCCTCAGCTAAAGCATGGAAGGCGAAATTCTAAGCATCTTGACGATTATTGTGAAACATATGTAAGGCTCACTTAGTTAATAAAAAATTCAAAACTTTTTTTGAAATGCGTTTTTTTTTCTCCCCGGGGCACGGATATTCTTTCTACGGCTCTGGTTGTAGAAGTCATTGGGGAACTTTTTGGCTTTCAGTTTTTTTTTGCCAAAAAGTCCAGGCTTTTAATACAAAGCTCTCTATAATGTATTAGTACGCGAAACGCCGAAATCTTTTTAGGCAATCTTCTAAATGTTTTCGGAGTGGTGTTAACGCTAGTTATCTCTCACGATTGCAATTCTGACAAGGCGAATTTTTTTTCTCCAAAGCTATAGCAAAATAAAGATTTGTTACAACAACAAGATGCAAGAAATTCTTATATTCAAAGTACCAATATGCATATAAAAGAATTCTACATTTCTAGACGCTTCCAAACCACCCAAATGTACTTCAGATAAATTATGACTTAACATAGATCTCTAAAAAAAAATCAAATTATACTTTCTCTGTTTTATATCTTATGTATATCTTCTTAAATTTTACAATACCAAAAAACTTTTGGCATCATCATCTGCTATTCTTCAACACTCTTTTCAGTTGTCTGTCTAATGGGTGTTGGCAGCAGCTGCCATTTTTATGTAAACTTGCCATAACTATGCTCTCATTATTAAGGCATTAGAAAAACTTTCCTCAAATTTTTGGCCATAATTTAAGCCAAACTTTAAGTTTCTGTCCATTTAAGTTCATTGTACGCATAAACTTTCTTGACATTTCCCAGCACTAATTGCCACCTAATTAGACCTTATTTGTTGCCTGGGTCTTGGTAAAGTTATTTGAGGGCCTTTAACTACAACTTAATTTCCAAATCATCACAGAGGTTATTTGGCCCAAACAGTGAATTAACTAAATAAACAAAAATATTTGTCTAATTAACTGGCAAAAACTTTGGCTCTCCAACAAACACATACCCAGGTTGAGTTGCCAAAGGACGCGTGTCCTTTAAGGTAAATGTTTTCATAACGCATATAGTTTGTTACCTAGGCAAACAAAATATTGTTACATATAAAGCGTGAGATCCCCGCCTCACAATAGACACGTGCGTGGACGGAGTTCCATAAATAGTCGGGAAAAACTTATTGACAAACTAAAACAAGTGGAAAGGTGAGCGAGAGAGCAAACCGACTAGGGTAGACACTGTAGGATCTCCCCAATATGTTCTACGAAACTGGGAAACATTTTTTTTCATCATCTCAGAATTTAAAATAAAATTGTATTTCGTCAAAATCTAGGCGGGCAAATATTTAGCATATTAAATCACCAAAAAAAGGAAAAAGCAGAGTAAAACGTAGGATTGATTTTCAATCTCGATATCGTCTTTAGAAAGAATTAATGATTTGTTACAACAGCCTGGGGTTGATAGTCCTATCTAAGTGGACATGGATTAATCGATTTCTTGAACTTGGAATTGATTTTCCAATCTGGATATCATCTTTAGAAAAAATTTATGATTTATTGCAATAGCCTGGTGGTGATAGTCCCATCTAGGTGGATATGGATTAATCGATTTCTTAAACTTAGGATTGATTTTCCAATCTCGATATCATCTTTAGAAAGAATTAATGATTTGTTACAATAGCCTGGTGGTGATAGTCCCATCTAGGTGGATATGGATTAATCGATTTCTTAAAATTGGGATTGATTTTCCAATCTCGATATCATCTTTAGAAAGAATTAATGATTTGTTACAATAGCCTGGGGGTGATAGTTCCATCTAGGTGGATATGGATTAATCGATTTCTTAAACTAAGGATTGATTTTCCAATCTCGATATCATCTTTAGAAAGAATTAATGATTTATTGCAATAGCCTGGTGGTGATAATCCCATCTAGGTGAATATGGATTAATCGATTTCTTAAACTTGGGATTGATTTTCCAATCTTGATATCATTTTTAGAAAGAATTAATGATTTGTTACAACAGCCTGGGGTTGATAGTCCCATCTAGGTGGATATGGATTAATCGATTTCCTAAAGGTCCTTTTATTTCCTAAAAAACTTTGAGTACATATTTCTTATCCTTTGTAGAGCATTCAAAAGTCAACTAAAAAAAAAAATCCAACAAATAAATAAATAGCAGGAAAATGTCTGGTAGTCTGTCTGGCAAACGCGAAAGCTGGCAATAAAATAAATAGGAAAAGTTTACCCAAGAAATGAACGCACACACACTCACACTCTCTCACACAATCACACACACTCACACACACTCACACACACACACACACACACATACGACGACTCTGCATTAAATAGTTGAACAACGTGGCGTATGCGCAATTAACATTTATGGCTATTAATTATACCATAGTATATATATGTTATATATATATGTATATGTTATATACATGCACATGGGCTTAAGTAGCTGCGCGTATGTGTGTGCGCATGCCTGCTTACGTCAGCTCTATGTATGTAATATGTACTACATATATATAGTATATACTATTTACATATACATAAAATATATAGAGACATCTTTTCTGCTTGTTTGTTAATTAAGGCATAAACTTGTGCCATACAAAAGTTTCTTTCTTTGGGACAGCTTAAAGCTATGTTTATGCTTTTTATTACATTACCTTAACTTGGCTAATAGCCAGCGTTCCACATTTAAATCAATTTTGGCCAATATTTTTGCCAACCAAGTTGTGCCATTCAGTCAATTTTCCACCACCGTTGGCCATTCATAATTATGGCTAATCAAAGATGCTTATTAGTCTGTTACTAAGCCTAATGATGTTTTTGTCTTGGCCATCCTCCGTTCAGGCTGCTCACTTTGCCGCCGTCTTTTACTTAATTATGTTGCAAGAATATTTGCGCCTTGCTCTTGACAAGGTCAAGTCAAAGCTGTTGAGCAGCTGCCATGGCTCCATGGCTTTGGGGCATATGTTGGAGTCTTTATTAATTGTTGTGCAGACTTTGAGGCGGCAGCGTCGGCAGCGACGTCGACTGCGACTGATTAACTGTGGTAAGAGCAAGTGCCACAACTCCAAAGGGCGGCTTTGGGGCCAATAAATTGGTTAATTGATAGGAAAATACAAATTAATAGCCAAAATGTGTTGAATTGAACTTTCGGGCAAAGGTTGGCAAAAAAAAATAAAAAACTATTAGTTATCTATAAGTCGCAGGTGTGTGACTTTACAAGTTGGGTCTAATTGAAAGATGTAAATGAGATTGGGTATAAGCTGAAGATAATAAATGGTGGAAGAAGTGCTTTTGAAGGAGGAAGGTGTTGTGTAGGAATGCAGTCAAAATATACCGAACAAATAAACAATGATGACATAACGAAAGATGGCAAAACTTGGCAAACAACATTTTTTGGATATTCATTTTGTCTGGCACAAATGCAAAGTTGTAAAAGGGCAAAATGTATAAAAGCAGTTTATACAAAACAAAAAATGTATTTCTGCCCCAGCTAGACGCTTGACATCGAAAAATAGTGTAATCTTGACCAAAACTGTGAAAGGCATCAATATCTACGAGAGTGAACATATAACTTATACTGTTTTTTTTGGTATTATTTAGTGCTTTCAGTATACCAAAAGACTAAATAGGTATCTTTAAACATCTGCCAAGAGTATATTTCTATAAGGACCTGCAATCTGCTGTGCTTCGCAACTGTTGCAACAAAGAATTAAGGCCATCAAATATTGAAACAAATGTGACCAACAAAATTTAAATATTGTGAAGGTCACTTTTGTTCTGGGGTTGCTATTCCCCCTTTCATGATCATCATCATCATATGGCCATTACAACCCGCTCTCGAGTTACGGCCGACCTCAGCAGCTCTTGCCAGGCGCCTCCGCTTTGCGCGCGCCTTCTCCAATTAGAAATACCAGAGTAGGATATGTTCTCCTCCACTTGATCTCTCCATCGGAGTCGTGGTCGTCCCCTCCGTCTTCCTTCGTCGGCTTTCGCTTCGAATACCTTTTTCGCTGGAGCATCATTATCCATACGTACGACATGGCCGAGCCAGAGCAGACGTTGTATTGTGATGCGCTGGACAACATCCATGTCGTCGTAGAGCTCGTACAGCTCGTGGTTCATCCGTATGCGATAGCCTTCCTCAAAACGTACGGGACCGAAGATTTTGCGTAGAATTTTCCTCTCAAACACCCCAAGAGCAGCTGCATCTGTCAGTGACACAACCCATGCTTCTACGCCTTCATGATTTCCACGTATCAAGATGAAATATATATTGCACACTGTATAAGGTGTAGCTATATAATAATAAAAATTTCAACTCGATATGTTTATGCATTCGAACATAATTCGTACCACACTGATTTTTTTCATACAAAAATTCTTAAATTGCGATTAAAATTTTTTTGTAAGGATAGAGGGTGAAAAATACTCTACGATCTATTCTCATACTTACCAAATATAAAAAAAAATTCATTTAAATCGGTCGTGCCGTTCCGGAGAAGTGCGACTTGTGGTCCGGGGCACGAGAATATTATATAATCATGATTATTCACCTGCATGATTTTGAAGTGAAATTTAAATTGTGCATATCTTATGAAGTGTGGCTATCGCATAGTATAAATTTGACTCCGATACTTTCACGTACACGAACACAATCCGTACCACACTGATTTTTGTTCATACAAAAATACTAAAATTGCAATTAAAATTTTTTTGTAAGGATAGTGGGTGAAAAATACTCCTACCTACCTATTCCTACCGACATATTCTAATACCTACCAAATATAAACAAAATTTCATTAAAATTCGTCGAGCCGTTTTAGAGAAGTGCGCCCACAAACACTGTGACACGAGAAAATTATATAATCATGATTTTTCACCGGCATTATTTCAAAGTGTCCAGCTGAAATTTATATTGTGCACACCATATGAGGTGTAGCTATCGCATAATATAAATTTCACCTCGAAACGTTCACGCATACAAACACAATCCGTACCACCCGGATTGTTTTTTTTAACAAAAATTCTAAAATCGCCACCCAAAATTGTGGTATGGCTGAAAGTGAAAAATACTTGACGACCTATTTTCATACATACTAAATATGACAAAAAAACTTCATAAAAATCGTTTCAGCCGTTTCGGAGAGTTGACTTTTATATATTAGATTAATAAAGAAGGTCAGATATATACTAGTGTACTGAAAAATACACAAAATCCCTATTTTAGTTGTAATTTATCCGAAAAAGCTTTTCTAAAAAAATCAAACCAAAACACTTGGCATCAACTTCCACTTTGATTACTTTTTGTCCTCGCTCGGTTATATTTGCTCTTATACCTCATCGTTAGGTTTACTCACGTTGTTAATCGGTCATTCTTGACTAATTATAAACAAAATAATATTTAAAACATTCTAAATTATTTACAAATAATATGACTACAACTGTGCCGACTTAGTTGCATAGATTTATCATTTAAATATTTAGTATATTCTAGTATAAAAAAAAAAAAATATTGTTAAACTTAAACAAAAAAACCAATTTACGCGTATTTCTAATGCGCCTCAGACTCAATCCCAAAAGTCACACTCCCACAACAACCTTCTAAAAAGGCAGCCTTAAACAATTTTTGACACGTTTTATTGCTAATTTACATAAAACTTTCATTTTTTGCATATATTTTATTAAGTATCTCAACGACGAGATACATTTTGTTTTTAAAAAAATTAAGTATCTGATTTTTTTCTCACATGCAACTCAAACTTGTTTTGTGCCTGTCCAAACTGACATTCAGAGGCAGCCATATTGTCTAGACCGATCATTGGACCTCAGACTTTTATTTAAACTAATGACTTCATTTTGGTTAACACTCATTCAAGTTTGTTGTAGTAAATAAAAAAATAAACATTAATATACCCACGTTGCATTTTAAAAGTATCTACATAACTAAACAATGAAACTAAATGTCTTAGCCTGGTGAAGCCAGCCAAGGTAATGTCAAGATTTTGTTTTAATTTAAATACAATATATATTCATATAATATACATATATATTTAACTGTTTTTGACGTAGCGCCAGTGAAGATAAAAAACTTCAAACTCTCCGGAGAACTTTGCATAATTAGTGCATATAAATGTATCTTTGTATTTATGAGATAGTTGTGCCACGCCCCTATAGACAAGTTGCCACAAAATTATATACACAAGACGCTTTTCAATCATTAAATATTTAAATGAACTCAATTTTTATGTGACAAAATGTCATTTTGTCTGGTCAATCTATTTGGGCCATAAATATGCATGAGGCGCCTCAATGCAATGCCTCGGAATTCAAATTCGATTTTCTTCAAACAGTGTTGTTCAACGTGCAGCTGGATTAAGTCCAGTTTGTTGGCATTGAATTGCGGTGTCAATAGCAAATAGCTGAGCGAAGAATTCAAAAAAAATACTTGAGAGTGTGAAAAATTTATGAGAAATATGCCATATATGGTTTTTTAAATTAGGCGGGAAGAAGAATTTAAACAAAAACACGTTTTTAAGCAAAATAGTCGAAGATTCTCTCTCTTCTTTCGTAAAAAAAAACCCATGTCTCATGGGGGGTTAGGATTACAGAATCGAATTATATTTTAATTGATATGTATAACAGGTGGGTCAAAAAGTCTTTGGCCTGACATAGAGATGGCGACTCCAGTTAATTATCCTTATGATTTTTCGATACTACCAACCTTCAAATGCATCCTGTCAAAATTTCAAGTCAATCTGTTTATAAGTACCCAAGTTACAGACGTTCAAGTGACGCTACTTTTGTGTTTACAAAAATCATGGATTCAAAGCAATTTCGTGTTTTGATTTATCATTGTTTTTTGATGGGAAAAAGTACCGTCACAGCCCACCAATGGCTTGAAAAGTGTTGTAAGGATCTGCACCATCAAAATCAAGTGTTAAATACTGGTACGCTGAGTTTAGACGCGGTAGTACAGACACCGATGATGCTAAACGCTCTGTTTGGACGAACGTGAGGCAGTTACGGCAGAAAACGTCCAAAAAGTCGAGCAAATGATACTTTCCAACAGCAAAGTGAAGTTGCAAGAGGTAGCTGATGCCATAAAGTTATCAAAAGGTACAATTTTCACCTTAATACACGAACATTTGGGCATGATAAAGCTGTTTTCAAAGTGGGTGCCGCGTTTCCTCAAACCAAAAGAAAAACAACAACGAATGGAAACTTCCCAGAGAGGACTAAATCATCGAATTGGGCTTCGAATTGCTTCCCCACCCACCGTATAGTCCAGATCTGGCCCCCAGTGATTACCACCTTTTCTCCCCGCTCAAAAAGATGGTCTGTGGCAAGAGATTTCGCTCTAATGAGGAGGTGATCGCCGAAACTGAAACGTATTTTGAAGGCCTCGTCACATCGGCCTACAACAGCGGTATTGAAAAGTTAGAGAAGCGGTGTAATGCTTGTATCTTTGCCAAATGGAACTACTTTGATGAATAAATATGAATTAATGTAGAAAATTGTGTTTTTCTTAGTTAGGGCAAAAACTTATTGACCCACCTGTTAGTATCTGTATATATTTTTTTTTTTATAAGCAAGATTGAAAATTTTTTTATAATCAAATTATATATTATATATATAATACATTATATTATACCCAGAAATAGAAAATATCATATAAATTGCTATCTTAACTCTCTTGATCTAGAGTTGATTTACTCATATTTTCTTACAGAAAGTCTCAAATTCCGAACGACTTTAAATTTCGCAAAAAATTTAATTGATAAATCTCTAGTAAATTTTTTTAAAAATTTTTTCTAAATAAATGATTCCATTCTTTAAATTTTATTCAATTTCAGTACAGCCTAAGCTAAAGTTTTTTCAATAATAATCCCTTGCTACAATAAGTATAATATTTTAAATGTAAAATTTCTTAAAAAATATAGAGGCCCTTATTTTGTGCAAAAAGTATTGCTATAGTTTTAATAAATTTCCATTTGTATTAATGAAATTCGGTTACATACCATAAAGTCAGTTCACAATTTCGATTGTCTGATTACTGAAAAAAATAAAGAAAAATTAAAACAAATATAAATGATAACATCGTTAATCAAATCGATTCTTTTTTAATATTTTTTATTTAAGCTAAGACTGTTTCAAAAATATAATATCTAAACTCTGATGCAATATGTTCAACTAGCTTTAAGCAATATTTTCAAAATTATTTCGGCAATTAAAGCTAATTTTTAATTCCATTTTTTTTATCAAAACCTCAAAGCAAATGTATTACACAAAGAACCAAAATCTTCATTATTTAAAGAATTTGCAATACGCAACTTTCCATTTCAAATTTTCATCTTTCAATATTGTGCACTCATCATTGTACAAGTGTGTACACACTGAACTTTGATATGGCTTTATAATCACTCTGCAGCCATAACTTACTCAAATATATTGACTGCTACCTTATAAAAACCATAATTTAAAACCCTTAATTGATAAACAAATTAAACAATAAGCAACTAACCAGGAAACAATTACCCAGCCAAATATACTATGTACATACATATATATAGTAACTATGTGCTATGTACAACACTTTCATTTCATTTTTCTATCTTTGAATTTCAACAGCCTAAAAATTTTCTAGTTACACCGCACACAATTTTCTATTCATTGATTACACTTATGTTGATTTAACCCAAATAATTTTCGAGTCAAACAAACATTAAATAAACAAACAAATAAACAAACTAGACGCAGAAGACAAGGGCGGGGGACGGGGCAGTGGCGGCAGGAGGCACAACAAATCAGCACACTCTATGTAAAATCAATATTTTTGGGTGCCGGTATTGCACCTCTCCACATACATATATACATATATAGATAGTACATAGATAGATAGTCTGTCGATGACAGTGTGTGTGCGCCGGGATCTGGGTGTGCGTGTGGTGTGTGAATGATTTGTGAGTAGCCCCAGCCGAGGGAAGTGACAAATAGACAAAGCAGGCGCCCCCTTTCTATTTTGAACCCTTTCACGCACAAGCCGAGAAAGAAATTACTGGAAAGAGACTGATGAGATAAAGGAACACATGAGGAGAGAGGTAGAGTGAGAGAGGGAGAGTGAGAGAGCTATTTGGTGATAGAAGTTTTGTTTAAAATATTTACTTTTAATCAATTTTGTGTGGTATATAGGAAATGTCTACATTGTAGAATAAGTGATAGACGAGTGCGGGAGGGTTGTGAAAGAGGGGTAGTCAGGAAAACCCAAAGCGCATTTATCTAATGTGTACTTAAGTGCAACTAATTATTGGGTCACCCAATGTTTACTCAATAAGCAAACAAGTATGAGCGATAGGTGGGTCCTCTCGAATTTTTAATGCACTTTAAATCAGCTCCAAATGAATCATCAAAAAAAAATTTATAAAACGATCGACTTTAAAAAAAAACTTTATAAATTTTTTCAAAAATGTTTTTTTCTAAAATATCAGCTTGACAATAAATAAAACAACGACAAAAAACTATGTTTTTTATATCTTATTTATTTTTATAAAAAAGTAAGGCCTAGAATTTTATCGATTTTAATTTATGAATTTTTGGAATCTTAAAAAATATTAACAAAATTATTTTCAGAAGGCGTGTCCTATCATAGAATCTACTTGATTTTAAAATATTGTGTATACCTATAGAGTATCCTAAGCCATACCACACAAAAAGTTTTATTTAGTGTATAGTGACTTACTTTTTATACCCTGTACCGTATGGTACCAAGGGTATATTAAGTTTGTGCAAGCCGAAAATGTATGTAACATATAGAAGGAGACGTCGGAGACACCCCAAAGTTACCTAAAATATGATCGGGGTGAATAGAGAAGTCGATATACCCATGTCCGTCTGTCCGTCGGTCCGTGTGAACGCCTAGATCTCAGAGATGGTAAGAGCTAGAGTTACCAAACTTTCACATTAGATCCCATATTATTCCATAGGAGGCAAGTTTATTTTATTTTTTTGATATCGGGGATAAATTATATAGCTCCCATGGGGGTGTTTGAGACGACCTCGACAAAAAAAAAGCGTTTTAGATGAATAATTCGTTTGTTTATGAAGATATCAGTAACCAAATTTGGTATTCGAAAAGTTTTTTATAGTTCCCAATCACTGTACCAAATTTGATCGAAATTGGTTGACTATATCATATAGCACCCATAGGACCGATCGGCCAAAATAACTTTTTTAAAGAAAAATTCGCTATATTTCGTTTTTTAATAAAGATATCGCAACCAGATTTGGCGTTTGGAAATTTTTTAGACCACTTAAGCAATGTGCCAAATTTGAACAAAATCGGTTGACTATATCATATAGCTCCCATAGGGCCGATCTTCCAAAAAATCGATTTTTTAACAAAATTTGTTGTGTTTCGTTTGTTTGTTGAGATATTGGTACCAAATTTGATAAGAGTGAGTATTTTATAGTTCCTAAGCACTGTACTAAATTTTATCCAAATCGTTTGACTAGATCATATAGCTCCCATAGGACCAATCGGTTCAAAAACACGTTTTTTGTACAAAATGCGATGTGTTTTGTTTGCTTGTAAAGATATTTGAAATAAATTTGGCATTCATATCTTTTTTAAGGTATTTAAGCACTGTGTCAAATTTTTTTGAAATCGGTTGACTATATCATATAGCTCCCATAGGAACGATCGGTCAAAAAAAAATTTTTGCTTAAAAATTCTTCTGTTTTTGGTCTTTTGTGAAGAAATCGGACTTTATTACAAGCTAGTGGTACAGGGTATCCTAAAGTCGTCCGCGCCCGACTTTACGTACGCCATTTTTTTTATCTCCTCTAGTGCAACATTTCTTTCATTTCAAATATTTTTCACATTCACCAAAAAAAACGCCAACAACCAAATAGTCACCACTTTTCACTTTACTAAGCTACTTTCTAGGTAATAAAATATGTTTCCAAAATGACATTAATCTACATTTAACGATTTTTTAATTAGCCAATAAATCCTGGCGTAATATTAAAGGCTCACTATATGTTTATGGCATGCTTTAGTGATATCCTGCCAACTTTCATGCTTTATGTTACAACTTAAATCGATATATAAAACTTAACTAACCCAAGTAGCTGCACATCCTGCCTATTTAGAACGCGATTTTAATGGAATTTTTAAGCACCTGCCCGTGAAGTTGGGTTTAAGCCATTTTAACCTGCTTTTGATGGCTTAAACATATTTCTTATTAATTGCTTTACTATATATTTTTTATAGTCAGCAGGTTGTAAGTAAATTGTGGATACTCTTACCACTGGCGTATTGATTTTTACTTAGCCACTTTAAGTTATAGAGCTTTTACCAAGTATCAGCCATGACCATAATGAAATTTATTGTTACTTTATTTTTTTTTAATCAGTGTTATACAGTGACCCAAAATTAAAGCTATTAAGTTATTCTTGTGCAACATACCAACAATAACAAAAGCAATTAAAGCGATAACAACAACAACAACAACAGCATAAAACCTTTTGCTGCAGACTTTAGTAATTTAATTAGTTCCAGAACCAGAACCAGACTCGACTCTTCTACTGCTGCAAATGAAACCAGAACCTACCTACAGACATGTTAATAACTTTATATACATATTTTGGCCCGGAAAATAATAACCAAACTAACAAGCCACACGCACACACACTCAAATACACTTACACACACACATATACTTGCTGCCTTTTTTGGGGCTGTACAACGAGGCGTATGAAAATTTTTGCAAGCTCTGCCTGCGGGCATGTCATTGACTTGAATATTTTCGTTATAAAAGAAAATGCCGCAACAGCAACAATTGCCTTACTTGTCGTCGACTACATGTGACACACATAGATACACACATGTACACATACTTGTATAAATATTATATTACACACATACACACACACACACACTGCAAGAAACCTTAGACAAAAGCAGCAAATGTCGCGCATAACCGCGAACGCCCCTCTCGCCTCTCTCTTGCCGCACTTACTCACTTATTCTCACTCTCTTTGCTCTTTGTTGAGTTGTTAATTAAATATTTACGCTGCTTATTTGCAAAATGAATAATTTCAGCATTTTATTTCACCACACACAGATACACACAGCTACATACAGCTACACACACACAGATACGCGCCCTTGTATCTGCTACTCAGCTTTTGTACGACTTCTTTCACAGTTTCGCAGTTTTCTGCCTTTTATGTCATTTTATGGCTTTTTGTCATCACTTTGCCATAAAGACACCTTTCAGAATGTTTTCCCTGTACCAGAATTAGTTCAACTTGACTTTTAGTTAAAGCGTTGTAATGAGCCTTAAGACTTTGGTAAGGCTTTAATTGGCCTGGTGCATAGTTTGTGAAGTGTCAGATTATTGAAAAGGTTTCAGAATGGAAAAAGTTGATATTTTGGATTTTGTGAACAAAAAATAGTAAGTTTGGCGCGCCGAATTTTGTAGAGGCAAAAAAAGCTTGAGAGAAACTAACAAAGAGACAGAAATGCATAAGTGCCAGACTTAGAGCAAAAAACAGATTTTTCCTGCGTCATGTTGAGTGATTTGCTCTTGTTGTTACTTTTTTGCTGAAAAAATATTGTTTGAAAGCATTCTAAATAAAGTTCTGAATTTTGAGAGTATAATATAATAGATATTCTCTGAGATTTTGTTCTTAAGATATTGAAGTTTGTTGCACAGAATTTCGTGAAGGCATAAGCGCTTGAGAGACGCCAATAAAAAGGCAGAAATGCAGAAGTGCCAGACTAGCTGCATAAGCAGCTAAAATCTGCTGTTTCCAGTGTCATGTTGAGTGCTTTAATTTTGTAAAAAACAAGTTTTTTGAAAAAGTATAATTTAAAAGCACAAAAAACAAAGTTCTGAGTATTTGCCAGTACAATATAATACAGATTCTCCGAGATTTGCTGTAAAAAAATTACAACCCTATTACTTCAGAAAAGGAACTTGACTAAGAGACCATACCCAAATTACGTGACCCAATTTTTTAAATTTTTGAACTCCTCTTCCCCCTCGGAGACCAACCGTAAGTTATGCAAATACCCCTCAACAGTCCTAAAAAGTACAAAAATTCGGGAATTTGTGGAACCAATAAGTAAAAAAATTAAAAGTCCATTATTTCTGGGACTGAATATTATAGAGTACATGGCATAAGGACCCCTCCCTCCCCCTAAACCAGACCTATTATTTGAGTGCGGCGCCTTAGCTACTGAAAGCTATTTAGTCATCTTACACAGTAGAAGCCCGGAATAAAACTTAAAAGAGTATAAAAAATATGCATACACTGGCAGGCATTGACTCCTTTTAAAACCCAGTATTTTTAAAGCAGTACTACCAATATTTTAATCAAACTTTAATGCAAACAATTTAAAATACTCGAAAATTTCCAAACAAATTATGTACACACTGGCAGATATGGACGCTTTTAAAAACACAGAACTTTTAATACAGTACTACCAATATTTTAATGAAACCGAACTGCAAACAATTTGAATGAATCGAAAAAAGCCAAACAAAAATATGTACACACTGGCAGATATTGTCGCATTTTAAAACACAGTTTTTTTAAAGCAGTACTACCAATATTTTAATCAAACTTAAATGCAAACAATTTAAAATAATCGAAAATTTCCAAACAAATTATGTACACACTGGCAGGTATTGACGCTTTTAAAAACATAGTATTTTTAAAGCAGTACTGTCAATATTTTAAACAAACTAAAATGCAAACGATGTGAGGTAATCGAAGAGTACAAAAAAATATATGTGTACACACTGGCAGATATTGATATTTCAAACCTAGTCCTAGATTGATATTTTAATTAAACTAAAATTTCAAACGTTTTAAAGTAATCAAATCAATCCAACAGTGAACAAAATATGTACACACTGGCAGACATTGACGCTTTGAAGAATATAGAACTTTTAATACAGTACTATGAATATTTTTTAATGAAACTAAAATGCAAATAATTTGAAGTAATCAAAAAGAGTAAGAAAAATATGTACACACTGGCAGATATTGGCGCATTTAAAAACATAGTATTTTTAAAGCAGTGCTAGCAACATTATAATCAAACTAAAGTGAAAACGATATAAGGTTTTTGAAGAGTGCAAGAATATATGTATGACAACACTGGCAGATATTGATTTTTTTTTTCAAACCCAGTACTTTCCTACACATTATCTACAATATTTTCATTAAACTAAAATTTCAAACGTTTTGAAGTAATCCAACAGTGAAAAAAGTATGTACGCACTGGCAGATATTGACGTTTTTAAAAGCATAGTATTTTTTAAGCTCTATTAACAATATTTTGATCAATCTAAAATGCAAACGTTTTGAAGTAATTGAAAAGTGCAAAAAAAATATGTACACACTGGCAGATATTGAGGCTTTTAAACACACCAGTATAGGCTCTGGTTCAGGCACAAATGCATATTTTTTTGTAATTTGTCTGCCTGCTACAGCTTTACTGCTGTAAGTGTGCCCAGGTATGAATGAGTTGCTATATCCTTGAAAATCAAATTGACAGACTGTCAATAGGATCCGCTATTTAAGTTCAAGTTCAAAATCCTAAAAAGTAGCTACCTTAAATTCTGCTGTAAACAATAAAAGTTACCTTCTGTAAGGGTCTTTACAGAACGCTTTGGCTGTTTGATTTAAACTTGTACATAATATAAATTGTTTGCCTTACCTTAATAAAATATTCACTTACACACATTTTTTGTAGCCTGCTATTAAGCCATGGCTCAAACAGTTAACGGCAAGAAATTATTGCCTTGGCTTCGTGTCATTAAAATGTCATCACTCATTGGCCAAAAACAAGAACAAAATACACGCAACTCGAGATTGTTAACTTGTTTTTTATGGGCCCTCACTGTAATTTCAATTGCAAACTCAACTTACTTGGGCGCTATTTATTATTTAACACCTACTCCTAGTACGCAGTGCCCCCGAAACCCCTCCGCCCCCCTCAAAAAAAGTCGATACTAAAATGCTGACTCGTTTACTTGACCTTTGCAATTGAGCGTGTGCACGCACCTGGGGCCAAATTATAGCCTAGACAGCAACCAGTTATAGCAACTTGGGGGGTCGGTCCACTTGGGTGGGCGCTTGAGTGCCCAAGTTTTTATAGCCTTGGTAACCCCTTTTTTATGGGGGTCTCTCTTGGTTGGCACACATCAACTAAATTATTCAAAAGTATATTTAATTATGCTAAGAGAGTAAAGACGCAAAAAAAAAAACAAGTCAGAATTGGGGCTCATAAAAAGTGCGACGTTTGGTAAGAAAAACCTTTTAGAAAAAAACTTAAAAATGGCATAGGTGCGAGCCTTAGTAAACTGAAGTCAGTTTGGCTTAAAAGCTTTGGCCTAATATTGTTAATTGTTGTATATAAAAACATGTTTAATTTTATAAATTTTTCTCTTTTGGTTTCATTACAGTTTTTGAGCAAAAACGAATAGCGAATTAAACTATTTCAAAGGATTTGCAGCTGCTGCATTTTTGACTGTAAGTATTGCCAAATTAAATAAATATCTGAGTTAAAATAGTTTTAAGCCAACCTAGACAGCCAAGCCAAGAGATACACTGAGAAAAAGCAGCTGATTTTTGCTGCTCATGAGCATCAGCTTCCACTCTGGTTACTTTTTATACTAATCACTATAAACATAGACATATATAGTGCATGTATGGTATTAGTTTAAAATTTCGTATATTCATGTAAAGTGACAAAGTGGGGTAAGTCCGACCTCTAATTGATGGGGATGTCCTGACGTCCAGACAGCTATATGGACAGAAAATGAAATATGATGATTTGTTTCCTGATGTTCCATCCAATCATCCTTTATTGACATTAACTAAACTATCATTTCAATTTATATTCATAAAGCCCATCATTTTGGATCGTATCTGTTCTAAATTAGCCGACAAATAGGCGGTCGGGCTTACCCCATTATATTTAAAATTGACAAAAATTGATTCAAATCTCAAAAACCAATAAGGATAAGAAGAAATCAATAGGTCGTGTTTACCCCACACATTTTTTAAAATTATAAATATTACAAAAAGTTCTTATTTCAAAAACTTTCATTTTAATTTGTATTCAAAAAGCCATCAAATTTGGATCGTATCTGTGGTAAATCAGCCAAAAAATAGGCGGTCGGGCTTACCCCACCATATTTGAAATTGACAAAAATTGACTGAAATATCAAAAACAAACAATGATTAGAAGAAATCAGCAGGTCGGGTTTACCCCACCATATTTGAAATTGACAAATAATGACTGAAATGCTCGTATTTCAAAAATGAATAATGGTCAGAAGTAATTAGTAGTCTAGTTGTTACAAAGAGTTACATCTAATTTGGTTTGGAATAGTTGATTCGATGTCAAATAAGCATTTCATAGCCAAATCAAATTTCTAATTCGGATGGGGCAACCATCTTAACTTTATACTATTGAGTTCCAAAGTTATGCGTCTTAAAAATACACATCGCTTTAAGCACATTTTATAGGAACCTTGTTTTATCATCAAAATTTCAAGCATAGGTCTTGATCTATTGTTCTACATTCGTAGAGCGAAAGGATTTTTCGATTCGATCAATATTCTTAGAAATAGAGCGTCTTGGACGCATCTAAGTCGCGCATAATTTCAAGCAAGGAGAGGGCGTATCTTTTTGTGAAATGCCCGCTTTTTTCACTCGTACCATCTGGTAACACTAAGTTGACAAGATGTGGTCGCGGAATCTGAATCCAAAATTGGAGGGCTGCTGATTCCATGAAAATATGAAAAGTACAGGATAAATTCAACACCACGTATATGATTTCGAGTCTGGCTGTCCAATGACTTTTATTATATGTTATGTATGTTATAGGAAGAAAATGCCTATTAATTCAACACACTGCCGTTAGGATTTCGCTATAAACTGTAGGTCCCTGTTCTTTTGGGACTGTTTTTAATAGAGATCCCTATCCCTCTCCCAGGGAGCGACTGACAAAATAGTCAGTCAGGAACTGATTATTATTATTATTTTTAGCAGAATACAGCAACCAAGGTCCGAAAACGCCAGCATCGTTCTGTGGAGAGTACTCCATCGAGCAAAATATATTTACCACAATTTAACTTCTCAGTGAAACCCTTAAAGGCTCAAGAGCAAAGTTCTAAAGAAATAAACAACCATAAGAAAGCATTCCACATTCCACACCCTTAACCTTTTATTAAGAAAACTTACATTCTCTTACACCCAATTAGATAACAAAAAAAACTACTCAAAATTTGCACGTTTTGCTTAAAGTCATGACATAACTCGAAGCGTTGTGGGAGAGAGAGCTAAGTTACTTACAACTGCGTATCTGCAAACACTTTTGAGATTGCCGGAAAAAAAACACCTCAAAGAAGATACAACGAATTCAATTAAAATAAATATATGCAATATCAAACGGCCGCTGCTGGCATTGAGGAGAGACTTCGAGGGAACGCCCAGAGAAGTGAGTGTGTAACTGATATCCAGCAGATACTTTATGGCGCATGCATGTTGTACGTGCCTAACAAAACCTTGCAACATGACTACGAGTGAGGTAACTCTGTTCGTTGGTCATGCCACAAAAACAACAACAACAACAACGACGTTGACGTCAACGACGATGGGGCAAGGCCAGTTATTGAAATGCAAGCGAAGAAAATTGCAGTAGCTGAAAAAATTTGGCATGCAAACGAAGTTTGTACTAACTTCGAGTCGAGTCGTTGTGGTTTGGGATGCTCCTCCCGGGCACGTCAGGAGCGGAACATGCTACGGCTTATGTACCATGTGCATGACATGGTTGTGGCTTCTAATGTGCATTTGTTGTCTGCCGTCAATCCAATAAAAAGAAACTGTAGCAACAAAAAGCACGTACAATTTGTTTTTGTTGGTAACATATTCTTCTTCTTCTTGATATTTATTTTTGGCATTCAGATAACATTTGTATTTAAAAGACACTTTACGCGATGACCAACCAGCAAGAACAAGAACAACCAGCAAGCAGATCTTGAACGAGAACGGAGAACCGAAAACCGGTCGTCGGATTCGGTGCAGCCATTTGTAGTTTATCGGGGGTAAAATCTTGAAGTACCGCCGTTACCGCCACATGTCAAAATGTCAATTTTTCTGCTTTTTCTGTGGCATGCAAAATGCACAACATGCCACATGTTGCGTAAACTAGTTTTTCGTTGTCTGTTAGATATATCACCTGAGTTGTGAGAGAGACCATAGAGCCGCCTGCCTGCCTGCCTGCCAAGCTCTTAGTGCAGCTCCATAAATACAATTCTAGATGTCTGTCTCTGCACTTGCAATTGCATATTTTATTCCATAGGCATTTAACTGACAGTGGGTTTGTTTGTGTGCCTGGTAATTCAATTTGGACGTCCATGATAGGGAACATGAATCGCAAACGACAGGAGCAAACAGCGTGTAAAACAAGTGCAACAGTGGACAGGGGACAGTGGACATGGGAACATTTGGACACTTGGACCAACCAAAGATCGATCGATGCAGCTGACAATAGTTGTGGAATGTGTGTGTGAAGGTACATTTGTTGGACAAGGAGGCTGGAGTCAGGGATTGAGTTTTAGAAGAGTCCATAAGTTAGGGCAATTTTAAGACGCACGACTTTGGATCTTGTTAGAGGTAAGTTAAGGTGGGCAAATGCGACCTATGTATTTTTACTATAGCGATGCGTTCAAGACCCTCTATTTCTTTCGATTTTCTCGACCAAATTTAAGAAAAACCCCCTAACCAAGCGAATATCAGAGCAAATCGACGTCTATTAATCGAAGAAGACGTCACAAAGTCTACCTTCATATTCATGTGCCCCTAAATCACCCTTTTAAATTCACTTCAAGTGTAAAGCGATACATGAGTCAGTTGCTCCAGCTTGGAAGCCTTAGCCTTTATATCGAGTTTTTGAGACAATACTTGTGACTTACAAAGGCAAAAATTTTGGTTTGAATCCGTTCTCAATCTCCTCCAAAGATTCCGAAATGTTGTTAGGTTCTTTTGCTAGCGCTAACAGTTTGTCATGAAAAATTGGCATATGTATAAGAGAGACAAAATACAAGGAACACTTAGAAAAATCGCGTACAAAGATATTTTTTAAGATTTTAGGCGGGTTATCTTGGGACAGAAAAACCTTCAAAAATTTGTTTTTCGTACTCTGATCTATTTTTGTGGGACTTATGCTTCAATAATTGGTAAAAGCTATGAAAATATAGAAAAGTTGAACAAATAAAGCGAACATTTCTTGAAAAAAGCGAATACAAGAAAAAAAAAAGCGAGCATATTCGCTTAAAAGCTGACACATGGTAGCCCTAAGTCAACTTCTTCTGAAACCCGGATTCGGTGATCCAAAAACAACGTCGGACACCCAAAGAAAATGCTTGTAGGCTTTTTTTCAAGTTTATATCAGAGCCCGATTTCCAAAACCGAAATTCGTATTTTTTGCTGGCTGTGCTTGTTAAGAGTGTCTTACTTTAAAATTCAAGTATAATCTTCGCAGTACACATGCTGGTTAACGAAAATACTTTTAAATGTTTCAAATGCGATTTTTATTTGAACATACGATATTTTTGATATAATTAATAGGAAGAAAAAAAGAAGGATACTCGTATATACTTCAAACCAGGCTTAAATTACTATTTATCTTGCTATTCATATTTTTTTTATCTTTCTATTTTTCTATCCTTAATAACAAAATAGAAAATATTTAAGATCTGTAGGAATTTGCCAGCTATGTTAATCTTATTGTCTGTAAATTTTAATAATCTAATAACTTGTTCGAATAAATTGCTATTACTTAAGAAATTTTCGCGGTAATGAAATAATGCAGGGCTTATTACAACTTGTTTTTAATAATAATTGAAAATTGTTTTTTATAATTTATAATGACTTGAGATAAATTAACAAGTTAATTGATTGGTGTACTTTGTCTAACATTAACGCAAAGTGCTAAAAGGGCAAAATGTATAATCAGATTTTACACTAAAAAAGGCATTTATGCTTGACCCAAATATTTGTCTACATAAAGCAGGGTATTACTGCTCAAAAAGTGTGGTAAAAAAAAGCTTTAATATGGGTAACTATATTTTAGATACTTTTACATACGATTATGAAATGCCTTCGTGCTTTCATTCTGATTACTTTTCAAACTTGATCGGTTATTCTTCTCGTCCTGCCTTGTTGTGAAGGCATTTATACCCAACAAAGTGAATACGCCCAATAATTTTTTTCTGGATATTTTATTTACAACCTGTCTTGATTAGACAATAAGTAAATTTCCCAAATAATCAAAAAAATATAAGTGTAATAGCAAGTTTCCACTAAAATATACTATTGTGTAGACTTAAATCAAACAAAACAGTGTGACCGTACACGCTTTAGTAGCAATGATAATGAAGATGTTATGAATTAAGAAGTTTATTCTAGGCAAAAAATGAATAGCCGCCCTCGAAGTCTTGATTAAAAAATAAGTTATCGCTAAAAAGTTCATCCACCGGGGTAGTGGGTATCTTCATATCTAAATTTTTTTTCCTCGTTCTATTTTTCAATATTTAATTAAAATTTTTCTTCTAATTTAAGGCCGACTATACTTAGTTGTACCCCTTTAAAATAAATAAATAAAAATATTTGATGTTTAAGCCGAAGCCTTTTTCGCGTTTTTTTCTTAATCTTTACTTTTTTTTCAATTTTTCTAACTTTATCCCACTACTTAATATTATTTAATCTATACGCCCATAATTTATAAGGTGATCATAAGCAGTGATAGACCGTCTCTCAAGGGGCTCCAAACTCTGCTGCAGCGCAGTCGCCTTAGCACGGTCCAAGCTAGTGAAATCTCTCTCTCATTTTTGCTTGATTGCGGTCCTTGCTCTCTCGTCCGCTTTTGCTTACTGGGCTGCCTTCTCACACAAAGAAATGTTTGTCTGTATGAGTTTTGCCCACCACTGATATTCTTCTTCTTCTTTTTACTATCATCTTCTCCCAGTGGAGCATAGGGCACCATCACTGATCTAAAGTGCTCTAATTCTAACAAAATCTCTAATTTGAAAAATTAAAAAAAAAATAATGTCAGTTTAGAATTGAGTCAAAAAAGTACGTGACCTACTTTTTTTAAATATTATAAATAATGCTAATAATTTTAATTCAGAAAAGTAGTAAACTATATGGAATATAACAGCTACAGCTAATTGAGTAATTATTATTATTGAATGATATTAATTTGGAATAATTACTTGGAAATGGTTAAAAAATGCATTATGGATGTGATTATTAAATTACAGCAAATTATATAATTGCATTATTACTTTTATTTTATCAGAAATTCCTGATCATTGAAGCAATTAAGCCATTAAGCCAAATCAAAATTGCCAGCTGAGTTGATCAGGTCAGTTGGTCACTTGACTGGATCAGTTGAGTTGATCAGTTCGGTGCTTAAGCTACTCAGTTAAGGACCTTTTCTTTACTTCAACGTACGATTATAATTTAATTAAGAAACCATTTTGTTTGCAAACAAATCAGCCAGTAGCAATAAAAACTGCTTACAGATACTCCTCTAAGTCGTTTGGGACAACTTTGCATAAAGCCACATACAAACGCTTGCTTTCCAACGCTTAGCCAAATGTCGCCATAAGCCAAAAAACCGGTAGTCGGCCACTAAAAATCCTGGCTAATAAAAAAAATGAACATCTCAACTCAATTTCAACTGGTTATATTTAGCCATATTGGCTGTCAACACCTTGCATAAGTCTCAGTCACAGGCCTGGGAGCTGTGTCATAATTGATATTCATATACAGCATGGCCATTGCATCTCATTAGGGGAATGGAATCTCTCACATCCTTATAAGTCCTACTCGTAGATGTCGCTCCTAAATAAGCACATAATCAGGCGACAATGCGTTGGCTTACCGTAACTTGGGGTCGGTTTTTTTCTTCTATTTTTTGTTAAGGCTGGCAACATTTTCAGTCACATGCATAAATAAATAAATAATTTGCAACAATTACCATAAGTTGTGCCTGGCAATGCCGCACGTTGCAACTCCCGCGCACACGGAGCTAGCTCAGCTGCTCATCCTCATCTGGCTCTTTGGCCTGGCCATATCCACACATTGTGTAAAAGTGTTTGGCATTAAAATTATGACTAACTTGAGCCAATGCTGTGGCTGCTGGAGAAGATGATGATGATGATGATGATGATGATGTTGATGAGATGCTTGTAGCTGATGATGATGTCAGTCTGGCTACCAGTCAATAAACATAAATACCACAGCCATGATGGCCATATAATCCAACAGCAGTGTCGTTAAGTGTTTGGCTTTATGGCCGCTCTGTTGACTATCATTTCCATGAGTTCCAACAACTCCAACAACAACAACAACACTCTAGGCTTTAATTAGCATTGCTTTGACAATTAAATAATATTTTCGTCGACCAGCGTCATCTCATTCTTACACTTCTATAAACTCTCTCCGACTCACTCTTTGCCACTGACTTTATCTGCCAACTTGTTAACTTGTTGCTTCTCTGTTCGTGCAACAACAAAAAATGGCAGCAAAAGAGTTGCCAACAACTTTTAATTACAGCGAAAAATAATAAAGTGTCGCCTAGCAGTTGCAGTTAGTTAGGAGCTATTTTTTCCGAAAGATTCTTTTTTTTTTTAGCAGATTTCCAGCTTTTAATGAGTGCGCCCGCTGCAGCTGGCAGCTTGTGGTCGGTCTTGGATGCCTCTTGGACGCCTCTTGGCCGCCTCCTCTTGGCCAACTCTTGGTGTTGATTTTATATGCAAAAATTTTTCACACATTTTTATTGTCTGTGATTTTTATCACTATTTTATGTGACTGGCGTTTTGTTTGTTTTTCGTTGTTTTTTAGACAGTTTTGTTTACCTCTCGTATTTCTTTTAAGTTTAGTGTAAAAACTTTATAATAAAATGCTGTCAATCTTCGTTAGACAAATAAATTGTCAGATTGCAAAGCAAATTGGGTATTTGTTTAAATTTATTGCCAAGTTTTGTTAACTGTCTGATGCTCTGTAGAGACATATGAATAAATTATAGGCAATAAAGAATTTATTTAAATCTTGGAATAAAGGACATTAAAATTTTTTATGAGCCCAGTGATGAATATAAAATAATGCTATTTATAGACTTTTTTTACAGGCTGCATGCTACGGCAAATATTTGCTCTAAATTTGAAAATAAGTTTTTATTTGGAAATAATTTATAGCAAGGTAATGCGAGTATTTGATAGTTTTACGGACAATATTATTATTTACCAAATACATTACGCTTATGACATTAATTAACAAAGGACAAAACAATTTTTAAATAAAAAATAAATTTTTGGAAAACTTCTCTAATTTGGTTTAAACTCATACTCACGAAATATACATTGAAAAAAAAATATATATATTTAAATATCTGGCGAAATATTTGTTTTCAAGGCGAAAACTAACTAAATTTATAATTATCGATAACTCAATCGATCGAAAAAACAAATTTTAAAGGCATTTCTAAGTGTTGTCCTTATATATTTTATTATCAGAGTATTGCTAGTGTTATACGAATAAGTATTTACGCCCTTCGTTGAAGAAATTTTTTGTGAAATATCGTATATGAGTCAATAATTACCCTAAATTATATTTAATCCAATAAAATTTGGTCAAACGCCATAATACTGATAAAGAAATAAAATATTCTACACCAAGGCGCATTTTATGACAAATATTTGCTTAAAAGTGGAAAATAATTTTTTTTTGTAAATAATTTTTGGCAAATATTTTATTATATTATAATATTCTAATATTTGATCATAATATTGGCAATCCAATTGAAATATTTTGCTAATACACAAAGGCAAATATTTCCCCAAAATTCATTGTTTAATTTAATTTATTTAATTAAGACGATGGCCATATGCTCCACAAGGAGTAACAGGATATAAGAAGAAGAATTTAATTAACACACTGATTAAATGGTATCTTTACGCATGAGAGAGGCGAAAAAATGGAATGATCAAGATTTTGGTCATGCAAAGATTCTTAAGAGGTACTCAATTATCCCCGAAAGTACAGACTACTGCATACCGCAGTAACATTTTACAACTAACTTCAAAGCCTATATTCCAACCAGAGTGGGGGTGCCAGGCCCAGCAGGCTCGATAAAGGTATACACGGAAGGTTCCAAGCTAGACGACCGTGTAGGGGGAGGCGTCTACGTTGACATTAGAATTGCTTTTCGGCTCCCGGACCACTGCAGTATCTTTCAGGCAGAGGTCACAGCAATCCGGGAGGCTTTAACAACAATAAAAAACCTTCAAGCTCAAGATATGAACATCTGTATATATTCGGACAGCCAAGCGGCTAATAAGTCCCTAGTTTCGATGACTTCGTGTATGAAGTCAGTGAATGACTGCCGCTTGTCTCTAGGAGAGCTTTCAATTCACCTGATATGGGTTCCAGGACACAGGGACTTTGAGGGAAACTGCATTGCGGATGAACTGGCTAGGAAAGGAACTACCAGCATCCTCCTTCAAGATAAGGAGGGCCTGGGTATACCCATGGCCAGCTGTAAACTGAGAATACGAAACTTTTTCGCTCTCTGTGCAAATAAAACGTGGAATCGGACATCGAACACGTGTAGAATCTCGCGGCAAACCTGGCCGACATACTGCAGTAAAAGAACCAAAAAACTTTGCTGTCTAAATAGAGCTCAGTGCTCATCTGTCATTCGTGCCATCACGGGACACTGGTTGGTAGGAAACCACGCATCCCGTTTGAATGCTCCCCACCACGACTTCTGTAGAAGCTGTGGCGATGAAGAGGAGCTAGAGACGGTGGAACACTTTTTCTGTCACTGCCCACGACTGGGCAGAAAAAGATTTAGGCTCCTACAGTCACATTTTCTACATGATCTATCTCAGCTCTCTGAACAGAGTCCAAAATGCCTTTTAAGGTTCATTCAGGCAGCCGGATGGCTTCCTCAACTTTCGTAGGGGACCCATCAAGTGGGGAAAAGTGGTGAATTGGCTCACTAGCGGTATCACAAAGGGCCTATCCTTGGCCTAAGTGAGTTGGGACGTCGGTCCCAACTGCCGCCCTAACCTTACCTAACCTAACCTAACCTATTTGCCATAGTCTGATACCATAATATACAATATTTGCTCAAAATTCTAAAGTAATTTATTTTGTTATAAATAAATTTGCTCAAAATTTTGGTGCAAATAAATACTGCTAGTCAAATCCATCAAAATGTCGATGAAATTGTTGACCAAAAATATTTTATGCATATGGTATCACATTATAGTTAATATTTGCTCAAAATATTAAAATTATTTTAGTATAGTATGTGTATACAATGGCAAATATTTGCTCAAAATTCTTAAATCAATTTTTTTTTTAAAATTTTGGCATAATTTGGATGTTAGCATTTGATCAACACTTTTTCAATCAAATTTTTAATCAAATATTTTATGCTTTCGGTATCACGCAATGGCAAATATTTTCTCGAAATTCTAAAATTTTCTTTTTCTTTTTAATTTGATGCAAATATGTAATTGTTTATCACACTGACGATAAAATTGTTGACCAAAAATATCTTATATTTACGATAAAACACTATAGCAAATATTTGCTCAAAATGCAAATAAAAATGTTTTCCCCATTAATAATTATTTATTATTGTTTGCAAGATTTTAAGGCAAATATTTGATCAACACATTATCAATACAATTTTTAACCAAATATTTTATGCTTTCGGTATAACTACGACAAATATTTGCTGGAAATTCAAAGAAATCGCGATTTTCTTAGATTTAGGAGCATTGGCGATAAAATTGTTGGCCAAAAATATTTCATGGTAATACACTATAGGAAATAAATGCTCAAAATTAAAAAAAAAATTTGTATACATTTTTACAAAATGTTAATTTATTTTAATTAATTAATCAATTTAATTTAATTTCTCATTTTCAGTAAAATTTTTAACCAAATATTTTTTGTTTTCGGTATAACACCATTGCAAATATTTGCTCGAAATTCAAAGAAATTTTTTTTTAAAGTAAATTTACTTATTCCATTAGTATAATTATTGTCTTATAACAGATTGTAAATAAAATATGAGAATTAAAAGTGTTGACAAAGATTTGATGCAAATATTTGATCAAACACTTGACAAATTTTTGAGCAAATATTTTATGCATTTTGAGCAAATACTGCAAATGCTTCATTTCACTAAAAGAGTTTATTCCCATAGGCAGACTTATAATTTTAACTCTTTCGTGCTACATGTAACAAACACCCAAACAAAACCGAATATGCCCCTTATTCACAATGTCAGGGTATTCAAATTGAAAATAATGTGCATGACATATTTTTGATTTGTTGCTAATTTGAATTTGAGTGGCAATAAGTTACGAAACAGCCCTTTTCAGAATTCTCTTTTGCTTTATTTATTTTGTAGATTTCCATGAAATCGTCAATTCATCGCACAATAAAAAAAAGACAAAAATGATGAGAAATTTTTTAATGCAGAGTGTTGATTGTTTATTTGACATATTGACTTGCATTTTGTCATTTTATTTTGATGAAGGTTATATCTATTTGATGGCTGTCATCATTTCCATATGACTTCTCTGAACTGTTGCCCTAGGAAATTTATTTAAATTTTTTCACTATCTTTTAGGGGCATGCCATTTCCTTTTATGCCATTAGTACGCTCCACTAATAACGCAAGTTCCTGTCTCTTAACAACTTGACATTTCACTTGCCCCCGACACACGCTCTTCAATGCGCTCCAATTGCATTTTATGACAGACAAAACTGACCTACTTAAAGAGCACTTGCTGCTCAAAGACCCGACCCGACCACACCAGACCAGACCACACCAGACCAGACCAGGACCTCACCCAGTTTCAATCCTCTCGACTCTTTCGCTTGCGCGCACTTTCAATCGCATTATAAATTAAATGTGTTGACCTTTTTATATATATTTTATATAGTATATTTATTTTTTATTTCTGTTTGGAACGCGCCCAGTGACCGCAATTTCTATAGAAATCAGTGCATATTGATGGAAAAAAGGGTTACGCCAAACCGTCATAAAATTTAACTAAAATGGCCATAAGTAGCTGGCCATAACTGCAAATGAAATTATACCCACACTCACACACACGCACGCACAGAGCGCGAAAAGTATCTGTGTGTATCTTTTAATACACTTTAAAGCTGTCCAGCTGATTGGCAAAGGGGGTGTTAAGTGGGGGCGGGGGGTGTGGTGGATCAAGTTGCTTTTTCGCATTTTACGCTCGCTTCACGCACGTCGTCGCTTGTTCAATGCGCCAATATCCTGAATGTTCTGCCAGCCATTTCCTGCTTTGTTTTTCTGCTTTTCTTTTGATACACTGCAGTCGAGAGGATAAGGGTTATATTTGGTAAGTGGAGAAAAATGTATGGAACACAGAAAAAGTTTATATCAAAAGCAATCTTGATTGTTTTTCGTGGAAACAGAGCTGGAAATAGGAGCAGAAGCAGCTTGAGATCTTCCATTTGCTGGAGTCGCCATCTTGAAATATGAATGAGATCTTAACTTTAGAAAAACGCGATTTCGTTTATGCAAGCTTTTCTATTTACAACCGATTAAATAACTATTACATGCAAACTATTATATCTGCCAAAAAAAACTTTAAATCAATAAATAATTTAATTTTTAATAAATATTTGGTAAACAATTATTTTTTTTAATTTTCATTTTAAAGCTAATTTTGCAAATACCATATATTTAATAAAATATTTTGTTGGAATTTTATTTTGCTTTGAATTTATTTTTATTTTATGATATAATTTTAAATAAACAAATAATATATTTTAAATATTTAAAATTGCAATTGAAAAAATGATTTGAAAATAATGCATAATTAAATATTTTAAACGCAATTTTTAAGATTTAAAACTTTTAATAATATTTTTTTTTAATATTTTAATTGTGTGTATTTTAAGGTAATGCTTCATTCACTATTTTAAATAAAATTTTGAATATATAATTATTTAAAAAAAAATTTTAATAACATATATTTTTTAATATTTTAAAAACTTTTATATATTTATTATATATAATTTTGAAAAAATAAATTTTGTATCTTTTTTAAAATATTTATTTAGAGTTAAAATTAAATTAATTAAATTAAAAAATTGTAGATAATGCCTCATTTACTATTTAAAATAAAATTCTTATGAGTATTTATTTAAAAAAAAATTAAATAATATTTTTAATAATAATAATTTCAAATAATTTGTTTTTAACATATTCCATGTATTTGAAATAAAATTTTAATGATTTTTATGATGAATTTGTAATAATATTTTTTTAATATTTTGCAAATAATTTTGAATAAATATATTTTTTTATCTTTTTTAAAATATTTATTTAGGGTTACAATTAAAAAAAAAATGTAGTTGATGCACCATTTACTATTTAAAATACAATTTCGATGAGTAATTATTTTTAGAAAAATGTTAATAATTTTTTACATAATATTAATTTTAAATAATTTTTTTTAATATTTTTCATGTATTGAAATTTCATCATATTCATTCATTCATCTATTTTAAATAATATTTTTATGATTTAATAATTTTTTAAAAATTTTGATATATATTTTTTTTTAATTTTTCATTTATTTTTTAGCTCATAAATTTGTCAGATTTTTTTAACATTTAATTGAAATTTAAAAACAAATTTTTATAGATAATGAGTTTTAAATACCATTTTTATGAATTTTAGTAATTGTAATAATTTAAAAAAAATATATTTTTTTAATTTTTTGCGTGTATTTTTGTAGATAACACATAAACACTATTTTAAATAATATTTTTTTTAATATTTTGCATGTAATTTTTAGCTCATAAATTTGTCAGATTGTTTTTTTAATATTTAATTACAAATTAAAAACAAGTTTTTATAGATAATGCGTTTTAAATACAAATTTTATGAATTATAATTTTAAATAATATTTTTTTTTAAATATTTTGCATGTAATTTATAATACAAAGATTTTATTGTTTTCTTCAATTCATAAATATTACATGAAAATATTTATTCCTAAAAATATTAAGACTGGGGCACCAAGACCGACACATAGATTATTTTACCATTCTTTTCAACGATATCTTGTTTAGTGTGACCAAAGAAATGGACAAAAATAAATTATTGCCCACAAAATACCAAAAAAAACTGATCTCAAGAGGTAACATTACTTTAAGATTTTAGCAACCTTAGTGAGTTCGGTGTTATAGGAAATGTGCACTAATATAGGAACTTCATTTCTTTCAGCGGAAACGGATTTCGAATTTTTCAATATTTTTTAATACAAAATAATTAGTATTTTTTTTAATCCTTAAATTTTAAATGCAACTACTTGCACTTAAAAATATTAAAATCGGGAATCTAAGAACGCAACCATTTATTTCATCAGTCTTTTCAACGATATTTTGATTAGTGTGACCAAAGGGTGCGAACAAAAAAAAATTATTGCCTGAAAATACTGGAAAAAAGTGATCTTAGGAGGTAACATTATGTTATGATTTTACCAACCTTAACGAGTTCGATGTTATAGGAGATTTTTACTTAGATAGAAACTACATTCTATACAGCGGAAACAGATTTCAAATTTTCCTGATTTTTTAATGCCCAAATTTTTGTAAATTGTGTTTTGTCATAATCTCCCATTAAAAATCCAGAGTGCTTCAAAAATTGAAAGCTCTGATATTTATAAAGTGTATACAGTGCACATAATAGTCTGATAATTTGTTCCGCTTCTGTTTCTTTACGCTCTGGTCTCCCTCTTTTTGTTGCTGTTAAAGGTCCTGCGCAATTGTTGTTGTTGTATTCCGGGTTACTTTTTGTCGTTGTTGGCACGGTCTAGTCATGGGTAAAAATTTTGTGACAAAAGCCCGTCGATGTCGTTTTTGTCCAGCATAAAAACTTTTGCAAAGAGTTTTTCTTGTTCGCTTTTTTTTGCTTTCTGGCATTGAATAAAACGTCTTGAACATTGAAAATTGTTTTTCTTTGCCATACACATACAATACACATGTAGAAGAAAGCACACATGCACACACACACATACAGATATCATGTTCTTTCTACCCCCTTCTCGGTACGCAGTTATTTTTGTTAAATTTCTCTTGGCTGTCATCTTTTCTTTTTGACCACGGCCATGTGCACTTCAAAAGCAACTTGGAACTTTTCTTGTTGATGTTTCATTGAATATAAACCATCCAATGCGTCCCTGGTACCCCGCTCAACTACAGCTTGGACCAGGCCGAGAAAAACAAGTAGGAAAAACCTTAAGAAAATTGTATGGCATTCGATACATTGAGAGAAAAAAAAGTCGAACTTATGGTTGAGCGATTTTTGTTCGTGCAAATATTTTATTGACTATTATTTTGCCTGCTTTGTCCTTCAAGTCGTTTGTTTTTTATTTTTTTTATTTTTTATTTAAGGGTTTCTTTGTCAGTTGTTTGTTGCGCAATTTAAGCACATTTTATTATATACAGATAGATATTTTTTTTCTTCTAAAAAGTAAACAAGAATAGCTTAGCAAAGAGAATTGTGAATTTTTAAAGCTAGTAATATTTCAGGGCTTATTTTTTGAAGCAAGGATTTTAGTAAAATATTGACTATATGTAGAGTGCAGCAAAATAATTTTATTTTATTTATTCATATTTATTTGTACGTAATATTACTTATATGTTGATAACTTTTATTGCTTAGTGTAGCGTATCTTTCACGAATATTCCATGTTTCCCAGGACCTTCACCAGGCAGCCTTTCTAGACTACAAAGTTACAAAGACACCTATTTTTCTATTGATAAATGCAGGATTTCCCAATCATTGCGTTGTTTTAAGGTCTCCATTCTCTCTACTCTATTTAAGAGGGCGAATCGTACTACTCATGTCAATCTCAAAAAGTAAAAATTGGTAAGGGGTGAGCTTTTAATGCGATTAGGCTGAACGTGTGACGTCATATGATAGCTCTGCGCTCTTTTTAATCGCAGCTCGTTTCCACATCTTGATAGCCTTAGCCTTACTTCAATTATATAATGGCTTAACTTTTAATCTCATGACTCAAATGTTATCAACGAATGCAATATAATCTTGAAACAAGGGTTAAAAGAGCAAAAGTAGGTCTGAAAATTCATGGCAAACCATTCTTACAAATGTTTAATGGCTATACCTGATGATGATGGCCAATCACTTAGGAAGCAAACAAAGATTCCTACTTCAAATAATCAGAAGAAAATACCTGATAACATGTGACATCATTGAAATCGTGCAATAACAGCTTTTGGTGAACTTAACTGCTCTTCTCTTTGATGACCCCAAAGGTGGGCTATTAAGAATAAGAATGCTTAAGAAGCTTTTCTCTCCTATAAGCCTAATACTAAGCTATACAATTTTTATTAAAATGGTGAAAAATGTTCATATGAGGAAACAATTTAATTAATTAAATATTTTTTGGATTTCTCACTTGTTTCATAACCGCTCAAAATATATAATAAATAAAAAAAACAGCTGCTGTTACTGCTGGCGCCATCTAGTGAACTTGGTGACACGAGCTGGACACTCCTGAGTGTATATATTATATATATAGTATATATTTATACTGTAATCGTATTGAATTTTTTAATTTAAGTTTTCCCAGTCAATCTTAATTTTTTGTGACTTGGTTGAACTGTTCGTGACATATGTCAAAATTTTTCGTCAAAATATTCATTAATGTTTGAGATACGCTTTGATTAATGTGGATGGCCTTCAGAGCCTTCAACTTTTATTACCTCAATCGAGTCGAAACGAAGAGAAAAATTGAATGATCGATTGGAAAAACTCTGGTAGTTTTAAATAAAATATTCATCTTTCTAATATTGAACACAGTATTAGGGGTGGTCAAAAACAATTGAAGTATTCATATTGCATTTGCAACGTTGCACAAATACTCAACAGGCTAAAGCGTGAATGCCCCTTTTGTTAGTTTATGAGTTGAGTTCTTGAGGTTGTGCTACTTCTTTCCTAATTTTCAGCCAGAATCATTTGTATAATTGCATTACAACCAGCTAAATTTGATTAAAATTGACTACATGAACTTAATTGCAAATTTTCATGCTTCTGGATCTTTAGGTCTTCGCAGATAAATTTCAATACGGATAGACAGGACAGATGAACATGGTTAAAATCTATATCTTTGTGGTGCAGAAAATGTTGGTATATAGGTTACGGAGATTATGGTGACAATGAGGTGGAGCTTAAAAACGCTGGAGCTCCTTTTCTGGCACTGCTCCTGACTGTGCTAGGACAAGGCTTCGCTTCCTCAAATCAAACTTTTCTACTGACTCATCTAAGCTCTCAGAAAAGAGTCCAAGAAGCCTCTCGAGGTTTTCTCAAGCTAATGGATGGATCTCAAACTTCTTTGCTGGCATATCTTAGCTCTCAGAAAAGAGTCCAAGAAGCCTCAAACTTCTTTGCTGGCTTATCTTAGCCCTGAGCAAAGAGTCCAAGAAGCATCTCGAGGTTTATTCAAGCTAAAGGATGGATCTCAAACTTCTTTGCTGGCTTATGTTAGCAATCAGAAAAGAGTCCAAGAAGCCTCAAACTTCTTTGCTGGCTTATCTTAGCCCTGAGCAAAGAGTCCAAGAAGCTTCTCGAGGTTTATTCAAGCTAAAGGATGGATCTCAAACTTCTTTGCTGGCTTATGTTAGCTCTCAGAAAAGAGTCCAAGAAGCCTCAAACTTCTTTGCTAGCTTATCTTAGCTCTGAGCAAAGAGTCCAAGAAGCCTCTCGAGGCTTATACAGGCCGCCGCATGGATCTCAAACTTCTTTGCTGGCTTATCTTAGCTCTGAGCAAAGAAGCAAGAAGCCTCTCGAGGTTCATTCAGGCCGCATGGATGGATCGTCAAACTTCTTTGACTGGCTTATCTTAGCTCTGAGCAAAGAGTCCAAGAAGCCTCTCGAGGTTTATTCAGGCCAATAGGATGGATGTCAAACTTCTTTGCTGACTTATCTTAGCTCTCGAGAAAAGAGTCCAAGCAAGCCTCACGAGGTTTATTCAGGCCAACGGATGGATTTCAAACTTCTTTGCTGGCTTATCTTAGCTCTGAGCAATGAGTCCAAGAAGCCTTTCGAGGTTTATTCAAGCTACCGGATGGATCTCAAACTTCTTTGCTGGCTTATCTTAGCTCTGAGCACACAGTCCAAGAAGCCTCTCGAGGTTTTTTCAAGCTAACGGATGTATCTCAAACTTCTTTGCTGGCTTATGTTAGCTCTCAGAAAAGAGTCCAAGAAGCCTCTCGGGGTTAACAAAGGCCGCCGCGTGGATGTGACTGTAAGATCACATAGGAGACCTCCTGAGTAGGGGAAGGGTGATGTAAGGTCCACCCAGCGGTATCACAGCGAACCAATTCTTTGGTCCAAGTGAGTTTGGACGCCAAGTCTCAAATGTTGCCGTAACCTAATCTTACCCATGGGGTCTTACTCGGCTTAAGATATTACAAAGATTTTTTTGGCACAAACATTACTATAAAATATTCCTAAAAAATAGCTTTTTAGGTTACTAATGTTTCCAATGTTTATAAGTACACTGTTGTGGACAACAAAGTTATAGTCAGTGCTTTCTCACTTTGTAGCAATTCCTGTTTTCAATTTGAACCTTATTTCACCATTGGGACTTAATTCTGAAGCATGGGATAGATTTTTCAGTTGCTTCCAATGAAAAATGTATCATTTAGTTGAGCAATCTGGTAATTCTTTTGTTGTAATAATAATAAAATAATAATAAAGCGCTCATAGAAATAAATTTTAGCCAAAACAAATAAAGCCAAATAAAATTAATTGTAGCCAAAAGTATCGCCTGACAAAAAATTTTGTACATTTCATTCCAATTTAGCCCATTATAAATTTGTTTTCAATTAAAAATAAAACAACAATTGTTGCTAACAAAAGGATATTATTCAGAATTAGTAACAAATCAGACAAATACAAGTTACCCTCTTTTTGGCAGCCCTCGTTTGTATCTTTTTGTTGTTGTTAGTATAATTCGTAACATCTTCATTTGTTTATTTTGTAGCTACAAAAATGATTCCCTTGTCAGCTGTGTAATTTCTACCTAGATACATAACTACCAAACATACCATATATTGTTTGGGTTATAATAACAAGTATGTGTTGTGTTGTTATATATACATATATGTACATATGTATAGTATATATGTATTTGATTACATATGTATCTGTCTTTGTAGATATGTTATTTATTTTTATTTGGCATGTTTTCATTTCATTTCATGGAGAACAATTATACCAAACAAAACCCACAAATAACAAGCGCAAATTATTTGGCAAATAAAAGTTGTTGTTGTTGATTTTGTATCTATTGTAGTTGTTGTTGTAAATTTAACTATGCAAAGCATTAATTATGATAGCTTGAGTTGAGTACGCCCCCAGAAAACAAGTATTTTCAAAATTTTAAAAATTGTAATAGTATCGAGTGGTACTATTAAAAATAAAAGCTGCAATAACAATAATGAAGCACATCAGATACACAGATACAGATACAGATACAGCAACAACAACAAAAGCAAATTTCATTTATCTTCAATCCAACAGATATTTTGATTTTCGTTTTGTTGCTTGTTTTGATGTTTTTCAATTATGTTCATTGTATACGAATTTTCCTTGTTTTTCTCTCTTTTTGTTGTTTTATTTCAAACATTTTCACAACTTAAATGTGCTGCAATTGTTCTAAGACAACAGACGGACGAACAGACCCACAGACAGACAATGGATTTCAAGGATGGTTACTTTTGTATCTTTTTTTGGCCTTTTTTTGTAGACCAGCTTCAGCTACTGTGCCAGCTGTGCTGCCAAAGAAAATGCAATAATCATTTCTGCCAAAAACAGATGAAAATAGAACAAATAAAAGACAAAAAATATATAAAAATAAAATAAAATTCCCGTCGAAAGTCTAATAAAATTAGTGGCAATGACAGCAAATGGCTTTAAAACCTAAGGCCAAAACCCCCTGCCCAACACCCCTGCCAACTAGACGATTCCTCTTTGTTATTTATTTATATTGCCCCGTCGTTTTTTGATGATTTTTTCATTAGTTGCGCGCTGTTTGAGCTTTGCACACAAAGCTTGGCAATTATAGTCAGCTTCAGATACATTTGTATCTATGAAGTCGATATGGCCGATCTGCCAAACCAATTAAACACCAAAAAATGCCAATGTCTTGCACAGTTCGTTTTTTAAATATACATAAAAAAATATTTTATTTTTTTTATTTTTAAACATTTCATTGCGAAGTTGCCGCCATAGTCGGCCCAGAGTCATGATAAATGGATTTTATGAATCGAAATGCGTGCTAAATGTTTTACGATAATTGTGGGTAATTCACGCTCATGTGCAAAAATTCGAAACGCTTAAAAATTAACAGCAATTTAGACATTTAAAATTAGTCACTAATGCTAAGACTAAAAATATGTGTAGATATTTTTGTGAATAAGAAGACAAATGGCTTTAAAGGCAGGTTAATTTGGCTGGGAAATACTATTTAGTAGCTTGAAAATAGAATATAATTCGTTTCCCAGGCCACTAAATGGTAGTTTGGCTTATAATGAAACTGCTAAGTAGTTAAGTCCATCTCTTTGGCTTGCAAAAGTAACCGATCTTTTTTTGAGGAATGTTGCTCCAAAAATCTCACGGTTTGACTAAATTCGAAGCAGGTTATGCGATAAGTTAGTATATTATAAGCTCTTTATAAATATATGTTGTTAATAAGCATTATAAATCCCCTATATTCTTTAAAAGCATATAGGAATGCAAACAGTGCTACATTTTATGAAAATACAGGGTGATGTTTTAAGAGCTCCCAAGTTCCAGTTTGGTATAAATAAAAAACAAAAATTAAGTATTTAATTGAAATTTATTCTCTGTTTAGAGCAATTTAACATACCTTTTCATGTTTTTAAAATGATATCTAATAAATGTATATACGATTTATATATAAAAGAAACTTATGTTTTACGTGTTACGGGTGATCCCATGAACACGTCGATGAATTTCAAATGTGATTTTTGCGTGTGTTAGAGGTTGTCAATACGGAGGTTTTCAGCCTATTGCGATGTGTTTGTGTGTATTGGTTCGAGATACATATATACGGGTTTTTGAGAATATCAGCTTTTGTGTATATATTGCCATAACATATATACAAAAAACTGGTATTGTTGTTAATCAATATTCAAGGTCCAATATCGCTTCAATCATTAAGAACCGGGAATACAACTCTCCTAATCGATCAATGCATGATGTATTTCAATTGAAAGAAATGCAACGAATCAAATTAATTATCAATCTAATCGTACTGCCCAGGAACGTGAAGATCGCAATGAATGGGAAGGAATTCGGTAAAGTCAGACGTGAATCGCGACATTCGACTAATAATGGTGCAAGATTGAATTGAGCTGCAAACTAATCTAAAAATGTTATATTTTTCCAAATAAAGCTAACTAGAGAAACTTTCGATGTTTATTCACTTTAAGAGTATTCAAAAAGTTTGGGCAGGACAACGTCTGCCGGGCTCATTAGTGTTATCTAAAGCAGATCCTTTCAATCCAATTGTTGTCCTACGTTTTTATGTTCACCTAAAATTGATCCAGAATAGTCGAATCAAATGTATATTAAGTAGCCCTAAGAAAAATGGTCAATAGGCTTTAAATCACGCCATCATAACGATTCCGAATTGGTATTATTAATACTGAAGTAGTGAAATAAGTTGTTGGAATTTTTTTCGAATATGCAAAAAGTAGTTCATTATGATAGTTATCAATTATAGACCTATTCCCCTAACTAATTTTAAGTAAACTTTTACTGCATATTAATATTTCCTGAACTAAGATTTCCAGGATTAAGATTTTATAATCACTTTCCTTTTGCTATACAGCTGACAATATTTAGTCATACTAGACTGAATTTTTATGTTCTAATTGAATTTGATATTTATCTGGCTCTGTTCATTTTTGTAGCAAATTGTTAAATTAAATTTTCCGATTTGAGTCTTGGGAAAACAGGTTTCCAAGCAAATAGGTATTTTTTTAAATAAATGTAATTTTCGATCAACACTCAAAACTATATAAATATTGTACAAAATTTGTATAAACCGGAATAAATGAAAAGATTGTAGAAAAGTCATTTACTGATTGTAGGTAATATCATTTCTCTTGGTTAATGTTAGTACATTGCGAAGTCCTTAGTGGACCAAAAAGTCTAAATCTAAAATGGTGACCTCCTCCCTCGTAGGATTTTTCATTCCATTGATATACGTTTGAATTCTGTAAGTCGTACACAAAAATTTCAAGAGCAAAAAAAGTTCTACAATGAATTTAAATTGTATTTGTATTGGAAGAAATACCCAGAAGTTCGTATTTTAGGGGTAGAGATTACTAAAACGCAGTTTTTTCTGTTGTCGAAACCTATTTTTAACCCCCGACGCAAAAAGAGGGGTGTTATAAGTTTGACGTGTCTGTCTGTCTGTTTGTCTGTCTGTCTGTTTGTCTGTCTGTCTATGGCATCGTAGCTCCCGAACGCATGCAGTGATTTCAATTTAGTTTTTTTTGTAGTAAAGGTGACTTATGTGCGAGTGTTGTTAGACATGTTTGGTGAACATCGGTTGAGCCGTTTAAAAGTTGTGGGGAGTAAAAGTGGGGAGAAAAACATCAACTTTGTCCGATTGGCTTTAAATTTGGTCCTATTGTAGCTGACGACGTCACTGATTCGAATCTGATATTATTTTTGCTCTATCTCTTCTCGTTTAGAAGTAATGGCCATTTGAAGTTAAAAACATAAACTTTGTCCGATTGGCTTAAAATTTGGTCCTATTAAAGCTGACGACGCCACTGATTCGAATCTGAGGTTATTTTTGCTCCATCTCTTCTCGTTTAAAAGTTATGGCCATTTGAAGTTAAAAACATCAACTTTGTCCGATTGGCTTAAAATTTGTCTGTCTGTCTGTCTGTCTGTCTGTGGCATCATAACTCCCGAACGCATGCAGTGATTTCAATTTAGTTTTTTTTTGTATTAAAGGTGACTTATGTGCGAGTGTTCCTAGACATGTTTGATGAAAATCGGTTGAGCCGTTTAAAAGTTGTGGGGAGTGAAAGTGGGGAGAATGCGTAAAAAAAGCAAACGAGCTTGACCTTAAATGTAATCTATACCTTAACAAGAATCTAAATTATAGTAAGTATATTTTAATATAATAAAGTCTAACTTAACCTAACGTACCTATAAAAAGTATGAAATAAAAAATTAAATTAAAAATTTAAAAAACCCCCGAACTTAAGTAATTTTCATTTAAAAAGTAAAAAATAATAAAAGAAACTTAATGTTAAAGTACTTAAGAATCTATTAATAATTCTAAAAAAATACGTCGCGTTGGGGGACCGCTCCTAACAATTTAAATACAAATAGTCTAATTAAGCAAGAAAGATTAACTTAAAAAGAAAAATTAAGAAAATACTTCAAAAACTTTCATAGAATTACTTCAAAAAATTTGCATGTAAGACGTCTGCCCTCGCGTGTCCCCCAACGCGACGTATTTTTTTAGAATTATTAATAGATTCTTAAGTACTTTAACATTAAGTTTCTTTTATTATTTTTTACTTTTTAAATAAAAATTACTTAAGTTCGGGGGTTTTTTAAATTTTTAATTTAATTATTGTACTAATAATGAAAATGTTGTTTTCAAAGAATTGACTTCTTCTTTTATTAAGCGTACCAAAGTTACATATATACCAAATTTGCTAACTGTAGCTTCTTTATTAATGCAACAAAGTCACAGTTCATATAGGGTGTATATTGTATCTGTAGCTTTAGAAGCTTCCTATAGTTACATATATAAAAAGCTTATATTCAAAGAGAAACGAAGGCAGTATAGTGACTATAAAGTTTTGTCGTAGATCACGATACATAAATATTTTCGTATCCGGACCTCCCCACCCAAAATTTGTAAAAATGCGTTGACAGTTTTTTGCAAGCTCCTATATAGTATATACTACACTTCGAAGTGGAAAACCCCTTTATGACCAAATCCTCATTCCGCACCTCAATAAAGCTCATTTTTTTTATCTAGTTCTTGCTCTTATAGTTGTCTTATCTAAAGGAGAATAAAGGAGCTCCTGAGATTTTCTGGAACTGTACTTGAGCCACATATGAATAAAGTCAATTTTTTTCTAAAATTTTTTTTTCTAATTGTAGTTGTCTTATATAGAGGAGCTTAAAGGAGCTCCTGAGATTTTCTTTCACTGCCTTCGCCACTAACTCTTCGAATGTCGATTTCCAGGTATTCAATTGTCTCTGGCTTGTCGATGTAGACAAGTGGGGTTAAACCACAGGAGCTTGGTGACCAATTAATTGTTCTTCGAATTAGGTTCTTTGAGGGACGCTTATGTACGTCATAAAAGGGACCAAGTGCGCGATAGTTTGACGAATGTAACAAATATTTTGATAAAAAGTTTCAACAATTTGCAAACGTTGCTTTGGTGTAAAGTCTATCCATAATAAAATGCCAATCCAATCTCCACAAAAAGCAACTATCTGCTGTTAAATGGGTTATCAGCTAGAGGAGTGTTGCCAATGCAAAGCTGCAAAACTCTAAAAGAACACGCTCTACATTATTCTAGCACTCTAGTTGCTATCTGCATTCCTGCTGTTATCGTCTATCGATATTAATGAACAACTGCACTTATTCGAAAAAAAAATGAACCTATATTACTCTACTCATTTTCAAATTCATCCGAAAACTAGTTCAACATGCTTATCTTGCTCAGAAATTTTTGCACGTTCTCACTAGTTAAAGCAATTATAGCATTCCAACACTCAACTCAACCCCAAAAAACGATAAACCCCATTTCTATTGCTTTCCAAACACAATTTCACAATTGCATTTATGCCTATGACACTTCAGAAACAAAGCCAACATCTAAAGCACAATCGTTTGACTGCCAATTTCTAGACGGGTTTTGCAATCAAACTGTCATTGCAGCGACTGTTGTTGATAGCATCTCCCCAGTGTCTGTAGACTGTAAAGCACTCACTGTAGACTATGACTGTGACTATGGCTATACTAAATGCATATAAAGATACAAAGATACAATGTATGGCAGTTGAAGCTAAAGCCCAAAACGATTTCTAAACAACAGTCATAACGCATTAAGCATATAAAAAAAAACAAAATGAATTTCAATGCAACAACAACAACAAAAACAACAACCGATTGAGAGCAGCTTTCACAGTTCAATTCACTCGCAGAGAGCGAGAAACAAAGCATGAGCAGTGGCGGCGGGCTCAAAGGGGGCTGGCTTTGACAGTGGCAACGAAACAAACCGCAAAAACCGCAAGGTGCGTTTTGTTTTGCTTAGTTTTTGTTGTGTTTGTTGCTGCTAAAAAACATGCATTGAAAAAAATAGTAAATCATTTGGTAGACGAAGGGATACTCTATAGAAAACGTTTTTAAATGTCAGTAAGAGTAAGTGTGCTTACCTTCCTTAGGGATGCAGCTTCGAGAGGGGGATGGGATGGGGGAGGGAAATTTTTACGCGCCTGGAGTTTTCTCAGAGGGCCAGTCTAATTACTGCCGAACACAATGATTTAGGTTTAAGGTGTAATAGAAGAGCAGGTACATTTTCCTCCCCGACCCTGGCTTAGGGAAATACTTTGTGAAAAGGTTGACATTTTGTTGTTGATTAGAGTCACATGAGTTCAAGTAGGTAGTAGTGGGTTCTTTATTAAAAGCAAATGGAATATGCTGAAATTGATCGGTAAGTGGTCTATAATAATGGGAACATTTTGAACTGTACCACTTAAAATTCTAAATTTATTATTCTGCTACTATACTTTTTATAATATGATTTGGGAAAGGATTGGCTTTTATTTTGTGAGCATAGTCTGGAAAATTTTCGTTATAAGTTAAAAAAACATGGACGTATCCACTGGGTATTTTGGGTCAGGACCTACTCACCCCAATGTTGAAAAAATGGATTGGTAGTTTTTAGCGAGTTCCGATATATCTAGAGAAGTATAAGGGATTTTCTGAGATTTTTTTTTAATTTAACTTAATCCGCATTTAGATAAAGCGAATTTTTTTTTTTAATTCTACCTCTAATGGTTACTTATCTAGAGGAGCCTTAAGGAGTTCCTGAGATTCTCTTCAACTGCCATAAGGCTGCATTCTTAATCCAGTTCGAATTTCGTCTAGATATATTCTGCACCTGGATAAAGCACATTTTTTTTATAAAACTCTAATTCGTATGATTGCCTTACCTAGAGGAGCACAAAGAAGTTCCAGAGATTTTCTTGAACTGTACTTAATCCGCACTTGGGCTAAAGCGCATTTTATTTATAGAATTCTAGCTGTTAGAAAGGAGTTCTTGAGATTTTTTTGAACTATATAGGCTCCCGGTATAAAGTCAAATTTTTTTATAGAACTGTAGCTCTAAAAACTTGTCTTATTTGGAGGAGTCTAAAGGAGTTCCTGAGATTTTCGTGAACTGTACCTATTTCGTATCTGGATAGAGCCAATTTTTTCTATAGAATTCTTCGTCTTATGGTTGTCTCATCTAGAGTAGCCAAACGGAGTTCCTGAGATTATCTTCAACGGATTAAGCGAATTTGTTTGTAGAATTCTACATCCTATTGTTTTCTTATATAGAGGAGCCTTAAAGAGTTTTGGAGATTTTTTCAACTGTCATAAAGCAACATTCGTCTGGATCTATTCTTCGCCTGGATAAAATTATTTTTTTTTTTTTAAATTCTACCTTTTAGGGTTGTCTTATCTATAGGAGTCTAAAGGAGTTCCTGAGATTTTCTCGAACTGTCAAAAAGTCTTAATATATCTCAAATTTCCTCTAGATCTAACCTCTCCAAAACGTCTTTCTGTTAGTATAATACCCTTGACCTTATGGGGCTTTATAGGGTATATAAAAATGAAGAACAAATAATACAATTGAAACAATTACACAGAGTACTACATGCAACAATTCGATTGCAACATGCAGGCTAAAAGTTGTTGTTGGTGGTAGCATTTGTTGCAGTTGATGTTGACGTCGACGTCGTCGTTGTTGTTGTTGCTGTTGTTGTTGCATATAATGCTGTTGTTGCCGTTGTTGCTGTCGGCAGCACTTCATGCCACACGCCACTCAACTGACACTCAACTGACGTTTGTGCATCTCTCTCTCTGCCGTCTCTCTCTCTCTCCGTCTCTCTGTTGCCGACTGGCTTTGTGTGCAATCATGCAAATAAAACATTTTTATATGTATTCACACATACATACATAGTATAAATGTACATACATTGTATATAAATGTACATTTGTGTGTGTGTGTGAGTGCATTGGCAAAGTTTAACCCAAATATTTTGTAGACATATAATATTTATGTTGCCACCACCGGAGTGTGCAACAAACTGACTGACAAACAAAACAAACTACTACAAACGGGCGCAATTACAATAATAACAACAACAATAACAAGAACAACAATAACAACAGTAACAACAACACCAACTGCAATAACAACAATAGTTACAAATTTTGATGTAATGGACTTTTGCTTTTAAAAATGAGTTTTTTGGGCATTTAAACACAGCGAGAAAACAAAACAATTTCAAATTGCAACAAAATTGCAAATATGCAACTGGCAGCTTAAAAAAAAAATAACAGAAAAAAAAACTAACTACTTCCCGAACCTTAGTTCTGATGCATAGGAGCTCGCGCACAGTGGGACAAATGCAGTTGGTAGGTAGTTAGTTGTTGAATTGAGGCCATATGCTCCACTGGGAGTCAAGGCTAGCAGAAGAAGAAGAAATTATTGAATTATAGTGCAACTTTCAAGAGAGACTTATTAAGGTCGAATTGTCCCAAAAATGTAGTACAAGTATTTATAAGTTCCTATAAGTCCTATAAGGACTATAGGGACTTTTTAACAATAATGACAATAATAATAAGAAAATATACTTTTTAATATTTAGTTTTAAAATTATGACGTTTGTTTCTAGTAAAACTTATTCAAATTTCATAGTCCTTCATCAATCAGAACTTTTTCAAAAATATCTTCCTTAACAGCCCCACATCGAACGGACACTCTTTTAAGCGATTTTGTGCCCAAGAATTAAGCAAAGTAGGAGTACTGTTATTCTCTCATAACATTTGATGAATTCTTAATTTTTTAGAAAACGTCATAAAAAAAATTAACGAGCAAGATAGCACCAATACAATTTTTTTTATATATCTCTCTATCTTGTTAGTCCTAACATATTTATCTTTAAATTAAAAAATCGGCTACTTGAGTATTTTTTATGCTTATTTATAGGTTTTGCCGATTTTTTACAAAAGAACTTAAACAAAGTAGGAGAACTAGAATTTTCTCATTAAAATCTCTTGAATTTTTGAGAAGAACAATCTAGATAACATCTTTACATTTTTTATATGTTATATATCTTGGGAACCAAGAATTTAAAAAATTTTGATTGTCAAATATTTCTCAATTTTCTTAAAAAATTCGTAATTTTTCTCGAAAAAGAAGCGAGAAAATGACAAATAATGCATAAAACGCCCTCTGGTGGCACTCCTCAGTGAAAATAAATATAAAAAATGAATTCCTTGAGTATCAAAACTGCCCATATAAACATAAAAATATGACAAATTTTGATTTTAAAATCGAAATGTTGAATTAAAATGTTACATTTTGTACTAATAGGGGAAAACTATTTGTAAAGATCTGTAAGCCCAAAGTTCAAGATAGATTTATGATTTCTTCGGTAAACTTGCTTAGAATTGCACTCCTAGAGGGCGCCAAGATTCGGAAAAAAAAATTGACCCCATTACTAATACCATAAAATCCATTCAATGCCCGTGAAAAATTTCTCTTGCTTTAAACTCTGAATTTTGTTCCTATATTTTATTTATACTATCATTTTTCATTTAAAAAGACTTATTTTTACAAAAACCATATTGTACTTAAGCCTTTCAAAATTGTTTAAAAATTAATATTTTTTTTCAATAAGAACCACAGTATGCTACTTCTAATCACTTTCATGCATTCCCAGCCCACTGTGCGCTGTCAGCTTACGTGTTGATTGCTCCGCGTACCCTCTCTTCCCTGTCTCCTCTCTTTCCCTATACCAACTCATTAACAGCTGTACAAAAATATTGCCTTTTTTTTTTGTTTTTTTTGTTTCCATGGGCCCGTGTCCAGTTCTCGTTCGACTTAGGGGTGCCACGGCCAACCCTCATTTTATGACTATTGTTTTGAAGTTCTTTTGTTTCTACTGCATTTAGCAGACAATTTTTTCTACATGAAAATTTCCCTAATTTCATAAACATTGAAATGGTAATTAAAAGCATTAATTTTTCGTAGTTTTTTTTTTTTGCATTTTTGCCACATTTGATGGGTAACTTGGCAACTGCAACTGCCACTGCATCATTTTAGCCAACGTTGCGTTTTAGTTGGTTGCAGCACATTATTTATTTATACATTATGCAAATGCATTTAATTGCATGGCGTATTTTATGCACCGAATGAGAGCAGGGGTCGGGGGCAGAGTTGCCCTCGTGTTGCACGGAAATGTGTGGCAACAACGATGGACAACGCTTGGCGATGAACGAACGTGGCAACAACATTGACTGCAACAGCAACACCAAAACCAAAGGCAACGCCAACGCTTTACTGAAACAATTTGCATATTTTAGCATGTAATGAAATTTGTAATAATTCTGCAATTAATTGCGTACATGTCCTTGTTATATATGTATGTGTATATGTATATACATATGCATGTGTGCTCTATATATAATTACACACATACACACATACATATTTGTTTTGGTTCGCAAGGGCATTTCAATGAGCTTTTGTTGCTGGAGCTGGACCAGGTTGCAACGAGTTGCCAACAACGAGTACAACAACAACCAGTTTTGGCCAATTATTATGAGTTATGCTCTTTAATTTGGAGCGCACTTCTGAATGTTCTGAAAATGGTATTATTTTAATCCTATTTATTGCTTAAAATTTTAACTAATTTACCTCAACTTGTGTGCGTGGGATTGTGAAGCAAGTTCTTTTGACTTTAAGCCGAGTATTAAGTGTCAAAGCAAATGAATTTGAAACATTTTTGTAAGAATGTTTATTAAAAGGGCTTAGACTGAAATATAAATAAATCAATGTTTACAATTAAATATGACTGTATCATCATTATTTCCTTTATTTTCTCCTCCATTAGGAGGAGCATAGGCCTCAATATGAAAATATACCTAAGTCAATACAATTTTGTTATTCATAACAATTTGAAAAAAAAACTGTCTCATTTGCACTTCCAATGTAATTCGAAAGTTCCTATTGAGCGAGATATTTTAAACGTTATCGCAGAATTTGTGATATGATGGGGGCTTTTCAGAACTTCGACAGATTCCGCAAAAACAAAAAATTTGAATATCATCGTCAATAAATACAAAACATTCAATTGTGGTGTTTTTTTAGAGGTTATCTTGGAACCCTAGGGTGCAGTCTTTATTCTTGACTCAGGCTTCGGGCTAGGGTATCTAAGTCCATATCCTTATCTTATGATCTTTCCATTTTTCTTCATAAATTAGAGACCCTTAAAGTTTTTCTACTGGTTTACGCATTATTGACCTTTTTTGGAACGCGTATCTTAATCGTGAATTTTAATTCGTTTATTTTTTCTTAAAGGTATCTATTAATATTTATAAATGGGGCATTCTATATCATCTCAGCCATTCCCTCCTCACACTTCAGTTTTTGAGGTAAATGAACAATTTGTGCTTAAAATTTGTATATTCTTGCTTAATTTTTAAAGTTTTATGGTGATTTTTGATATTTCACAATTTTAGAGCTACAATGGCCGTCAATGCCAAGAAATTCCTTAATTTAATCACTATTTATAATCTTATTCTCTGAAAAACATTATAGCCGCCACATTTATATGCTATTCAGACTATTTTGTGAGATGATTATAGGTAACTTATTAATTTTTCAAGATTTCAAAATGGCGAACCTAAAATGTGTTTTTCACTTTTGTGTTTAAAGTTCGAATTGAGTATGCAAATCTGGGTTTTCGGGGTAGCCAATAACGAATATGGGATTAGAATTTTAAAACTACAAAATGTTGGACCTAAACCGAAACCGCCGAAATCGTAATAAATCGGGAAAACGAAAATTTGAAGCCCAAAAAGGTTGATTTGTCTTAAAATTTGAAGTGTGAGATGGGGTGGCTGACTTGACAGAGAATGCTCTTAGTAAAGGGTGTTTTTTTAAGAGCGTCTGGATTTCAAACTAATATAAAACGTAGAAAAATTAATATAATGACCCAAAATATGGGTTTAAAATGAAATTGAAATTTGTCAAAAGTGAGAACTGCTTTCAAAAATATCCCTTTCGGAAATCGGGACTTTTTAAAAAAAAAAATTTATTATGTAAGACGACTTCTTTGATTTTGTTTATTTTTATGTGATATTTATATGATTATATGATATACTAGACAGCGTTAAACATGTTAATTTTTATTGCAAAATTGCGATTACTAATTGTTTTATCGATAACTGAATATTTATATTTTTTGTTTTAGACGTTTCTTTGATAAGCCATATCTGCTGAGCGAATAAATATATTTGCACAATTTTTATATATTAAGAAATAAAAGATTAAACTAAACAAGAAGTACTAAAAATTTCAAATATTCAAAAATTCTTTTTACATTACAAACATTATTTTTTTTATTTAAACAATTTTTTAAAATAATTTAACTTGTTTGTAGATTTTTTTTTTAGTTTAAAAGTGCTTAAAAAAATTAATATATTTATTTGCCAATTTTTTGCTTAACAAAAGATAAAATAGTAAATTAAAAAATATTGTGTTCATTTAAAAAATTAGTTTTATTTATTAAGCAATAAAAAATTAAACTAAACAAGAAGTAAAAAAAAATTAAAAAATTCCTTTTACATTACAAAATAATTTTTTTTACTTAAACAATTTTTTAAAATAATTAAATTTTTTTGTAGAATTTTTTTTTAGTTTAAAAGTGCTTAAAATTAATATATTTATTTGGCAATTGCTAAACAAAAGTTAAAATAGTAAATTAAAAAATATTGTGTTCATTTAAAAAATTCTTTTTACTCTCAAAAATGTAATATTTCTTACATTTAAGAATTTAAAAAAAAAATTAAATACGTTTTCCTTTACAATTTTTGTTCAAGAGCTTAAATGCTTTCAAAAATAAATACATTTATTTGCACACATTTTGTTTATTAAAATATATATTTTTATATTAAAATATATATATATTTTTTTACATTTACGAATATTTGTTTTTAATAATTTAATTCTATTCTTTTGAATTTTTATTGAAGCTTAAAAGCGCTTTCAAAAATCTTACCTACAACTATCTAGAAATAAGTTTGTCAACCTTTAATGGGTAATTTTTAAGCTTTTTCTTATAAATTATTATGGTTTTTATAAGACTTGATTCTATTTATTGCAACGATATTCCTTACTAAAGCGTATAGGTAGCTTTAATATATGTAAAAATCTTGAGGTAATAAAATAGTTCTGGAAATAAATTTTTATTTCCATTTTAAGTGCATTTTTTTTTTGAGTGACATTTTTAGAAGACTATTTAATATTCTATTATTGTACCAATAGATGATCTCTCGATCGTATTTTTATTTTGTAATAGACATAAGTATTTATATATATATTATTTCCATTAACTCCGGTTGGAGTTTAGGGCTGAATTTTTAACACTAATAAATGTGTATCTAATTCTATAGTATAATCAAAAAATTTGAAAAAACCCGGACAAGATGAGAAATCTTAGTTTTCTGATCCTACGAAAAACAATTAAAAAGTTTTAGGTATAATTTTTCAAAAGTCGCTCACTTTAAAATTTTTCGCTAAAACATTGCTAGAGCAAAACCATTCATTCTAACGTTCCCTTTATTCGTATGTTTTTAGGGATATCTCCGTCTAAAACTAATCAAATAAGATTTATCTGATTTTTATTTGCTTTTTTTTTTGCTCTGCACCTCGAAAAGTAATTTTGTTTATTTGTTTAGTAATCTGATTCCAATAAATGCCATTAATCCACTGTTTAATGAAGATTGGCATTTGTTTTAGTATTTAATAAATACCAAACATTTTACAGCCACAGGTTCTGCTATGCGAACCAATATATATATTTTTTTATGAATTTCAAATTCATTAAGCTCTAAAAAGTTTAATTCAATTAGTTCCGTTTGATATTATTGATTTTTTGTTGTTTTGAAATTTAATACGGTTTTGTTGTAAAATCAATTTTCGATGGTGCTTCAGTAGCTAACTGTGATTTGTAGAAAAAATACCATAAAAAATGTAGTTACCACACCTAAAAAACAGGCACATAAGCAAATACATAGCTACCTATGTACATACATATGTACAACAAAAAGTGCGTTGAAGCAAAACTTGGTGAAATAGAAAACCGAAATTTGCGCAAAACCGCAAAACAATCGTTGGGGTTCGGGGGTATAGAAATAAAAACTATGTACAACTTTGGTCAGTGACAATAACCACAGCGGGCATGGAGATTGTGAGGCTGAGAGTGAGGAGTGTGGAGTGAAGCGTGTTGGAACCGCATGCGTTGCTCATACCTTGGCATAGCGAACGAACCACTTGCCAAAGCTGAACCACAAAAAAATAGTGAATAGTGAAAAAAAAATACCACATTATTTCAATTTTAATGGCAAACAACAATCGCAGCTGCGTTTTGTATCTCAAATGGGTCAGCTGTGGCCGAGTTGTTGTTGTTGGAAGTGCATTCTTCAAATGCTTTTATGGGGCTGGGCTTTAGAGAGATGCGTTATGAAATGGAACCAGTGTGACACCCACATGCAAATTTCCAAAAAGCGAGTAGAGAAAGAAAAACCCATCTCTATGCCAAGTTATGTCGCCAATTTATCACTGGGCGTTAAATCCGAACGAGAGTGAACGTGGGCAGGGTATCAGTCCCAGCGTCGGGGGTCTTGATGGCATTTCACTTTTCATTTGGTTGTCGCTCGCTCCATTATCGATGCCGCTCACTAATGAAGAATTATGTTCATAATTTCACAATTTATCGCCGACGGAGTGTAGTGGAGTCGGGTCTATGTTAGTGCTCTGCATGTTCACAATGATCATGATGAGATGAGATGATGCTGGCTGCCTACTAGAGACAAGACCAGACCGGAGACTCCCTGCTAACACTTAAGTGTGTCAAAATGTTGTGTTGTTTTTTCTATTTCAACTTTTTTTTGTTTTTTTTCTCATCTTCATTTTGAGCTATGCGCCACCACAAATTGTTGCGGCTGTGGCATGCTATGCTAAGTATAAGTATCTTTTTGTGGCATGACACATGCAGGCGCTGTGGCAGACAGCCGGCTACATAGTTGTGTCAGTGTGTGGAACGTGTCAGTTACAGTTTACAGATACAAAGTCAAAGTCAGATACAGATACACTCAGTCGGAGCGACACATTTCAAATATTTATGATGCGACGACCCTCAAATTTACAGAGTACCCAACTTTGTTACATTTCAGTTCATTTGCTTTGCTTTGGTTCACAGTTCAAAAAGTTCATTTGAAGTTGTTGTTGCTGCTTGTTGCACACAAATTGAAATTAAAGTGAAAGTTTCGAGTGCGTGTATCTGTGTGTGTGAGTATCTGTGTGCTATTAATTTTCACTTAGCACAGCGTTCTTTCTATGTATTAAATTTCCACTGGCAACTGGCAACTCTTTTTTCTCGTTGTTGTCATTGCCATGTATTAATTTTCGCCCTCGGTTCATTACACTCTCTTTAAATCGAAACAGATGCCAAAACATTTTCCATTCTCCTCCGCCAAAGTCGCAACTTTTTTTAAGTGTATTTTTATGACATGCCACCACACCACTCCCCCTCCCTGGCTGTTGTAGCTGGAAAATGCTTTCTGGAGTGGATTAAATTGGTAGTTTATAAGTATTTTTAGCTGCTTTTAATTTAGTTGGGAGTATTATGGCGGGCTGCCTTTGGCTTTGACTTTGGTTAGTTTTTAAGTGCTGTAAGTTGAAATTTATGTGTCAGCATATTAAATTTATTTGTTTGCTCTTCATTACAGATTATAGCAGCACAAATTTTTACGGATTAACGTTGAGTGGATACATATGTCTCCGCATAGTTTTTGGTAAGTGTTGACTTTGGCTATATATGGAGACATCTCTGACTGACGGTCTGTCTAGCTGACAAGCCGTCAATCATTTGGCTCATCTTTAAATACGCATTTATGTTACAATATATCATTTCATTTAAAGATTGTCTGAGCAGTTGGGATGAACTAGAAATTTAAGCTGTATTTTAGGTGAAAAATAAAATGTTTGAGGGTTTTTAGAGCTTATCGATATTTGACAGTGCTTGGAGTGTTTCAATCAAAATTAATTAAAAATCAGAGCTATATTTGATTATATTTATAAAATTTTCGTTAATATATTATTGTAATAAACTTAATCAAACCGGACTTACAGAATTTCATAATATATGGGTTTTGAATGAAGCAGCTTTATTCCTTCTCAATAATTAATACCTGTCCGTAGTGCCTTGAGTGGGAAGCGTAATGTAGTTGGAAGTTCTGATGGGTGTCACAGCTCAAGTTCCACTCTTCGGCTATCCAAGCTTACTCCACCTATTCTTTCTTATTTTTAAGCATGAAGATATATATGCAACATACAAAGTTTGTTCAAAAAGTAAGGCGACTTGGTAAACTCTTCCCGAACATCTGTACCAAATTTCAAGTGAATGGCATGTTTTGTTTGGTTGTGAGAGGCGTAAAGGTTTTTCGGTCTTGGCTCTTCTGGCCGCTTCCATTGGGACGATTGGACTTTGGTTTCGATATCATAACCATATACCCATGATTCGTCACCAGTTATGACCCTTTTGAGTAAATCTGGGTCGACGTTGACGTCATTCAACAGCTCTTGAGCGATGCTCATGCGACGGTTCTTTTGGTCAAAATTTAGCTATTTCGGAATATACTCTAAAAACAAACAGTTCAGATTCCTATTAACCTTTCCATAGTTAAAAAAAACGTTGTATGGAAGATTTAAGAAGTAGCAGTTGACTTTAAATCAAGACAGGGGCGTAGAGATATAATCTGGGCCCGGGGGAAACAGTACAGTTCCCTCTATTACACCTTTAGCTTAAAAAATTGTGTTCTGAAAGTATGGCATTAATAACACCTGGGATGAGGATGAGCTGAACGATGAGGAGGAGCTGGAGACAGTGAAACACTTTTTCTGTCATTGCCCAGGGTCGGGTAAGAAAAGATTCTGCTTCCTGAAATCGCACTTTCTTGATGAATTATCTCAGCTCTCCGAACAGAGTCCAAAAAGCCCCTTAAGGTTTATTCAGGCTGCCGGATGGCTGTCTCACCTCACATAGGGGACCTCTTAAGTGGAGAAGAGTAGTGAAAGAATCACTGTATCGGTATCACAATGGGCATATTCTTGGCTTAAGTGAATTGGGACGTCAGTCCCAACAGCCGCCCTAACCTAACCTAACACCCGGGTTCCTGAGAAAAAACTCCGGCCCCGGCAGCAATCCTCTTTTCGCCCTCTCAACAGGCCTGAATACAGCAAAAAACTAATTTTTTATTACTTCGTAGCTACATTTATTTTTCATTCAATTATGAATCATTATGAGGGTTGTCGCTTTTATTAGATTGTTATCTTGAAGATTTTAATCAACGTTGGTACACATAAAACGATGATTAGCTTGGAGTACAGCGATGAGTAGCGTATCCGCTACAATTTTATACGAAAAACTGGCCTATATACAATATATCGGAAAATATACATTATACACTTATGCGAAGTACTCATCTTTTAGTATAAACAATGTACAGTAAATTAATTTTTTTTTAGACGTTTTGTAATATTTTGTTTGTTTTCTTTTAATAATTTGGGTTCGCAATGAAATTCCAGGTAAATTGAACAGTTCAAAATTTTTGATTCTACCTTGCCGATTTTTTGGCTAGGGAAGTGGCGCAGATTTTAATTTAAGAGGTAAAAAAAGAAGCTTAAGATTTTAGACCAGTTAAAAGAAACGAATATGCAATTATATATTATATATGTATATGGTAGACTTTCAAGGTGGCACAAAGGGCCATAAGGAATTTCTTCTATTGGGTTCTGCTTTGTGCCAATATCTCTACTTTATTCCAGCTAAGGCACCTGGCACGGGATTCCGACTCTTGCTTTCTTCTCCAGATGTTTGTTAGTTTTCCTCGTCTACGGCTTCCTTGGGGGTTCCAGTGATTGGCTGATTGATTGAGGGAAGTCTTCACAGAATGTGCCCAATCACGAACAAACCATACGCCTTTTTATATCCATCATAATCGTATAAATTTGTTTATTAAAAAGTTGGAACTTAAAATATTTATGAAGATTCGAATGGAGACAGCTATTTCATAAATTTTACAAAACATTATTTTTAACCCAAAATTTTTTATTTCCTCGTAGAAATTTATATGTGACGTCCTGAGATCAGCATCAAGACGCAAAGTCTACTTCTGAGGCCCGAAATCTTCGAAAAATTAATTTTTCTCTATTCTTCTAAAAATTGTTAAACAGTTGCCGTCCCCTCTTATCATTATACCCCCCTACTACACCAACATATACCTAAAGTCGAAAAAAATGAAGCTACAGTCGAGTTCAACGAGACAAATATGCCATATCTCTATCTCATTTCCATTACAATCGTATCAATTTTGTGTTTATTAAAAAGTTTGAACTTAAAATATTTTTGAAGATTCAGATAAAGACTGACATTTCATAAATTTTCAAAGCATTTTTAACTCCAAAGATTTTGTCTGCTACAGGAGTTTAACCGGACTTCCTGAGATTGGCTTTAAGGCGCAAAGTCTACAGCTGAAGTCGGAAATTCAGCTAATTTCTTGCGAACAAATTTTGTTCTATTCTTCTGAATAGTTGAATACAGATGCCGCCCCATCTTTCATACCCCCTTGCTTTACCACTTTGTACACATTTAGCAGCGCTTTACTGCGATGTCAGACGAGCTTTATGATATTTCTCGATGGATTACTCTAGTCGAGTCGACAAATTTCACACTTTTTTTTCAACAGAGATGAGACTTATATTTTACGCTATATAGAAATTTCATCTACATATCCTAGAAAAAAAAAACAAGCAATGAGAGGATAATAAAAAAAAAACGGATTTTGAATGCTGAAACATTGCCCTAACATAGAGATTTTTCATCGTCGACTAGTGTTATTGGAGGTACATAACTGAATTCTATAAACTTTTTGCAATGGCGTAAGGTAGGACTTGATCACCGAGAGTAGATTGTTACACCCTTCTTAAGCTAGTTCTCGTCGAGAGTCATAATAAACACAGTTTTTTCAATGGCTTAATGTAGAACTTGATCACTAAAAGTTGGTTGTAGTTGATTGTGAGAATTATCTTCTTGAAATAGTTCTCGTCCAAAATCATTATAATTATGGCAGGCAAGTTTTCATTTATAGACTTAGACAAAATTTTAAAGCCGTTAAAGTAATAGATTGATAGTCAAAAAAAATGTTTGAATAATATTATATAATTTAAGCTTCGATTTTTTGACTCAAAATATATAGTCAGTCATTATTGTCTACCTCTATTAACCACTCCCCTGACACCTTCGACATTTCTAATTTTACCTCAAGCCATCAAATTTGTTTTACAACTTAGTCTTAAGCCAAGTTCATTCTCAAATTTTCCATACTAGATTTTTAGCTGGAATCCTATTTGGGTCAGAGCTGTAGGCTTGCTGCATGATTTACTTTTTCAACCTCACATTACTTAGATTACAGAGTTGCCCCACCCCTTTGAGTCAACTTAACCTAGTCACCTAAAGTAAATAAGACAAACGTCGCCTATGACGGAGATCTTTATGCTCCACAATAAGTACTATGTATGAAAAACAACTCATACTCCTTACAAATTATGTGAAAATTCACACTGACTTGTGGCAAACAACAACAAACAACAACCACAACAATAACAACAACAACAACAAATGCCCTACACCCGTAGGCAGTAAGACAACGGCACTTCATTAAATACTAGACGCAACGGCGCTTTTCCAAACAAAAGTGAAGAAAGGAAAAGAAAAAAAAAAACACGAAGCTGCCACACCCACCGCATTATATACACACTAGCAAATAACAACACCACCAACAATAACTTGCCACATGCAACACACACAACTCTCAAAAACGCCTGCTTATTTTTCACACATGGGCGAAGCGAAAAAAAAACAACAGCCCGAAAACATTGTAGGCAAAATATAAGTGAAAAAAAAGTGGGCTGTATTTTTGGTGGTTTTAGCCGACTTTTAAATACACTGCAAGCGCTAAGCAAGAGTTACTAAAAGTGCTAAAACGAAAGTTTTTGTCAGATTTTAAGGCGAAGTGAAATTTTGATATTTAAGCTTGGCTCTATGAGTCACTTTTTAGATCTATATATGTGGAAAGGTTTAGACTTCTAGAAGCATTACTAGTCCTTAGTTCTTCTGATGTGACTTAAGAGAAAACCAACCTAGCTTGAAATATCTTTCATTTTATTTTACGCGTGGAAATTTAGTTTTCTGCTTTGAAAGTTTTGGTTGTATAAGATCTTCTTCTTCTGCTATCCTTGAGTCCCAGTATAGGGATATAAAGATACAAGCTATATATATCTTATCTTATCTTATCTATATATATAAAAATGGCCCGCTTCACTTATTTTCGCCGATATATATTTCCTAGAGTTCCAAGCTGGAACATAGGGCCACTGAAGTTAAATGATAGTGAAAGCCTATTACGTGCAAGCTTCTTCAAATTTACATTTTATTTTTAGCTCTGAGCTCATTCGAAACAGTCCCCCGAAATCGTATGCTTACTCAAAAAAAATTTGTCATAATCTGGCAATCTGTTTTCGTTACATCATCAAGAACACCGTTCTCATATAAGGCGTTCTTCTCCTTCTGCTGCTATCCTTGACTTCTTGGTTCTCGTATCATATAAAGTATATGAGACAATATATGCTCTTCATACGGTTTTTCGGATTCATGGCGTTACACAAAAAAAAATGTAAAACTCTGCCAATTTGTTGTCAAGATATCTTCAAGAACATCGTTCTCGCATAGTAAATCATTCTTCTTCTTCTGCTACCCTTGACTGACCCACTGGAGCATAGGACTATAAGACTAAAAATTTTGTTCATACAATTTTATTGTTCGTTTGAATTTTTGAAATATATCGGAGTTTAGACAAATCTAACAAATCAAAGATCATAAAAATCTGTCCAGCCGTTCTTGGGTTACACATGGTCTACGTATTGTAGATAGTGTCTATTTCTTCAGCAAACGATAAGGCTGCACGGTTTGTTACAAACTTTTTGTTTAAATGGAGTTTCTTGTCGTGAGTGCTTCCAATTTTAATTTTTGGTTTGGGTTTTATAGATTTTTACACTGATACGAAAAAAAATGCACAAGATGTAGTGTTGTGAACTTTGCTTGAGGCAATCCGATTTCGAGGTCCGAAAAATCCAATACTCAAGATTTCCGAAATATTCTCGCACAAACTTTTTTTGTATTCATGGGTTTCAACGATATTTTTATATACTTTTTTGTTTGGGTTTCTCTATCCTAAACCGATTTCGACAAGCTAAAATCCCTTAGTATGCCAGATTCTGAGAAATTCTTCTAAATATATATTACGAAATATCCTCGCAAGACATTTTATTTGTGGCTTCCAACGATATTTTAGTATTTTTTTCGATTGCTCTAATCTTAAACCAGATTTCGAAAATCTAAAAGCCCTAAGTACGTTAGAGTTCTCAAGAAATTCTTCAAAATATATATCTCTTTATTGAAAATATCTTCAATCTCTCTAATCTAATCAGGTGTTCAATTTTTTTATTTTTCAGGAGTCACGATCGTGTCTTATCCTATCTAGTGTGTTTCCTTGGTTGTTTTCAATGATATTTAAATGTATATATATATTTATTTTATTCGTGTATCCTAAGCCGATATCGAAAACTAAAAGCCCTATAGTACGTCAGAGTTTCAAGAAATTCTTCAAAATATATATCTTTTTTTGAAAATATTTTTCTCTATTCAGGTGTTCAATTTTTTTTCACGAGTCACGATCGTGACTTTTCCCATCTAGTCTTTTTCCTTGGTGGTTTTCAACGATATTTTAACATTTTTTATTTTTGTTGCTTTATCCTAAACTTATTTCGAAAGCGAAAAACCCTTAGTACGTCGTAGAAATCCTCTCCACAATCTCTTTTTCAAAATATACTCGTAAAACATTTTTTTTTAATTGTAGTCCTCAACAATATTTTAATATTTGTTTTTGGGTTGCTCTCTGCTAAGCCCATTCGACAATCGATATTCTTCAAAATAGGTACTATGTCCGTCTATATTTTTTTTTTTTAATCAGGTGTTCACTTTTTTCACGAGTCACGATCGTGATTTTTCCGATTTATTCTGTTGCTCTGGTGATTCTGAAATGTAAGGAACTAAGTAGAGCCCTTCACGTTTCCTTACAGATGTTACTCCTTACACCCATCCTAAAGGGTATAGAAATGTTGTAAAGCAAGCAAAAATTTTTTGTTCATCGTGCTTTATGATGACAAAATATTTTTTTCGTAGATTTTTCTTTTCCCAACGACAACATGTGGGGCTATAAAGTTGTCGTTAAATAACAAACAGGCGTAGTCTTTGTTGTTGTTGCTTTAACGCCGAATATGCGTTAAAAGGCATAAGCAAAAAAGTGAAAAAGTGAAAAAGGAAAAACGATAAACGAGTAGCAAGAAAAAAAAATAGCGTCAAATTTTTGGCTAACGGCATGCAAAATGTTTTTTTCCCAGTCAAGGTGAGGCTCAGGTGACTAAAATGCCGAAAAAAAGAAGAAGAAAAGTGTCAGATTTGATGTACTAGTTAACAAGTAAAAGTGGAAAAGCTCTTAAAGTTGGTAAGGTAGGTTGAAGGAATGTTTTTGGTGGAAATAGAGTAAGCTGTAGAAGAGTTATGGCGAGGATTTTGGCTAAAAGTGTATTTTAGGCTAACGTATACGTAAAATGTACAAGAAATCCTTCATTTTAAAGAATATTTAAGATTATTTTTTTAGCAAGAATACAAATAACTATAAGCAAGATTTGTTAGGAAGTTTTTCAAAGACTTATTAGCAAGATTTATTACGACTACTTTGTAATATATTGCAAATTGGCTTAAACAACTTTACAAACTGCATTTGAAGCTGATGTCATTTGGCATTGACAAACGAGCTGATGACATTTGCAAATGACTAAATGCAAATTAATTCACGATTTTTTTGTCATTTTTTAGTCATATATTTGCTATTAATAATAATGATTATAATTTTTTATACTATTTGTTATGCTTATTTCCAAGCAATTTGCATTTTGAGCTTAGCTTAATATGCAAAAATTAATATATTTTTAATAATCTGAGATTTAATAATACTAAATATAAAACCTGTTAGCCAAAAAATTTGAAACCGTATATAATATTATAATAGAAATGACCTTCAACAAAATGAATAAGCATTTAGAATTAAGGCTATAATTGCAAAGAGCACTTAAGTTTTATTAAAAAAATATTATTTCGGCTTTAATTTGTGTGACGAAATGACTTATAAAAATTTTTTGGAGTTTATCTTTTAAATTATCATTTTATTAAAGTATTATTCTGTTATATTATTTTTTTTTAGGAGTTAACAATTTGTGAATTTATTTTTGTAGTAAATTCAACCTATATTTTTGAGAACACGGAAAATCGCTTAAAAATATAAAAAATAAAAATTTTAAAAAAATAATACAATAATTTTAAAACTAAAAATTTTATTTTTTTTAATTCGAAATTTTATCAATCATATTTATTCCTCTCAAGTAAAAGTAATAAAAATAAATAAAAATATTAAAATTAAAAAAAAATTTTATTAATTTTAAAATTTTGACAAACATAAAATTTGTAAAAAAATTATACAAAAATTTTAAAACTAAAAATTCAATTTTTTTGAATTCGAAATTTAATCAACCATATTTATTCCTTTCAAGTAAAAGTCTTAAAAATAAATAAAAATATTAAAAATTAAAAAAATATTTAGATAATTTTAAAGCTTTAAAAAAAAGATATTTTAATTTCCAAATTTGATCTTCTACTTAAATTAATCAAATTATTCATTTATAAAATAAGTCTTCTGTTTAACTACATGAAAAGTAATCATAAAATTTTTTGTGAAAACGTCAAATCATTTAAAAATACAAATGTTATAATTAAAAAAAAAAATTGAAGAATTATAATTTTAAAAATCAATTTTTTTAAATTTATCATTTAATCATCAAAATCGTTAATCATAAAAATTTTTTGAAAACGGCAACTCATTTTCAAATATAAAATAATATATATATTTGAAATATAATATAATAAATAAAAATATTAAAAATTTTAAAATAAATTAGGAAAATTTTAAAGCTTTAAAAATCACATATTTTAACTTCGAAATTTGATCTTCTGTTTGAAAAACAATCAATCGAATATATTAATTCATTTAGAATAAAAGTCTGTTTTTTTAAATGAATGAAATATAATAATAATTTTTTTTTTGATAATCATTTAAAAATATAGTAAATAAAAAAAATATAAAAAATTTGAAAAAAAAAATTGTAGAATTTTAAACTTAATAAATGCTATTTTGTTTTAAATTGGAAATCTATTTAAAAAACAATTAAACATTATTATTAAAAAAACTTGAAATGTAACCAATTAAAATTTAAAAAAAAGGCAACTAATGACTAACTATATAAAAATTAAATAATAATTAAAATGTAATAATAAAAATTTATAAAATTAAAAAAAATATTATAAAAATGTAAAGCTTTAAAAATCAGATATTTTAATTTCAAAATTTGGTCTTCTGTTTAAAAACCAATAAATCAAATATATTTGTTCATTTTAAATAAAAGTCTTCATTTTCAACTGCTTGAAATTAAATTATAATAATTTGTTGAGAATTAACAAATCATTTGAAAATATGAAAACTAAAAATATTATAAAAAAAAATAGAATAAATTTAAACTTCATAAATCCAAATTCTGCTAAATTCGTAATTTGATGTTCTATTTAAAAGATAATTAATCAAATATATTTACTCGCTTAGACTAAAACTATTTGTTTTCAACCGCATAAAATGTAATCATTCTAATTTTTGAGAAAACGGCAAATTATAATTTATTTATTCGTTCAAAAGACTAAGTTTTAAGCCTTTTGAAATGTAATCATTAAAAACGGCAAATAACTTAAAAATATTTAAAAATTTGAAAATTATTATAAGAATTATTAGAATTTTACAATAATTTTTTTTTAATTCGAAATATTATCTATTATTCGAAAAAAAAAATTATCCAAATATATTTATTTGTTAAGATTTGTGAGAAAACGGCAAATCATTCAAAAATTTTAATAAAAACTAAAGAATTTTAAACTTAAAAAATCAAATTTTTTAAAATCGCAATTTTATTTTTTTTTTAATAAAAACAATTAAATGCATTTATTCATTTAGAAAAAAAGTCTTATTTGCAAGCCGAATGAAATATAGTTATTAAAATTTGTGAGAAAATCTTTTAAAAATATTTAAAAATTTGAAAACATAATTTGAAGAATTTTAAACTTTTTGAATCCCATATTTTTGAATTGCAAATTTTATCTTCTATTTAAAAAATAATTAATCAAATAATCATTCGTTTAGAGTAAAAGTATTCGTTAATCATTCTAATTTATTGAGAAAACGGCAAATCATTTTCAAACATATAAAAAGATTAAAAAACTAAATAATTTAAAAAATGCTTGTTTTAAATTCGAAAATGTATCTTTCATTTGAAAAACAATTAATCAATTATTCTTATTCGATTTGAGTGTAAATCTTCTCATTTAATTGTATAAAAAGTAAACGTTATAATTTTTGAAACAAAAGACAAATCATTTTCAAAAAAAGAAGAACATTAATTGAATTACATTTTCAAACTTTCAAAATTCAGTTTTTTAAATTCGAATTTTTTTTTTCACATCAAAATCAGTTCAATCAAATATACTTATTCGTTTACCATATTTGTCTTCTTAAGATCGTTAACTCGATAATTAAGCGGAATTTTGCGAAAAATAAAGATACGAGTTTAATATTGGCTAGAACCTCCTCGTCTTGCGTAAAAGTCATAAAAATCGAAGAGTTTGACTCCAGAAGTGAGCTGCTTAACTTATTTTCTTCGATATATAGTATACTGACTTTTAGGGATACAAATCTAGAATCCTACTGAGTTATATAAAAATCAAAAACATATTTCAGCAAAATGAAGCGCAAATTATTAGCTAGTTTCCAGTGCTGCTCTTGATGTGATACGCTTATTAAACTAACCCGTTTATATAAATATCTCGTCATATTTCGCAGAGTTCTGTCAAAAAAAAAAAAGAATTCGTTACCACTGTCAATTATATAACTTTTTGCTGGCAAGCAATTTGTTGGATAAACAAATTTATGTGTTAAATTGTGGCCACATTGTTGTTATTTATTTATTTTTGAAATTCTCAACATGTAATTGTCATTTTGTCAGACAAACAATAAACTTCAAGTTCGTACCGAAAAACCGCCCAAGAAACAAACAGACATTTCCATTGTTGTTGTTTGTTAATCTTTTTTTGTACGAGACTTGGGGAAAAAAAACTGCGCAGCTTTTTGTTCACGGTCGCATAAATAACAAGAAATTAGCAAGTAAATATGTCAAGTTAAAGTAATGTAGGAAAAAATACAGCAACAACAACAACAAAAGAAAAACCAAAAAATAAATCTCAAATCTAGAGAACGCAGCTCAAAACTCGTTTCGTTTGAAACACCTGCGACCCAAGTTTGTTATATTCTGTACCAAAGTAGTACTAAATCACCTGTAAGGGGCAAAAGTTTATTTTTATCTAATTTGAATTTATGTGCAGTTCCAACAGTTCCAGTAGATAGATCTTGGCACAAGATCAAAAAATAAAAAATAGAAAAAAACTCCAAAAACTTGTTTGGCTTTAAATGACTAGGCCAGGTGATTTATGCCAGCGAGGAAGCAACCATGAGATTGTCACTAAGATATGGCTTATTGAAAATGATATAAGATATATTTTATGTAGATTCTATGTAAATTAAAGTGTATCTATTTTTTAAGTTGATGGCGCGACTGCGATAAACTGGCTTAGTGGGTTAAGCTGCTGGCTGGCGGAAAAGTCAGAAAACTTGTGCTTATTTTTGGTACGTGGTAAACAAAAGGTTAAGGTTGATGTGAATAGAGAGCAAAAAGAGGTAGGGTATTCACGAAGGGAGCGAGCGAGTTGGAGGAGTGTTTGCATCAAAGTGAGCAGGAGTGTGAAAGGTGATCGATGAAGCCTGTTCCTTAAAGGTCGGAAGAAAGAAAGGTCTACTTCAATATCTTAAGCCAATATGTTTTAAGTAACAACCTTGAAACTGGCACATGGGTTAACAATTCGTTGGGAGATATATCATCATCATCATTTCCTTTTTCTCCCCTTGGAGCAAGGGGCCTCCATATAGGACATATATCAAAGCAGATATTTATGAATCTTGAAGATACATTTCGCAAGAATTGTATCTCAGGCCTCTTTCGAACCCCATCCCTTACTCTAACTTCCGCAAAGGCACTCGAAACAAAACCCGAGAGGAACCCCGCAGAGACCGTGTGGCTCTACCTAATTCCAGTGAGAAAGTAGAAGAATTTTTGGGGAGGGGTTACAGAGGGCAGCAAGGTAGCTTTGGCGGCGCATCTAGCCTCTCACTCTACTAAACTACTTTAATAGAATTCAATGAAAAACGAATGTCTGCTATGGACACATTTGTCAGACAATCCTGATCTTGAAAGAAGGGGGTTACTAAACATTGGGTTCCTCTTGAGAAAAGCCCCGCAGAGACCGTGTGGCTTTGCCTAATTGCGCTGGGTAGATAAAAAGAATTTTGGGGAGGGTTTACAGAGGGAAGCTAGGTAGCTTTGGCGGCGTAGATAACCTCTCTCCCTAGTGAACTACTTAGAGAATTCAATGAATAAAGGAGCGTCTGCTATGGGCAGACAACCCAGATGTTGGAAGAAGGGTTTTACCAGACATCGGGTGCTGTTCCTAACCAGTCGAAAGAAGGAAAGGTATATATGTAGGTATCTCCCAACTCTCATGGCAGATATTTATCGTGAAGCTAAAAAGTGAATCTTGAAGATAAATTTCATAAGAATTGTATCTCACGCCTCTTCCGGGCCCAACTACCCCCTCATTTATTGCAATAAGACTTTAATCCCTTCTTCTAAATTCCGCAATTGCACTCCAAAGCAAAACCCCTCTCAAATCTAACTTGATCTGATAATTGCTCAACTCTTCCCAAGCTTTTGCATGTAGTCCCCACTAATTTTGCGGAATCTCAACTGGATGGCATAACTACAGGCACTCATAAAACTACTCCATACAAGAACATAATAATCCACAGTGACTGAAGTAATTGGAGCTCCAGCAGCGCCAAAGTTCAACAGACAACAGCCACGTAGTTCGCGGGGGGCGGGTAGGCAATGTATAAATCTCGTATAAAAAAGAAATTCATCTTCATAAAACCAATGAGAAAAAAAATATTAAACAGAAAGAAAAAAAAAACCAGCAGCGGCCGTCATCAATGACTGACTCGAACGCGGCGGACTCGGTCGGACACACATTCAGTGCCAGAGACCCCGTACCAGCTGAGAGATAGTTTACTGGCGATAATCACACCAATCCAAAGCTGTACGTTTCAGTGCATGTCCGTCCGTCTTCCGTCTTCTGTCCAGCCGTACTCGATGCGGCTCACCATGAAACGTCATAAACACTTGAAAAACTGTTCAAATTTGATGTACCACTTACAACTCGAGCGACTTACTTCGATTTCTTGAAGTTGTTGTAGTTGTTGTTACTGGTGTTGTTGTTGTTGTTGTTGCCCTCTTATTGGCATCGAGTTGCTGTAGATTTGTGGCGGCTTCTTTGGATTGGCATTGTTGGTGTTGTTGTTGTTGTGGTGTTGCCTCCACCAATTACTTTTCTTTTTCTTGAAGAGCTTTTTTTTTCCAAACTTCAAAATTACATTTAATGTGTTGTTGTGGTTGTAGCTGTTGTATTTGGTGTTATTGTTTTTGTTGTGGTGTGGTTACTGAGATTTTGGATACCCTGTAGCTCTATAGGCTTGGGAGTATTATAGAATTGTAACAGGCAGCAGGAGACATGGCAGACCCTATGGTCTTCAGATAAAGATTCGGTCTTTCCCTTAATCCCTTAATGTGGAAGAGCTCCCAAAAAGGTACCAGATAGTTTAATTCCATAGCCTTGAAGAACTTTTTGATCTCAATCCATATAAATGCTTAAATAACCGAGTCTAGAAGAGTTTCATTCAGGAAAAAGAGCTTTTATCTTTATGCGAGCCTAATAATAAATAAAGAATCGTTGAGGATCCATAAAACATCTCCGCTTGCTCATAAGTCAGTGGTAGTCAGCGACAGCGACTTCGACACATTTACAGAATTTCTCTCCTAAGCAACACATATCCCACTGCCGTAGGTAGGCAGGAGGGTTAAGGCGGCAGTTGGGACTTAGCCAACTCACTTAGACCAAGAACGGGCTCTTTATGATACCGATACTGGGATTAAGGGGTAAGGATACAGAATAGGCAGGACAAATTAGGGAAATAGAAAAAGTGTCAAGTGCAGGACCATGCCCAATGCTCATGGGACTCGAACCCACAATCTCTGGGATAATACCCACTTCCTTAACCGGCTGAACAAAACTTGATGCAAAATTGGTTTCCTTTGCAGAGTATTCCCCAGTCGCCAACAGCTTCGACTGCTTTAGATATATTTTTCCTGATAGCATTTGAAGTGCGCAAGCAGCTGACCATTGAATTTAGTTTTTTTCATTTTTTACACATTTTTTTTTTTAGTTTTATTTTCAAGGCGTGAACCTGTTGAAATTCGTACTCAGCTTCAAGACCCCGGCAACTTTCATAAGTTTGTGGTCAGCATCCATTTATCTGTATATCTTTGTTGCTGTATTTTTCTTTTTTTTACAACAACATAATTATTTGTTATTGTTGTGTTGTGTTAGAACCTGTCGATTTAGTTTAGATTTAGCTTGACCTTAATCGCATCCGAAAGTTATGAATAATGCTCTGGCGCTCAGTGGGTTGATCTAGCTACGGGGCCGTTAATTGCCCGCGCTGTTAGCCACTGTAAGAAAATTTGCTTTCTTTTTTCACTCTTGACTTAGTTTTGGTTTTGTTGTTGGCTAATTGCCATATTAACCTATGGCCCCCCCAAAGATAATGCTCTCCATTTGTAAGCGCTGGCTGGTTATTTGCAAGTTGATTTGATGATTGCAGAGAGAGAGAGAGACTGTCTGGTTTAGGCCAGTCCATGTCTGTTCGATCGGTCCAGTGAAAGTAATTAGTTGGGTTTCCTGGTCACTTTTGTTCTTGTTGTTTGGGGCTATTGTAATACCTTGGGGTGAAAGCTGAGATTTTAATTGTATTTCAACTATATAATCAATCATCTAGTGGCATTGGCAAAGTGAAGTTTTGGGTTTTTTTAATTTTTTGGGAGTTGTGGGTATATGTCAGCGAAAGTGATGTATGAGTGTTGAGTAATACGCGACCAAAGTAGTAGAAGATGAATAATAGGTTGCTTGTTCTTGAGCAATAAATGTCTAGTGAACTGGTTAGAAAAGTAGAAAAATAGTTGCAATACTTTTATGTATCCGATACCCTCAATCTTAATCTGCTGAGTAGAAACTACTAATACAATGCTTCCACCGAAGAAGATAAGTATTTTATTCATTTTATAGTAGCTTGGATGCTTGGAATCCTGGTGTGCTCTGTCCAGACCTCAAGATGGACAAAGGTATGCACCAACTAAAGTCTTCTATCCATCGCATGTCTTCTCAACTAACGTCTTCTTTCAATCGCAAGTCTTCTCGTCCTCTTGAGCTTAGTTCTTTATTATTTCGAACTCCGCAAAGACCGGGCCTAACTTCGCTGAGGGAAGTAAAAAGAATGATGGGGAGGGTGGTAGACAGGGTAGCTAAGTAGTTAGGGCTGCGTTGCTGGTAGGCGCTGCTAGGCTTCATAACCTCTCTCCTTACTAAACTATTTAGGGAATTTAATGAAAAAAGCAATGTGTTTTATCTTGAAAAAAGGATTTTAATAGACATCCTTCTCGAGAGGAACCCCGCAGCGACCGTGTGGCTTGGCCTAATTTCGCTGAGAAAGTAAAAAGAATTTTGGGGAGGGGTTACAGAGGGAAGCTAAGTAGCTTTAGCGGCATAGCTAACGTCTCTCCCTACTGAACTACTTAGAGAATTCAATGAAAAAAGAAGTGTCTGCTATGGGCAGATTTGTCAGACAACCAAGATGTTGAAAAAAGGGTTTAACCAGACACTGGTTGCTGTTCCTAACCAGGCGTTAGATGCTTTCTAACTCCTCCTCATCTCCGGAGCTACGACAGAATTCGTAATGGGGAAGATGCTTTGCCTCTAACTCTATGGGGTTCCTGGGGCTGTTATTGTCAAAATGCAAGGGTTCTGATCTTTGCATTGAGTCATACCTTGAGCGGAGTAATTGGTAAATTGTCCGGAGCTACGACAGAAGTCGTAATGGGGAATATGCTTCGCTTCTAACAATTAGGTCTATCGGGTTCCTGGCCCAGTTATTGTCAAAACGCAAGGGCTCCGATCTTTATATTGAGTTATACCTTGAGCGGAGTAATTGGGAAATGTATCTAACGGACCCAGTGTCCCATTCTTCGTTCTGCCAGAGTACGGATTACCTTAATAATTAACGAAATGACATCATGAAAGGGCATTTGGCTCTTAGCCACCTTCTCTTTACCAGTTACAATACAGTTTCCCGACACCCAGAAGTTGGTTTTTGAGTAAGGAAGAATCTTACTTTCCATGGTAAGGGATGCCAGAGCCAAAAGGCCTTCCGTCCAAGCAGTCTTTCGTTTACCTAACCTCATATATCGTATCTCGATCTCCTAAGCTCTGCACCAGTTAGGAAAACGAAATCAAGGCTTCTTCACTGTCTCTTCATAGAAGACTTCCGTTTTTGTGCCGTCTTTGGTCATCGTACCATATGGACAGATCGTTTGCTCCCTCTCCATATAAGGAGACTCTTTTCGCCAATCTGCTTTCTCCGCACCGGCTCCGACGAACTTATCGCTTTATATTTGAGAAGTGAAGCAGTGGTAGCATTTTCGGGTCCCACCGATTAAGCCTATCTATATCATTTGGCCCGTTTTAAAAGAGTGGATATAGCGGATACCTTTTCCTTTTCAAATTAAAAATATAATCTCAACCCTCTTTTTACTTTATCAAATTATTATAATATGAAAGTACGCCACTCTTTTTAATAGCATAAAATGATTCCCAACTCTTTGACTCAGCAAAGATTCCAAGATTTCCCATTCACCAAGAACTTGTAGCTACATTTAACAAAAAAGAGCTGCAACCACATAAAACGTAACCAATGCGATATGATCAAGCTTGGCTACATGTCCGACATAAGCGTCACATATTGCAACCGATCTGGATCAGCAGTCAAGTAATATAGCAGTATTCCCAAAAAACAAGCAAAAGAAACTGTAGAAAAGATGAATAACTTCAAGCTGCGCTGATTGTCATAATTAAGGATGCTGTTGACTGTTGTTGGCATGCCAGCTAAAACAAAAACACAGACCCAAACACAGACCCAAACACTCGAGGCACTTGTAAAACCAAACAGATAACCGTAAGAACAAGTTTTCCTGAACTGAACTGAACTGAACTGAAGATCAAGCAATGCTTCCGGTGGATACCGCGCAGGTTTTCAAGCATCAAGATTCAAGATCAGCCGCATTTCATAATTGCAGCCCATAGCAGTCAGCTAAGCAAAAGTGTGCAACGATCCAAAATACAAGTATCTGACGGTATGAGTATCTGACGATGCGTGTGTGTATCTGTGCGAAAATTATAGAGCTCAGGCAGCAGTCAGAGCTGGTTGGAGTGGTTCAGAGCAGTCGCAGCCAGCTTGTGTCATCGTGCCCGCCTGGCTGACAGTTGAGCAGCGCGGCTGAGCTGCAACTGGCCCCTACAGCTGTGCAAATATGCAGTACCTTCTGGAACTCTGGATCGCTGCTGATCTGGCACGACAATTACGTAGAGTCCACTCTTGGACTGACTGGCAATCTGTGGCAAGCCGCTCGCACACTTGAGACAAATGTATCTCATTCATCAAATTAAAAGTTCACTAGAGCTTTGTGTGGAGGCACGCCGGGGGTAGACAGACCGAGACAGCTAAACGGGACAGACAGCGGCAGTGAGTGAGATGGATAGAGGCAACTGTTGCTCTATTTTAAAACTGGCGGCCTGTCAATCATCTGCCTTTTTGCTCTCTTCGCTGCTCATCTTTGACTTTATTCACTCAAACATCACTTGAGCTGGCATTAGTTGTATCTTAACCCCGCTCTCTCGTTCTTGCTATATCTTTACTTTACACTGTCTGCCCCTGCACGTCTTTGAGCTCTGCAAACACTTGTTGCCATTGCAACTTCAACTTGGCAATGCTTATTAAAAGGGCTTTTCAACTTGAATGGTTTCCTGAGCCAATTTGTTGTTGTTGTTGCCACATAATGCTACTATGTAAGGGTAAACAAAATTTTATATATTGTATACACACAGATACACATACACACACACAGAAGTGGCCAAGTGGCAAGCTCTTTTGCCCTTTTGCCCTCTTGCTGACTCGGCTTGTTTACTGTATTTTAAAATAGCATTTATGAGCTTAGACGGCTTAAGATACTTTTTATAGGTTATTAGTTTGTTGCTACTTTTCAGGATTTACGTATTGTATCTGAGCTTGCTTTTGGCTTTAACAGTCCAAAACTATTTCTGTGTGTGTGTGTGTAAAGTCAAAAGTTTATTGCATTTGGGTGTATCGAGAAATCAAAGTATCTAATGAGCTTAGCACGTGCTGGTCATCTGTTTTCAGTTCTTGTCTATGTAACTCAGCTCGTTGTAGCTTGTATCCGTAGCTTGTACAATGTATCTGTGTGTGACTTAAATCTTTAATTGCTTTTTTGGGGGTGTGCGCTTTTAATATTTATGCGAGTATTAGCTTGTCTGAGGCGGACAAGTGCTGGGATTTTATATTTATGGTTAAGCTTTTATTAAAGCGTTGTGGTTTGTGCCAACTAAACAACTCGAGCGGAAATTGGATACTAGTGGAGAAGCTTAAGATACTTTTTTGTAAATTTTGTTTTAGTTACATGGCAGCTTTTTATAATTTGTTGGTTTTAGTTTGAATAGGAAGAGATCCCAAAATAATAATACTAGATGATAGATACTAGATTCAAACTAACTACAAGTATCTTTTGCACCTAAAGATACTTTCAAAGTAAAACTTTTATTTTTTATTTTTAAATACATATCTACCCTAAACAAAATCCATCTTTAGCAACTTTTTCAGCGCTGCTTATTTAGTTTAGATTTATTTTTTATGAATCATCGCAGCAAAGTATCTGCATGACCGAACATGGCAATTATGCAATTATCTACGGCTCAAAAGCAAAAGACTTGCTACAATTTAAAATGCTTATACGTAGTAGCTAAGCCGTAGTTGGTATCTTGTGGCATGTATCTGATGATTCACATAAACAAGTATGCACATAACAAATTTTGCACACCAGAACTGGCTCAAAGCGTGTGAGTCAACATTGCAGTTGACCAAGTCCAAACACTTGCAGCTTCAGATACACACATAGATGACTAGCTCTATCTGTGTGTGGGGAGTGCAGAGATATGCTGATGTATCTGCAGCTTAGTCAAGACAAGATAAGTAAATGAAAAGCAAAAAAATAAAGTTAACACTCGGAACAATAAAATTCAAGCTTTTATTGTTGTTGGTTGGGTTGCCTTGGTAGCAAACTTTGGTAGATACAGCTGAAGTGCTTGAGTGACCGCTGGCATAAGATAAGAGACCGCACATGACTAAGCAGCCTTAAGACAAACAGCCAGCCAGCCCAGAACATCAGAGATGTGCCGCCCAGCATAAAGCGTTAGCCAGCAACAGCTAACTGTAATTGTATCTAACAGATACGTTTGACAGTCAAGTGCAGAACACAACAACAGCTTGGCAACACAGCAGTGTAGCAGTGTAGCTATCCATCCCCAGCTCTGCTACCAATATCGGTATTTGTACTGGTTGTTTTTGTGCTTGTCGCTGCAAGCCGTCTTGCTTTATATGGCCAAGAGGAACGCGTGCGCTTCTTGCAGCTATGACAATTGGCCAACGTAGAGGCGTGTGGACGCTTAGGCCACCCAAAAATGGCGGCCAGACGCCAACGTTGTCAGCTATGTGGCGGCGCTACATGGCTCTTGAAGCGCCACCAAATCGCTATGGTTGTGGGCAAGCCACTCCATGTAGGTATATCCACAATGTGCTGCTGCCATCTATCCATAAGATACTTTTGCTATGCCATTGAATTATTGTTTGAAATCAAAAACTAACCATTATTTACCAACACAGCCAACTAGAGGAGTGCCAAACAGACAAACAAATAAAGCAGGCCAACAAAAGTAAAGCTAACTGGGGTATAACGAAGTTTAGATACTCTTACAAGATATGAAGTTGTTGGAGTGGAGCTTTGAGCTTGTTAGGGTAGTCTTCTCTCTTCGCGCTGTAGGCCTGCCAACCCTTTTTACTGATTTCCTGCTCTAGGCCTTTGAATTTAGGTTCTACATAGTTTAAGATACATTCACATCCACCTGATACCTTATGAAGACTACTCTGTATTAGTTTGAATCTTCTCTCTTCGCGTTGTAGACCTGTTAACTCTTCCTTCTGATAGAATTTAAACGCATTATCTTCTTGCAATAGGCCCTTGAATTTAGGTTCTACATAGCTTAAGATACATTCACATCCACTAGATACCTTGAGATTATGAAGTTTCTGAGTATAAATGATATCACTCTTCAGCTGATCTGCTTTCATTTCTGTTCTCTTATACCTAGAATCTAGATCCTGAATAGTTTAAGATACATTCACAGCCACCAGATACCTTAAGATTATGAAGTTTCTGAGTATATAACATATAATATCACTCTTCAGCTGATCTGCTCTCATTTATATTCTCTAGTACCTAGAATCTGGATCATGAACAGCTTAAGATACATTCTCATCCACCAGATACCTTGAGATTATTACGTTTCTGAGTATAAATAATATCACTCTTCAGCTGATCTGCTTTCATTTCTATGCACTCATACCTAGAATCTTGATCCGGAATAGCTGCAGATACATTCACATCCACCAGATACCTTCTATAGACTACTCCATTTTAGTGTATAACAAATACAAATACTCTCAATACAAACAAAACGCGAGCGAGTTCAAGCATGAAAGTTGTGTATCGAAAGGCGGGCAGGCAACGGCGGCATTCAGCCAAGTTAGCCAGACAAATAGACCAAGAGACAGAGACACTTGGCATGCCAGATCCAGAGAGTCCGTAAAAAAAGAAGAAGAGGAACCACCACAACAACAACAACGACAATATACAGCCGCAATTGACTGGCAAAACTGAGCTACATCCTGGCGCAATTCCCTTTGCCTCCTGCAGCCTGTTGGCCATAGACTTCCAGATAATAACTTATGTGCAGTGTCAGGCCAAAAGCCGTAAGCTCTACGGAAATATTTTCTGTATGTGCTTTTCCTGCCTGCTCCAGAAACATAAAATCCCCAAACCGCCCCAAATGCTGCGGGGAAATGTAAATAAAAAACGTGTTGTTGTTGTTGTTGTTGCTGTTATTGTTGTTTTGCTTCAAGTTTGGTTTTCTCTGTTTTTTTTTTTTGCAATATTAACTTTTTTTTCCCGTTCGTTTGTCGTTGCACTTTGAGGTTTTCCATTTTTTTCATTGTACTTATTTAAACATGCCAACGCGTATCTGTTAGATACATTTTGGCTGCTGCATTCGACGAACTATTGAACAGCGCACGTAATTTGCTTTGCTCGCTTGATTTTCTCTCTTAATTTTTAGTGCATTTTCTAAAACTTTCGAATCTGTGGAAAACTTTAGCGAAAGGCCAACGAAATCCAAAAACTGAATTACAAATTTTGTTTTATGAAAGGGAATTTTTCGTTGAAAGTATCTGAAAAGTGCGCGCGTCAAGTGCAAATTGTTGGCTTAACCGAAGAATATGCAAAAGTTGCCGGACTTAATTTGGTTAATGAAAAGAGTTTTTTGCATTTTGTAGTTGGCTAAAGTTTAAAACTGAAAACTGCTAACTGCAAAAATGAAGCTAAAATTCAGGGGCAATTTTTAGTAAGGCCAAAGGTTTGCTGGGTTTTTAAATAGGATGCAAATTTAAGAATAGTAGGTACTTAATTAAAGTAATTCATAAAATTAATAAGCTTAAGGTAAATTAGTACTAAAGCAACTTGGCTGAATATTAAAAATTTAAGATTTTCGTTTTAAATTTTTTTTTTAAATCTTCTTTATCTAGTTCTAAAGATACAAATTCCTGACCATTCCTAGCCATAATACTAGGATTAATGATGTTAAAAAAAACAAAACGATACCGGCTTAATAAAGACTTTTTCAAGAGTAACATCATATTAAAATTTAAGAGCAGGTATGAATATGGGCTTTGAACAAGATTAGAATATGTATGGAATATGGTATACCCGAATTACTGCAAAAGATAGTATCTGCAAATGAAACTAAGTCCCATAAGGCGTGTTTAATAATTCAAGGGAGCAGCTTAGATAGTTTTTTTCGATGGATGGTCTAACTTTTTTTTTAATACGAAAGCAAAAGCCGCGGGGAAAAGCCGACTATCTACGTCACTGAGTCAAGGGTAGCTCCTAAAATTTAAATTCAGCTTAGAATTTCGTTATTGTTTTATTTATTTATATATTTATTAATTAGAATCTAATTTTGAAATATAAAGGTTTTGAATACAGAGCAACGAAGGCCTTCAGGCTGAATTTTGTTAAATATCTCAAGACGTTTAATAAGCTAAGAATATTCCCATAGAATTAAGCTCAGCTTCTTGATTTTTTTAGGGATTCCATTGTAACTACAAAACCCCTCATAATATTTATTTTAGGAACTTTGGTACTTGTTATTTTTTTATTTATATATTATATTATAGGAATTTAGTGCGTCTATTTTCTAAGATAACCTCCAAAATATTTTTTATGCGGTTTTTCGAGGTTATCAATATGTTTGATTTGGGATTTGGATTTAGCCATGCTTAAAACCTGGTCAGACCTCTGGATCCGAAATTCTATTTTTTTTACTTGGCTGCGTAATTAAAAGTACAAAAAAAATTACCTCTAGGAAAAAACTTTATTTCTAACCAGGCCAGATGCCGCTTTCTAATGTTACTTAAATTTTATGAAATTAAATTCCACTCACCTATTCCGATATTTTGATATGCCTGAAATTAAAATTAAATAAATATCATTTTTAATTTTAAATTTTAAGAAATTTGCTTTCTTACGACTAAACTAAAAATATGAAAAATAGAAAGTTATCACACCTGGGTTAAAATAGAAGATAACATAAAATATATAAAACATATAAAATTCGAATACAAAAAATAAAATAAAATAAAAACGAATAAAATATAATAAATAAATAAAAAAAACCAAGCTAATTGCCTAAAATTCAAGTAACAAAAAATAATATATTTTTTGAAAATTTAGCTAAATATACATAAATTAAAATAAAAAAATATCTTATCTAAAATTCAAATAAATAAAATAAAAAAGAATTTTAAATAGATAAAATAATTTATTGAAAAACGTAGCTAATCATCTAAAACTCATATACAAACATTAAAATAAGAATTTTAAAATGTTTCAATATAAATAAAATAAATAATCAAAAAAAACTTAGCTCTTAAATTGAAATACAAATGATGTTAAAAAATATTAAATTTTTTTTTAGCTAATTGGCTAATATTTAAATACTAAAAATATAAATAACAATTATAAAAAGTTGTACTAAATAAATATAATAAAACCCTTAGCTCGTTTTCTAAAATTCGAATAAAAAAATAATAAAAAAATATATTAATTATTAATATATAAAATGTAATTATAAATAAATATAAGCTAATTTAAAAAAAACTTAGCTCTTAAATTAAAATACAAATAAATGTAAATAAAGAAATTTTCAATTTTTTTTAACCAATTGGCTAATATTTAAATACAAAAAATATAACAACAATTATAAAAAATTGCTAGTTAGTAAATACAATAAACCCCTTGGCTCATCTATCTAAAATTCGAATAAAACAAATTTATAAATATAATTATTAATTAGTACAAAAACATCTAATTATCTCATATACATATAAAAAAAAAAATTAAAACTTTTTAATAAAAATAAAATAACTAAATACAAAAAAAGCTTAGCTAATCGGCTAAAATTCAAATAACAGCACAAAAAAAAATTATTTATTAATATATATAAATTTACAAATAAATAATTAAAAAATCGGTTAAAATTCAAATATAAAAAACATATACATTTGAAAATTTTTTAAATATAAATAAAATAAACTTATTTATTAAAAAATAGCTTAGCTCAAATTCAAGTAACAAAAAAAAAATAATTGAAAAATATTTAAATAAGTAAAAAAAATAATTACAAAAAAGCTTAGCAAATCCTCTACAATTCGAATGCAAAAATTAAAAAATATATTTTAAAAATTCAAAAATCTAAATAGCAATGACAAAATCAAATACAAATCAAATAATTAAAAATTTTTCAAATTTTTTTTTAGCTTTTTAGCTTAGCTATGGTAATTGGCTAAAATTCAAATTCAAAAAAACACAACTTAAGAAAAACTGAAATTTTTTTAAATATAAATAAAATAAACTTGAAATTTATTACAAAAAAAGCTATAGTTCAAATTCAAGTAACAAAAAAATTAATTGAATAATATCTAAATAAGATAACAAAATAATTTAAAAAAAGCTTAGCAAATCCTCTAAAACTCGAATGCAAAAATTAAAAAAACATTTGAAAAATTCAAAAATCTAAATAAAATAAAAGAAAAGCCAGCTAATGGGCCAAAAATTCAAATACAAAAAATAAAAACCTTGAAAATTTTTTAAATATAATATAAATAAAATAAATAAATAATAAAAAGCGTAGCTAATGGCTACAATTCGAATAGAAAAAATTTTTTAACAATTTTAAAATATAAATAAAATAAATAATTTTAAAAATCTTATCCAATAGATGATTACATCTATAAGTTCAAATATAAAAAAAATTTTAAATGTAAATAAAAGTACATTATTAAAAAACGCTTAATAAAAAATCGTGAAAAAATTATTGAAAAATTTGTATAAATAAATAAAATAATAAAATATTAAAAAAAAATCTTAAATGATAAACAAAACGTTTTGAATTTAAAGCCAAGTTTAAAAATTATTTAAAAAAGTATCTTAATATCTTTCCAACGATGTTTGGTCATGAAGAGCAAAAAAGTGTGACCAAAGCTTTACAAACAATGTATAATGTACGTATAAGACTACCTTGACAAAAATAAAAAGTACCGGAAGTGTACTTTCTAAGTCTAAGTAAGCAAAAAAAATTTGTTTTACCGCTTACAACGAGGCAATAAGCTTAAATATTTATATGCTTAAGGTTAAGCATTAGTATCTCCGTTCGAGGGAGCTACTTAAAGATACTCACTTTGCGAGCCTGGTTATAAGCCTAAGTCTTGGCTTTTATGTCTAAGCACATTAAAAAAAAAAGAACGCTAAAAATGCTATATAGCTATATAGCTGATTTGCCTATTCCGGAATACTGGCCAAAGGGCATACTTAAAAGCTTGAGCTGCTTAATAACCCGAATTACTTTTAGCTACAAATGTATCTTAAAACTGAAAGCCATGAAGATTATGCTTATGTACCAGAAAGTACTTGGCAATTTGTCTTATGTATTTTTTGTTGTTGTTGTTGGTTATAACAAATCGATTGCAGCTATTTCGTGGTGTGTATTTATTTATTTATATTACAATGGCTGGGCAATTTCCTTTTGGAGATTTAATTTCATAGCAAACTTTTTTTTTTTTTTTTGCGAAGCGCTGCTTAAGTAGCGGCCATAAAGGACCACACACATAGTGACGTTGCTTGGGAAGTCATATACTATATATATGTATATATATATTTTGTTTTTTTATGTACAAGAACAACAAAGGCTATTAGTTGCTGGGCTTTGGGTAATTTTTTTTTTTGCTGGTCAGAGTCTTGGCCATTATGCGCTGCCATTATGCCTGTTTACTCTGATAATGTTCACACATATACACAGACAGGACAGACTTTTGTCCTTTTGTTGTCTACTAGACGTGGTTGTTGTTGTTGTTGCCTTTTTGTCATTTCAGTTTTGTTTATTTTGCAAAAAGATAGACGAAAAAAAAGCACCCAGTATTTGCCACCAACTGGCCGAGGAGGCAGCGCAGTAAGTCGCTTTTATTTAACTTTTAGGCGTATGACAGCCAAGAGAAAAGCCGAGACTTTAGTCTGGGAGGGAAATGTAAATAATTTATTTATGGGTTTGTTTGTTTGTATTTGTTTGCCTTATGCAACTTTGTTGTTGCTGTTGTTGGACTTTGTTTACTTTGCGCTTAGACTGAGGCAGCAGATACAGATACAGATACAGTGACTTATCCTGCAAACGAGCAGCCGCTTTGTAAATAAAAAATCAATTGATTTTGTAAAAGTTAACAGCCAAAGTAGGTAACTACCAATGTTGCCTGGTTTTATTTGCTGCTTTTAAGGCGCTTAACAACAGCCAGACAGACAGACATACAAAATTTCCAAAGTATCTAAGAACTGCTACACATGCCTTCTGTATCTGTATCTTTATCTGCTTGCTTGCAAGTATCTTTTACTTTTGCCTGCGTCTCCTACGCAACACTAAGCAAATATTGCAAAATTAAAATGAAATTGAAGCATTTCTATCAACAGCAATGACACAAATATTATTTCATTTCATGCCAGTTTAACGCTTCAGATACATTTTGTATCTCTTCTGTGCAATCAATTTTTATTTAAAATTGCCTTCTCACTTGGTTTGTTTGCTTCTATAGAGAATGTTGAACGCATTTTTTTTTAATTACTTTTATTTGTTTTAAGTGTATTTATTTTGTATCATTTGATTTTTTATGTGTGCATAATACTCTTTGATAGGATCAATAAATAATCGATAAATTGGGCTTGATTTTGTGAGATACTTTAAATAAAGTTGGGTTTTTAAGCTTGAGAAATTTTTGCAAGCTTTTGTGGTTCAATTGGTTGTTATTTTAAACAAATAAATTATTTTAGAAAAAAATGCGGATTCGATATGAAACAAGTACTAAAAGTGTGAGATACTTTTTTGAGATACTTTAAATAAAGTGGTTTTTTATGCTTGAGAAATTTCTGGAAACTTTTTTAAACTAGTTGTTATTTTAAACAAATAAATTATTTTAGAAAGAAAAAAACGATTTCGATAAGTTAAAGTGTGAAATACTTTTTTAAGATATTTTAAATAAATTTGGATTTTATGCTTGAGAAATTTTTGCAAACTTATGTAGTTCAATTGGTTGTTATTTTAAACAAATAAATTATTTTAGAAAAAATGCGGAGACGATGTGAAACAAGTACTTAAAGTGTGAGATACTTTTTTGAGATACTTTAAATAAAGTGTTTTTTTATGCTTGAGAAATTTTTGGAAACTTTTTTGTGCAGCTTAAACTAGTTTTTATATTAAACAAATGAATTATTTTAGAAAGAAAAAAACGATTTCGTTAAGTTTTAGATGAAATGCCGAAGTCGATGTGAAACAAGTACCTAAAGTGTGATGAATAGATATCCAGGGTCTAAAGGAGTTGATAAGTTTCACTGAGTCCTGATCAATTGTTTAAACGATGGCAGTCCACATAGGTCTAGTCAGAACATTTGAGGTCGGCTTGTTGCTGAATATGTTGACAACATCTGCTCTAGATAGGTCTTGTAAGCTCTATGAGGTGTGTTCAGCCCGTATCGCCATGTTAGTTTAAGTTTTGAGAGCAACGTACTGAACAATGATCGACCTCTGTGTTTTGTCTGTGTTAAAACAGTCGACCAAAACATCTGTACCAAATTTCGAGTAAATAACATTTCTACCGCCAATTGTGAGAGGCGTTAAGGTTATAAGCGTAATGCGTGCACAGCGAATTTTTGCTGTCGATTGCATCAACCGTTGACGACATTATAGGGTCCAGCCAACTGATCAAATCTCCTGTCAAACGCATCAAAAACAGTCTAAACTAGGTTGCTGCTATTGGACCAGGGGAACCAACTCCAAAGAAGTAGTCAAAAACAATTTGTCTGTTACAGCGAGACGAAGGTTATGGCTAGTGTTTTTTGGAGATGCAAGAGGTATTTATTATAACATTGCATTACCTTGAAAAGGGTAAAACTATCACTGGTCAATACTCACGTTCAAGACTTATTGCAACGTTTGAGCCACGAGGTGAAAATTAAACGACCTCATCTGGCGATAGAATCATAGAATCTTGTTGTCAGAAGAGTCAACGATAACGCACGCAGCGTTCACAAATGTTCTTATATCGTTCGTACGATTACACAGGTCTATAAATCATACGATCTGAAGTTTGAATTGATGCACGGCTACCCTCCCTACTCTCGCAGACACTGAGCCCCGAGTCGACTATTATCTGTTTCCTAACCTCAAAAATGGCTATGACGGTATAGAGATCTTGTCGGACGAATGAAGAAGTAATCGAAGCTGTAAATGGGTATTCTCTGAATGAGCCTTGATCGAATCAGTCTATTAGAGATGGCATTACTAGGTTAGTAACACCGCTAGTGAGAACATGTATCAGGCCTACTGGAGGAGATTATGTTGAGAAACTAAAACAAAATTCGTAGTTAAATAACGTTGTTTTTCTTGGTCACGGCCGGATAACCTTATCAAGTCACACACCTCGTAATTTTTTTGATAATACTATGATTTTCGTAGATACTTTAAATAAATAAGTTTTTTATGCCTGATAACATTTAGCCTAGCGAAATTTTTTTGTGCATTATTTTTTTAAATCAAAATGACTTCGACCATTTTTACGTGAAATGTTGAATCGATTGAAACAAGTAATTAAAGTGGGGTCAATAGATATTAAAAATTTGTGTTAAAAGACTTTATCATCCCGCAGAGTTCTAAAAACTTGTTAAAACAATTTTAATTCGCATAGATCTAGTCAAAACACATGACTTCGATCTTAAGATGAAAATGGTTGAAAAATCTGCTCTCAAAAGGTTTTGTTAGCTCTATAGAAAAATCATAAGCTTAAAATTCAATCGAAGCCACAATTGATGCATCGCCAGTTTGCTTTTAGATTTTAAATCGTTTGAAAAAGTGAGCTGGCCCAGCAAAGCATTAAATATACGAATTTTTTATTAAATTTGCTTGTAATTCGCAAGTGCTTCTCACCAAATATTGAAAACAAGCAATGTTAAATGTCTTAAGCATAAGATATATCCGACCTTTATAAAATATATGTAGTATACTCTCGAAGTTACACTTGTAGGTTTCAATTCATTTTGAAACGTTTTCTGAGCTCACTCGTGGAACATTATTTTTTTGGTTTGCTTGTAATTCGCAAATGATTTTTTCCAAATAATAAAAACAAATCGCTAAAGAGTTTTATTTGGATTGTTTTTTCAAAATAAAAAATATATTGTCACAACTAAATTGATTCATTATTTAAAAGTACTAAATGAGTTTTCTTCGTAAAATCGTCGGTCCCGTTCGTTTTGAGGACGACTTTCGTATACGGATAAACCACGAACTGTACGAGCTCTACGATGATATAGATGTTGTCCAGCGCCTCAGAATACAACGTCTGCGCTGGCTCGGGCATGTCGTACGCATGGATAACGAAGCTCCTGCGAAAAAGGTATTCGAAACGAAGGGGACGACCACGACTGCCAAGGAAAGATTGTGAAAACTTGTGAAAAATGTTGATCACTCTTTTACTATATAACAGGCTTACCTGCATAATATAATAAAAGAGATTGAGATATTCTTGGGCAAATATAATAATATATATAGCATTAGGAATGCCGCATAACGATCCTTAGGATCTATTATGCTGTCTTGTAGCCCTAGATTTTACAAGCAAGCATTATATCCGAGACAAACATAAATATTTGAGATGGGTCTAGATGGGTGAATTCCTAAAACTATGTTAGGATTACCCTTTTTCTAGAATGTCACTCTTTGCAAATGTGCAGTGACCAGTAAGCAACTCAGTTAGAATCCTGAGAGAAATCTAGCCTAAAGAAAATATTTTTCTGAACCTACTTAAATTATAAAAACCGAAGAGTATCTTGCCGAACCAGTCTAGACTAGGGATGCGCGATATCGATCCGATATTTCGAACATCGAGAAAATCGAAGTCGATACTGAATATTCGATACCGATATTTTGGTTTTAAAGTAACACTCTACAAGACGCTCATCTTGCCCGTGCTCTTATGTGGCGCAGAAGCATGGGTTGTGTCACGGACAAATGCATCTGCTCTTGGGGTGTTTGAGAAATATTCGGTCCCGTTCGTTTTGAGGATGACTATCGCATAAGGATGAACCTTTCGAACCGAAAGTCGATGAAGGAAGATGAAGGGGATGACCACGGCTGCGATGGAGAGATCAAGTGGAGGAGCACCTATCCTACCTTAGTATTTCTAATTGGAGAAGGCGCGTGCAAAGCAGAGGTGCATGGCGAGTGCTGTTGAGGTCGGCCGTAACCCGAATGAATGAATAAAAAAAGTACTAAAAAATGTTATTTTAGTACTTATAAATTATTTACTTGATGTTACATACTTTAAAATGAATCCTTTAAGAGAGCTTATAAATTTATACCTTTAAAAAATGTTCTAAAAAATTCGATTTGAGTAGTCATCAATAATTTTAAAACATTTTTTTTAAAGTAAAATTTTATATGCTCTGCTCTCTTAAAGGCCTAATTTAAAAGTATGTAACATAAAGTAAATGTGTCACAAGGCAACAAACGCGCATAAAAAATAATATGCAAAATAAATGGAAAATGGGAAAAACATAAAGGAAAATGTAAAACGTTTGGTAGCGCTGGGTCTGGGTCTGGGTCTGGGCTGGGGCTTGGGCCTGGGTCTGACATGCCAGTGGTATGGTTTTTGGTCTGGTCTGGTTTGGTCTGGTCTGGGCCATACATGGCAAGTGTTGTAAGTATGTGCTTAAATACGCATTTATTCATACAAATATGGCCAGCAGAGTGGCAGCAAAAACCGCAGCAGCAGCTGGCGGGGAATGGAGCGAGGGGCAGCTACAGTGACAACAGCAAAAACAATAAAAATAAAACCCGGAGCATTTCCATGTTGTAGTAGTAACTACACTACACGGTCTGCCAACTGCCGGCACTGGGCAAATCAGATGCGCAACTAACGAGCAGCAGCAGCAACAACAACAACCATGACGATGACAACAACAACAAGAATAACTTTGGAAGCATAGCCGCGGGTTCAACTCCGTTGGCGTACATGGCGCAAATGTGACAAATATGGGCATGAAGTGTGCAAGTGACAAGTCTAACATACTTACAAATTTTCATGAGGCTGGCAGCGCGGCAGAGTAGGAGCAGCAGCGCGGCACTTGGCAGGCCTTCTCGCTACGGACCACATTATCACCGGGGGGCAATGCCAACAACAGGCAACAACAACAACAACAAGAAAAAAAAGGTAAAGAAAACCCAGCAACAGGCAACAAAAAAAAAATACCAACAGAAAACTGAAAAAACGTTGGCAGCACTGCGCCCAGCACCGCAGGAATTTGCTTTTTCAAATGTATGTTAATGATGTTCCAGGTTTCACCCAACAACAACAACAGCAACAACAACTAACGACAACAATAATAACAAATGGCGACAATGCCAACAATGATTTCCAGTTTTCTACATTTTCTTGTTTTTGTTTTTTTTTTGTATATTTGTCAAAGTTAGCCATTTGGCTGCATTTTCAAACTTATTTCCTGCATGCTCGTAGCTCGTATATATTATTATTTTGTTTGTGGAGTTTTCTTTTTTGTTGAACATTTAGCTTTTATTTTTAATGGTTTATTTAAACTTTGGAAAATGTTCATTTGAATATATGCAAACTAATGCTGCGGTGACCTGCGTATTTCAAAGCATTGCAATTTTTTTTTCTTTAATTTTTTGCAAAAAATTTTAATTTTAATTTTTCAACGGAAGTGCTTTGGCAGCGTAAATGACTGCTTGGCTAGGTTTGTTTGGCTATATGAACTTTTTGTTGGCTAAAAGCGGTGAAGAGATGAAAATGTGACGTCATGTGCAGACTTAGCCTGCTCTTGCAAATACTAACAAAGTGAACAAAGTTTTCTGACTTCTCGATCAAATTCTTCCCAAAGCAATGAAGTCGTGATAAAATTGGGTGATTTACCCGGAATTGATCTTTTCTCTTAAAATGCCCATTTAGGCATGCTAAAAGTCAGGAAGAAAAAAATTTTTCATATGGCAACATGTCGCTAGTGTTATTTCCTAATTCTATACTCACTCATCATCATCGTTTGGCGCTACAGCTCTTTGTGAGCTTTGGCCTGCTGAACATAATGCTTCCAGGTTGCACGATTATTTGCAGATTCTTTCCAGTTTTTTATCTTAATCTTATCCATATCCTCCTTTAGTTCTTCCATCCATCGCGATCTTGGTCTGCCTCTTGTTCTGGTGTTGTATGATTTTGCATCTAAGATTTTCTTTTGGGCTCTAGAAGATTTCATTCGTGATACGTGGCCTAACCACCTTAGTCTTTGTGCTTTAATGAAACGTACAATGTTTTCTCCTCTAATTAGCTGATCTAGTTCGTAGTTCCATCTAATTCGCCATTCTCCATTGTCATTAATAGCGCCAAAAATTTTTCTTAGAATTTTCCTTTCAAATACCATTAGCTTGGATTTGTTTTTTCCACTCAGTGTCCAAGATTCAGATCCTAAGCATACTACTGGCCTGACTACAGTTTTATATAGCGCGAATTTACATGTTCTACTAAGGAGCCGTGATTTGAAGAGTTTTATAAGTGATGCGTATGATTTGTTGCCCGCTTGGATTCTATCGTCAATTGTGGCATGCATTGCGTTATCGCTGCTTAACTTGTAGCCCAAATACGTGAAAGATTCTACCGCTTCTAATGCGTATTCCCCGATCTTTGCTTTTATTCCTTGACATCAGCATATACTTTGTTTTTTCTTCATTGATTTTCAGCCCTATTCTTTCTGCCGCTGCTTCGATATCATAGAACGTTCGTGATGGATCGGCTTTGTCCCTACTAATTATTGCGATGTCGTCGGCGAAGGCGTATATTTGGGTTGTCCTATTTAGAATATGTCCGGTTCTTTTAGCATCACTTACTCTATATAATCACAAAAACTGTATAAAATGCGCGTTCTACCCATAACCAACAATCCTCCCGGATATTGCCAACCAATCCAATCAAACACAACAACAATCTCAGCTGAGAAACTTTAGAAAACTTCTTCTTCATTTAAGAAATCAAGTATCAAGCAGGAAGAGCTGTTCAAGCAGTAACCAGTTTTTATTTTATGTAATAGGTATTATATGTATATAGAAAATTGAGTTGCATGTGGCATGCAATCTAAGCTCATAACACCAACAACACCAACAACAAACACTTAACAAGCCGTCAATGCACCTCATAAAAGTGCCAGACAACATCTGCTTGACCAATAAACATAAAATCCAAACCCAGAGCGGAAGTTTTGTCAAAGTAAACACGTTGCCAGAGTTCCCTCCTAACTGGTGGCAGTGCATATACAAAGCAACCCTAACTTCAAATGCAAACTTATTGATATAAGCACGCAACAACAAAAACAACAACGACAACAACTAAGTGCACTAAACAAACAACAAAAACATGATTTGGTGGTAACCATGGTAGCTACAAGCCGACATTGGGTACGCAGTTGAGACCAAGTTGGAGGTAGTGGAATAACCGGCACCCTTTAAAAACAAATTAAATTGGTTCTAGCAACAAGTTCTTAATTGGAGTCTTATTTTTTCTTAGAATTAAAATTATATTTTTAGGGATTAAAAAAAACCGCTTAGGAGCTTTTATTCACAGAAAACCCAAATGAAATTACTTTAATTTCGATATTTTTTATTTAATAAGTATAAATTACACTGTGCAACATTTCCGAGGTCATCGGCTGGAAACAACTTCTCTTTTCGCTTTTTTTGGAGTACATCCTGAAACTAGGGAAACCCCTAAAGGATTTTGCTCAAAGTCATCAATAAGGTATTTTTTTAATATCGGCCAACTTTGAGCAAAATCCTTGGGGGTTTCTCTAGTTTCTGGATGTACTCCAAAAAAGCGAAAAGAGAAGTTGTTTCCATTTTTGTGTTGCACTGTGTTATTTATTAAAATTAAAAAAGATATTTTTAAGTATAAACTTAAAAAAAAAATTAATTAAAATATCAAAATTAAAAAAAGAATTTTGATTTTTTGACCACTGTATTCTCAATAATTTAAATAAATGTTCAATATGAAAGTTTAAGTAAATAGGCAGCTCACAAATTAGGACAATTTCTCAAAATATTATTTTAAAATTTTTTTATAGAAATATAAATTTGCTCTAAAATTCAAAACTAGTAGTTCTAATTTCAGAGAAAAATCTGTTTTTTATCTCTTGAATTTCGAATTTGTGAGCGTTCTAATAAGTGTTTTTCCAATGTATAGGAATAAAGAAAATGCACTTAAATATAATATTCAAATTTAAAAATTATATTTTTTACTATTATTAAATAAAAGTTATTTGATTGGCTTTTTTTTGCGGGATATTATTATCAAAGACAACTCTACCTAAATATTTATTTATGTATAACTTAATAAATAACCCTAGTTTTCAAATGCGTTGGAACTTTCATTTAAAAGCGTTTTTTCGGGTAATTTTGGCTCGAGAAATACGAAAATAACGTTTTTTTTTCTTAAGCGTCGGTTTTAATAATCGATCTAATTGTCTTTCATGTGGATAAAAAGTGTTGTTCACGAAATATCGACGAATAAGTCATAAAATGCTTAAAATATCTTTTTCAGAAAAATCTGGAAAAAGTTTCTTATGATAAAAAAAGATTGTAATTTTTGTGTTTCTCGACCCAAAATTACCATAAAGAACGCTTTCTCTCATATGAAAAAATCATCAGTATGGAAAATATTGATAAACTTATAACCTATCCGCTTCACTTATTTCTGCGCATATATCGCATATATTTTTAGTCAGTTTTTAAAAGCGTTAATTACCCTTTTAGATAAAAACATACTTCTTTTGGGGTCTTTATTACATAGAAAAAGAAAGTAGATCCAAACTAACAACAAATAAAACATTTTTTTTTTCTCAAATTTATTAGTGGCGTCATGTTGGCTAGCAGATATTTAAACAGTTCGCATAGAAATGAGTTGTCGCTGGCTAGTTAACGCTTTCATCTAAATTGCTGGCAACAGAAGTACATAAAGCTCATTCAAGCATTTCTTGAAATCTTCCAGCTACATACTACTCACAGCTATCTACACTTTTCCTTTTACTTTTTCCCATATCATTATTTATGAGCTTTCTGGGTGGCTCTTAATTACCTATACTTAAAATTTATGCGCGCACTTTTTGAACTAAACAATTTTGTTATGTCATCTGACACACCGCCCATTCATCTACAAAAAAACAGAAACTCACTTTGTTTGTTGTTTTCTCTAAATATTGTTGTTGTAATTGCTTACTTTAATTTATGCGTGACGCAAAGTCAATGTCAACGTCTCCAAAGCAACAATATGAAAAGCCCCACACGCATTTTATACAAAGTAACGAAAATATACAAAAAAAAAATCGTAAATTGGGGGAGCGACACGAAAAAGCGTTTATCTCCGCAAATGTATCTCAAGTCAGTAATTACAATTTATTGTACGTAATTATATAATTTCGTGTGTACGCACTGTCATGACAAAAAGTACTCAGAGAGAGAGAGAGCACGAAAGAGAGAAAAAGATACAGATACAAAGTAGTTGGTGTTTTTGTTTTTGTTTGTGTGACAATTTAAGTGCTCTAACCTCAGCTGCTCAGTTCCTAGGTCAGTGTCAGCTGGGCAGTGCCAGGGTTGCCAACGTACCGAGTTGGTCGGTCATGTTGTAGCCACTTTGTAGCCATACGGGGTCAAGGGTGTTTGAAATTTGTGAAAAGTTTTTAGAACGGGAGTAGGGGGACTTTTTTGGTTATAGCAAATTGATCAGCTTTAATTTAGGAAACGATGTGACGTCAGTAATAACCTCGAAATATCGAAGACCCTAAGAAAAAAGGACTTCAAATTCAATTGAAATGTACGTAATGCCCTGAAAGTATCTTTTAAAGAACATACTAGACTAACAAATACCTATTTAAATAAAAAATGAATTAATTTCATGGGAGACTATTATCCAACAAAAGATTTTGACTTTTTGTCTATATAAGCTTCAAAGCAAAATGGTTATCGCTAAAAATATATTTTGAATCCCTAGCAATATTAAGGCTCCAATTAAGAACTTGTTGCTAGAACCAATTTTTTATTAAAAGGTTGCCGGTTATTTCACTTCCTCCAAAAACAGGTAGTAGTTGCTCTTAACTGCGTACCCAATGTCGACTTGGTGTTACCATGGTTACCACCAAATCATGTTTTTGTTGTTTGTTTAGTGCACTTAGTTGTTGTTTTTGTTGTTGCGTGCTTATATCAATAAGTTTGCATTTGAAGTTAGGGTTGCTTTGTATATGCACTGCCAGCAGTTAGGAGGGAACTCTGGCAACGTGTTTACTTTGACAAAACTTCCGCTCTGGGTTTGGATTTTATGTTTATTGGTCAAGCAGATGTTGTCTGGCACTTTTATGAGGTGCATTGACGGCTTGTTAAGTGTTTGTTGTTGGTGTTGTTGGTGTTATGAGCTTAGATTGCATGCCACATGCAACACAATTTTCTACATATATACATATAATACCTATTACATAAAATATAAACTGGTAACATATAAACTGGATACTGTTTGAACTGCTCTCTTCCTGCTTTTGGCTTGATTTCTTAAATGAAGAAGAAGTTTTCTAAAGTTGAGAATGAAAATGTTGTTGGGTTTGATTGGATTGGTTGGTAATTTCCGGGAGGATTTCTGGTTATGCGTAGAACGTGATTTTTAAACTGTTTTAGTGGGTATAGAATTAGAAGATTATAATAACGATACGCTGCCTTATGAAACAATTTCTTGGAGGATTTTCGCTGTAAAGTTTAAAATCGAAATTATTGCGAATAGGCTTCTCAGCTTTTGTCAAACTTTAGCTGTTGATCTGAAGTTTTTATAGTTGCAGCATATTTAAAAAAATATCTTTTGAAGCTTAGTCTGAAAATTTAAATTTTGTTCACGGTTTTATTTTTAATATTTACAGTCACCGTGATTTCTTATATAAAAATGTAAAAGTTCCTTTTCTAATTTGTTTTAATATTATGACTTTAAAAAACGTGCAATGAAAAGATTTTGATATATTGTGGAAATATTTAAAAAAAAAAACTACAGAGATTATCTATGTACTTAATATACTTAAAAATGTAATAAAAAGTTTAAGATAGGCGGGCTACGCCAGTTCATTGAGCGGGCGTAAAAAGCATCTTTAACTTATACGAACTTTTTAAAAACTATTTTTCGGATTTTCTCACATGTTTTGTCTAACTTGCAGAGTTTCTGCCTTTTTAAAATATAAAAAAATAAAAAAATTTTGGCCAAAAAGTCTTGAATTAAGAACAAATTTCTTGAACTAAGAATCAAAATTATTGAATTCCAATCAAGACCAATCTTAAATATTCTTAACTTTAATATTTTTCGTTCTCAAAAAAAGTTAACGCATTCTAGAAATGGTAAAAATTTGTTTTTAAAATGAGTCTGAAAAATTTTGTTTCAAGATAGTTCACAATCGGAAATTAAGATTTTGATCACGACTTTAGACTTTTTCCTGAATAATTTTAGGAATTAGGATTCTTGTTTCAAGATTTTATTAGACTTAAACTAATCATTGTTAAATCCTAAATCAAGATTTTTCGGGTCTTAACTGCAAAAATCTTAAATCAAGAACGGCATTCTTAAACTGATAACAAAAAAATGGCGGACGTAAAGTCGGGCGCGGACGACTTTAGGATACCCTGTACCACTAGCTTGTAATAAAGTCCGATTTCTTCACAAAAAACCAAAAACAGAAGAATTTTTCCTATGGGAGCTATATGATATAGTCAACCGATTTCAATAAAATTTGACACAGTGCTTAAATACCTTAAAAAAGATATGAATGCCAAATTTATTTCAAATATCTTTACAAACAAACAAAACACATAGAATTTTGTATAAAAAACGTGTTTTTGGACCGATTAGTCCTATGGGAGCTATATGATCTAGTCAAACGATTTGGATTAAATTTAGTACAGTGCTTAGGAACTATAAAATACACACGAATGTCAAATTTGGTCCCAATATCTTAACAAACAAACGAAACACAACAAATTTAGTTAAAAAATCGATTTTTTGGAAGATCGGACCTATGGGAGCTATATGATATAGTCAACCGATTTTGTTCAAATTTGGCATATTGCTTAAGTGGTCTAAAAAATTTCCAAACGCCAAATCTGGTTACGATATCTTTATTAAAAAACGAAATATAGCGAATTTTTCTTTAAAAATGTTATTTTGGCCGATCGGTCCTATGGGAGCTATATGATATAGTCAACCGATTTCGATCAAATTTGGTACAGTGATTGGGAACTATAAAAAACTTTCGAATACCAAATTTGGTTACGATATCTTCATAAACAAACGAATTATTCATCTAAAACGCTTTTTTTGTCGAGGTCGTCTCAAACACCCCCATGGGAGCTGTATAATTTATCCCCGATATCAAAAAAATAAAATAAACTTGCCTCCTATGGAATAATATGGGATCTAATGTGAAAGTTTGGTAACTCTAGCTCTTACCATCTCTGAGATCTAGGCGTTCACACGGACGGACGGGCGGACGGACGGACAGACGGACATGGGTATATCGACTTCTCTATTCACCCTGATCATATTTTAGGTAACTTTGGGGTGTCTCCGATGTCTCCTTCTATATGTTACATTCATTTTCGGCTTGCACAAACTTAATATACCCTTGGTACCATACGGTACAGGGTATAAAAAGCTTACGCTACATTTGGTCCAGTTATGACCCAAAATCTTGAAATCAGATCTTTTTTTATTATCAGTGTAGTAAATATTAACTACAGAAAAAACTGTTTCAGAAGTACCTTGATTTTCCATTTACTCTGTTAATTATGTTCGTTGGATTTCTGTAAAAATTCCCTTTAATATGATTATTTAAATTCATTCGGCATCAATAAGAATCATTCATAAGTGAAAATCGAAAAAATTTACAAAAAATATATTAACATAATTAATGTATATTTATTTATGTATAATAACAATTCGCGACCCTAATATTTTATTTTGTGAATATCTCAGCTGTTTATGATTCGATTTTAATCATCCTGGACATCTATGGAATGAGTTTTCTATTTCCCATAGTTTAGCCATATGCATTAAAGCTATATCTTTGAAATTGCGGAAAATAAATTGCTCACATTAGGCGTCTAAATGTAAAGCTTGGTAATCTGAGCTCTTATAGTCTTCGGACAAACGGTTGGTCGGACTGAGACTCGAACAAAGAGACGGACGTATATATTGTATTATGTCTAGACCAATTTCTTTTGTACTCCTATATATATTATAGGTAACTAAGATCTCAGTGGATTTCCACACTATATACAAACATTCGCACAATCCTTATAGACCCCTTTTCTCTTTATACATGTTATATCATTTTTCCCAATTACCATTAAATTTTATTAAAACTTATTAGGAATTTCGTAAATGCCAAACACCAAAAACATATACCGCTCAAAAGCTTTAGAAAACCAATCCATAGTTCATATATTATGACCATTTCCCAGAACACCTCTTTCCAGCAATTTTTTGTATAGCATTCCATGACATTAAATATCAAAAAATATTGCCATTAGCTAAATGCAGTTGCCGCATAATGTTCAGTTTTTCCAACTGAATTTTATATAATAGACCATGAACACTCCTCCCAACTACAGACCACCGCCTACCACCAACAATAAGTAAAATATTGACAAATTGAGTTGCCCCATAAATTCGAAATAAAAATGTCACAAAAATAAAATAATAATTGAGGCAAATGCTTTATATTCAGATTGCAGGTCATTGTTATACGGAAAATGCTATCTCGACCGTTCATCTTTTATTATTGAACTAAAAAAGCAATTTCAATAAATAAACAAATTGGGTCAATGCATAACTAGAAGCCAACTGTCTGTCGTTCTAAATGCGTCCTTGTGGCATGTGGCATGTAGCATGACGAGAGCTAAATGCCACAAATTGCCATATTTAAGTATGAGTCAAATCAAAGAGCCCAAACTTATTTTACATGGCACAGATTTAATGTCAAAGTCAATTTCGGAACCAGCGTACTGTGAACCAGTTCAGCTCATTAGGGTCAGCTTTTGGAGCGGCGGGGGCAGCAGCAGGAAAAGTCATCAACGGGTTATGCAGTTTTTTGAGGGCATTATGCAAAATTAAACAAACTAGTTCAATCTTTTGTAAGCTGCCGGATTGAAGTTGTACAACATTTTAAAGTCGAAACGATTTGCATATTTAAAAAAAAAAAGTCAGCTGTACATAAATATTATTATTATAATGAATTTTAAAATGGAAAATGTTGGCTTTGACCAGCATATATTATGTATTATGGGGTCAACAACAAATTTTGTTGTAAATAATAAATTTAAAATGTTAAATCAACAAAATATAAATATATATATATGGAGGTATGTACATAAAAATGCGCATAACGTTTAGTGTAATTAGAGGGAATAGGAAATTTATTGATAAGCCACTGTAACAAAATGTTTTTAAATGTTTATGAAAATATTTTTTTATTTTATTTTTAAATTTATTGCAAAGGTTAATTGGGTGTTGATGCGCATTTCGGTTTCGATTCATAAAGACAATCTCAAAGCCACCGCTAGAGATAATAAGCTGAGATAATTGTATGAACGGCTAGTAGTAATTTTTTTCTTTGACTCTAAGCTTTGTACGAAATTTTAATGAAGAGATGTGAAATTTAAACGTTGATGATTTTTTTGGAACGATGAATGGAGATTATATGGTGTTTATGTATAAAAATATATAGGACTATGGCAGACTAGTTGGTGCCACTAGATAAAATATAACAGATGAGGAAGATAGAAAATAGAAGCATATGGGCGAAAATAAGAGACGTGAACTTTTTAAATCGAAATATTAGATTTTTATGATTTTTACTTATGTCTTAGCGATACTAGCAAATAATAATTTTTTGCAAAATACCGATTAATCGTCGAGATATCGATAATTGACTATTTACGTAGGATTTTCTTATACGAAACATATCGCGTAAACGTTTACATATTTCAGGTTGGAGTTGTCATCACAAAATTTGTAAAAAATGTGTAAATCTAATATATAATTTTTGTTCTGGAATCAAACATATAAAATTTCTTTAAAAAAAAACATTTTAAATATCGTTATTTCTTTACGTGATAGGTATGTTTTGTTAAGAAGAGAGATCTAAGAAAATTACCAAAATATTTTAATATTTTATATAGGAAAGTTCAGTTCTCACTATGTAAAAATCATCAAATCAAAGAGATCGGCTTTATTTATTGTATTTACATCAATATCTATAAACTATTGAGGTGATCGATTACTGCAGTGATATGAAAAAAGCACTGGTGTAGGATTCCGATAATTTGTATAGAAAACAGCTTGAGAAAATGGCGGCTTAAAACAAAAATTTTTATTTTTTGAAGGCTGGTCTGACTTCAGCATAGAAGATGAAAAAATAGTCCTGCTAATCCTTGGTTCTTAAGCCAAAGGTTGAGTAGAAGAAATTACGATATTCATACCAATATTTTTTTGACTGATTTGGTACTCTTAAGCTCTTAAGATCTTAACAGCTTAAAATCTCAAGGATTATAACTACTGAATGATCTTCCGTGGAATTTTTCAGCAGGGTTTGATTTGAGTACATTCTATTTCCTAACAATTGAACTACTTACTTACTACCAAATCAGATACTCTATAATATATATAAGTTCCTCTAACTCCGGGTGGAGCGTAGGGCCAAATACTCTATAATATGAACCAGCAAATTCTTCTTTTATTTATATAATAAGCATTTTATTTATTAACAGCTCATTTTTTTTTTTTGCCAACAGAGCAATCATTTTCATATAAAGTGCTTTAAAAATAAATCATTTGATTCATTAAAAAATTGAATGCATAAAATTATTCCATATTATGCAAATTATGCAAATGCTTAATTGTTATTTGAGTAATTGAACATAATATAATTATTTATACATGCTGATTATAAACAGCAAAATGAAAACATAAAAATATCAAGCTTTTAATTTTTTATAAATTAAATTACAATAAACTGAGATAAAGCAACGACTAATTGAAATTATAAATTTTTGCATATTTGTTTTTCTTGAAAAGGGAATATATTACAAAAAATTAATGCTATAAAGCAATGAATATTTATTTTTATATAAATCGATTGTAGATTTTATGCAAATAATTTACTGTTATATAAAAAAGCAACAGAAATGAATGAAAATATTTTATTCCATATTGATAATAATTTTTTGCATAATACTGATAAGCTTTTATAAATTTGTGTGCTGTGGTGAATTTATTTATTTACTACATAGGGGGCTTCACACCCCTGCTTTGCTTCGCTCACCAACCCCATACTAACATACTTACTCCAAAAAATTTACTACATGGAAATATAAAATAGTGTATTTACTTTTATCAAAGAATATAGAACTAGTTCAAACAACTAGATCAAAATAAAACATCCGATTTGTTAAAATTTTATATTTTTTTAATCATAGTATAATTTTTGTGAATTTTAAACGCTACTATATAAAAGCAAAGAATATAGAGCTAGTTCTAGTTTTATTTTGATTTTTTTTATTATACTCATTTGGTTCCTAAAAAAAAGAATATCCAAAAAATAAATCCACTCGCTTAAAGCTCTAATTTCAACCGAGAGCTGGGTTAAGATTATTATTTTGTTTTGTTAAAATTGACAATTATTAAACTTAAAAAAAAATTTTGATATTTTAAATTTTGTTGGTTTGTAGCGTGGTTTGGAACTCGTAACTTTTAAAAAAAGTTGCAAGGATTTTAATAAGAGTTTCTAATTAAAAAATAGCGTACGTAAAGTCGTGCGCGGACGAAGCTTTGGGATACACCTGTACCACTAGCTTGCAATAAAATCCGGTTCCTTCACAATAAAACCAAAAATCGAGAAGGAATTTTTTAGCCAAAAAATTTCATTTTGGCCAATCGTTCCTATGGGAGCTATATGATATAGTCAACAGATTTCAATAAAATTTGACACAGTGATTTAATACCTTAAAATGCTGAATGCTGAATTTAGTTCAAATTTCTTTACAAACAAATGAAACACATCGGATTTTGTATAAAAAACGTTTTTTTGGACCGATTGGTCCTATTAGAGCTATATGATCAAGTCAACAGATTTGGATTAAATTCAGTACAGTGCTTAGGAACTATAAAAAACTCACGAATATAAAATTTGGTTCCAATATCTTAACAAACAAACGAAACACAACAAATGTTGTTAAAAATCGATTTTTTGGAAGATCGGCCATATGGGATCTATATGATATAGTCAACCGATTTTGTTCAAATTTGGCACATTGCTTAAGTGCTCTAAAACATTTCCAAACGCGAAATCTAGTTACGATATCTTTATTAAAAAATGAAATAGCGCGAATTTTGATTTAAAAAAGTTATTTTGGCCGATCGGTCCTATGGGAGCTATACAGTCAACCGTTTTTGATTAAATTTAGTACAGTGCTTGGGCTATAAACTTTTTAATACCAAATTTAGTTACGATATCTTCATGAACAAACGAGTTATCCATCTAAAACCTTTTTTTTTGTCGAGGTCGTCTCAAACACCCATATGGGAGCTATATAATTTACCCCCGATATCAAAAAAATAAAATAAACTTGTCTCCTATGGATTAATATGGGATCTAATGTGAAAGTTTGGTTGCTCTTGCTCTTACCATCTCTGAAATCTAGGCGTTCAAATGGACAGACGGACGGACGGACGGACGGACGGACAGACGGACAGAAGGACGGATAGACGGACATGGGTATATCGACTATTCTATTCACCCTGATCATATTTTAGGTAACTTTGGGGTGTCTCCGACGACTCCTTCTATATGTTACATACATTTTCGGCTTGCACAAACGAAATATACCCTTGGTACAGGGTATTAAAAATATTGGTTCAAATATATACAGTAGTTAAACCACAATTAAATATAAATTAAGAGCACTTTTTTTAATTTAAGCCTAAGCACTTTAAGTTTAAAAACTGAAAAATTGTAAAATAAAAATGTTGTTTTCAAAATCGCTTTGGGCAGTTTCCAGTAACTTATTCAGCTAGACCCTTTATTTTAGTTATATTTTGTCTTATTCGTTACCTTTGTGAAAAGTTCCATCAAAATTGGTTCACTATTTCATATAGCTACCATACAAAAGTTGAGCCAGTTTTATGTGCAGCCAAACTCGAGCATTTCATTGCGTCACCTTATGAGTTCATTGCATCATACGCTGGCCTCTTAAAGTACTACCTCCAAATATTTCTTTTAGGTATACGAATTTATTGATTTTCAAGATTCCAATAATGTGTACAGAGTTAGAGTTAGTTATAGGTAAGACGTCGAAACATTTAAGTAAATTGTATTTTTATAAAGGTTATCCGAATGTTCATACTAGAACTCAATAGTTTAGCTGCATTAAACTCATTTATAGTTTTTTGGAAAGAATCTGTAGCTATAGGAAAGTCATAGCTAATTTACTACCATAATAATGACCCTTACCAATCCACATATAAAATATAGTGCTAAAAATCGCAATTTATTACGCTCTTTTTTAAAATATATCAAAATAAGTTCAATTAGTAAATAAAGACATTAATAAAATGCGTCATAATATTTATTTTTATTTTAAGATTTGCCGCATTAATATTCCTTTTTTTGCATTTTCAGCATTGAAATCTGTATTGATATTGCAAATTGATATAAAATATTATCATAGTTTTTTACGGCTGACCACAACATGTTTGCTGCTAGAGACTCATAAAAAAAAGACCACAAAAATATTTAAAATTGTAACAACAGTTAATCGCAGCCATTAAAAAAATTAACATAAATAAATTAAAAATTATGACAAATATTTTACCAGCACTCAATAAAAACAAACCATATGCATTTAAAAATATTTTTAATGCATACTCTTTGCGCAACATAAATTGCATTTCTTTTGGCATTATTAAAAATTTACTTTTACTGCAAACTCTTAAATATTTATAACTCATTTTTTTTGTATATTATTTATTTTTCATTGCAGTTCGACCTACAACAATAACTCAATGCAATATGTTTGACAACAAAGTTCCGGTGTTGAAATTGAAATTAACAAAGTAAATGTTAATATAAAAAAAGTACACACACACTCGTATACTCTCTACAGTCTGTTTGAATTGTTAATGAACAGCGTCGAATAAGTTTTAAATGTTGACGTCGCTGCCGCAGTCGTCGTCGCCGTCGCAGTTGCAGTCGCGGTCGCTGCTGTCAGCGTCGATTATTCAGCAGTGCTGAAAAGTCAATTAAAGGTAATAAAATCGAAACTGATTGCATTACACAAATACAGATACACGAAAACACACAGATACTCACACACACAGATACTCATACTCATACTACTATATTAATGTTAATACGCTTTGTTGTTATTGCCGTTTTGTTTGTATTTTTGCTAAATACAAATAAAAAAAAATAAACAGCAAAACATTTAATTTGGTTGTGTTTATTGCGGTTTTAAAATCCTATTAACATACAAATTTTATTATTATTTTGTTGACTTTGGCTCAGTAAAGCGTGCAAATTGTGCTTTTAATTTTATTTTATATATTTTCGAGTTTGTGGGAACGGACACGGGACACGGTTGTGTCAGTTTAATTTATTGGAGTAATAATACTCGCGATGATGAGTCAATACGGCAGAAAAATAATGATAAATTGTATCTGCTATGGCTATGGGAAATATTGGAGCACTTTCCAGGCTCTTCAATCTGCAGCAGAGATGCCCTACTCTCAGATTGAATCGAGCCAAATTTCCGAGGGGCTGCCAGAATATCTAGCACTATATTCGATGCCGACAAAGTAAGATGGGCAATTAGCTCCTTTGAACCTTTCAAGTCACCTGTTGGAATTTTTCTAGCACTTCTCTAGAAATGTCTGGATTTCATGCTCAACCCACTGATTTGTCTGCTTAGAGCAAGCTTTGACTGGGGATACATACCTTACTCTTGGAGGAGAGTACGAGTTGCCATCATCCCCAAATCTGGCAACCGGCCAAAAGACAAGCCCAAGTCCTAAAGACCAATCAGTCTAATCTCATTCCTTCTGAAAACAGTAGAGAGACTTCTCGAGCTACAAATCAGAAACAAAACGCGAACCCGCTGCATCCAATGTAGTTTGCTTATCCAAAGGGAAGTCAACAAAGGTTGCTTAACATCACCTAGTCAGAAAGATTGAAAACACTTTTGACTCCAAGAACATTGCTTTGTGCGCATTCCTGGATGTCGAGGGAGCTTTCGATAATACCGACTTTGGTTCTATCTCTAGAGCGTTGACACGTAAGAACATAGAATCGCATGTGACCGCATGAATTGAATTCATGCTCCGACTGAGGGACATAGTTTTATCTCTAGATGGTATAACAATCGGCATAAAAGCTGTATAGGGTTGTCCATAAGAAGGTGTGTTATCTAGGGTCTCTCGCAATCGACGAACTTTTGACTAAGCTGACAATGCTTGGTTATAGTCGTTAGGTACGCAGACGACCTGGCTATCATAGTGACGGGTAAATACGAAAGCACCATCTGAAAGATGATGGATAATGCTCTCCAAATTATCCTGAACTGGTGTCCAAGTGAAGGGCTTAGCATCAACCCCCAAAAAGCTGTGATTGTTCACGAAGAGATACAACAAAACCTTGTTACAATTAACACAGAGGTGTAGTATTCGGACCAGGTCAAATATCTAGGTGTGGTCCTAGAGAAACTTAGAACAAGTGCTCTCCAAAGCTACTCGAGCCATGTGGGCCTGTAGAAAACTCTTTGACAGCCCATGTGGCTTCAGCCCTTGCATTATAGAATGGATATACCGTATGATGGTACGCCCTATCGTCACATATGCAGCCCTTGTGTGGTGGGCCAAGACGCAGCAAACTGTGGCCATCAATAAATGCAGCAAGCTTCAAAGACTAGTATGCATATCTGTCTCGGGAGCTTAGCGTACCTCTCTGACAGCTGTCAAGGAGTCAGTCCTTGGACTCACACCAATGCACATTTTCCTTAAAAAGTCAGCCATGCAGAGCTTACTACGTATCCAGATCACATCTGGACTCTTAGCAAGTGACAATGGTCACGCCGCATTTATATATTCCCGTCCTGACGTATCGATCTGCCCTAAATCAGATCTTATGATCACGCAACTTTTGCATAACAAGAAATTTAGATCTCTTCTCCCAAGTCGGGAGACTTGGGCTGATGGCAGCCTCTGTGGAAGCCCCAGGTAGCAACAATGGTTCACGGATGGGTCCAAAACTGAGCAGGGTGCAGGTGTTGGAATCGTTGGACCCAACACCAGAATCTCTAGCGCAATGGACATCTGGTCCAGCGTCTTTCAAGCGGAGATTCATGCCAGTATCCTTCTAGGGAACTAGGGGATCAAACATATGCATTTATTCTGATAGCCAAGCTGCTATTAGGGCATTGTCATCCTGAAGCATCTCATGGAGGAAAATTAAAGAATGCCATAACTACCTCCAAACCCTTGCTACCTGGAACAAATTCGTGCTATTTTGTGTGCCTGGATACTCGGGAGTGGATGGTAACACGATCGCTGACGATCTAGCACGACAGGGTGCCTCCACACTAACCACATCTTCTGCGCCGTTTTCCGGAGAACGGCCTCATTATCAACCCTTTTCAAAAAATTATAATTATAAATACTAATGATGTGGTCACACAAGACTTTTTTGATGGATTGTCTTTTCCAAAAAAGTCGCCAGCGTTTTGCGTGCAGTTTTTAACGCTTTCTGATGTCGCTCGAATTGAATTCGCTGAAAATTGACTTCCGCATTAAACTGACTCTGGACTCTTCCCGACTTGCAGCTCTTGCGGCTCTGCAACTTGACTTGTAGCATTTATTGTGGCAAGGTTCAATGGCCCACTCCACTGGTTGAGCCAACGAGTCTGTTGCGGCAAATTGCGTGACAATTCCACAGCTGCAAGTTGCAAGTTCTACGCAATTCCGAACAAACTATGCGGCAAGTGCAACAAACTGGTCACAACTTATGACATGACTGGGCGTTGCATGGATAGCATGGAGGAGTAGAGCAGTAGCATGGGGCAGACAAGTAGTGCAACTAATATGCTCTAGTTTGGCATATGTAGTGAGTTAATTAATGTGGAAGCTTTACAAATTGTCTTGATCTTTACTGCGCTGCGGCGCTGTCATTAATTTAATTATTAGTTTTAATTGAAGCAAGGCAAAACTCTGCGGCTTGCCACATAAACAAAAACTTTTGTGGCAGCAGTACGTAAGTTACTAACTACTCTATATAAATCAATTGAGTTCGGTTGATTTTCATTCTCAATTGAGTGTCGTATTTACCCCGCTCCCTCTGTCCAACACTTTTATCAATTGTGCAAATAAATTTTCGTCTCCAGTTAATGTCAAACTTCAAACGTTTAAATGCAAGCACTCAAATGGCAGCTCATGCCACATCATTCATTCATTTAAGCACTTGTACATCTGTTCGTTCGTTTATCAATTATTGCCACAAGTTGCATGTTGCTATGTGGCACTCAAGTTAGCTGAAGTTAACTTAAAACCAACTCGAGTTGTGCAGTCGTAGTCAAAGTTTCAGTCATTTGATCTCGGCGACGTTTTTCACTGAACAGTTGACCGACTTTGAGTTATTGCCATTGCTTTGTTGTTGTCAGGGGCGGCACTACAGGGGGTGCGCTAGCGTTAGACAGCTGTAGTTACTAGCAGCTAAGGTAACCCCTTTGCCTACGCCACTGCGCCTGCTCATTGTTTGATTTTCATTAAGTTGCTCCCTTGCTGCAGCTCATTGTGACCGCTGCTGCCGTTGTTGTTGTTGTTCTTCCATGTATTGTAATGCACTTAAAGCAGTCCAGACCCCGCCCTTCCCCTCTCAATTTCCATCCCTTTTGCTGTTGCAATTACTTGCGTCATTAAACAAGCCAAAAAACCAATGAAAAGTCTAGCGGTCGTCGTGGAGCTTTGCTTATGGGTTACTTCTCTGAACCTTTGGGTGATTTATATTACTTAAAAACTTTTTCAGCTTATGGCAAAGATTTTCAATTGAGTTGTTGCTATGTTGTCGTTGTTGTAGTTGTTGTTGTTGTTCCAGTCTGTAGCATTAATACTACAAGTTGCAATTAGTGTGTGGCATCGTTAGCTATGTGACCTCACATCTAAAAAGAGCACGTAACAAAGTACAATTTGATTGGAGTCATGGATAAAAAGGGTTGGAGGTAACATTAAAATACTTTAGTTATGAATGACATTGTTTGGACTAGAGAATGCTGTTGCATGATAATGTAGCCATGTGCATGGAAATGAAATTGTAACTTTATAAAGTATTAGTTGTTTGACGGGTTTTGGAGAAATATAATACTCTACCTCCAGAGTATCGGATAACATACAAAAATTTCCTTCTCGATTCTTACACGGTTGGGTTCCGATACATCTACAAATATCTCCTATAATATCTAATGACTAAATTATTGAAAAGCTGTCAACTAAGCAAAATTTCATCGAGAAAAGTAAATAATTGTATTTAACAGTACTGGTCTATAATCGGGGCCGTTTAGAGAAAATACGGGTCCGTGGAGGAAAATGTGCCGGCCTCTCAATTAAACCTTGAGCTTGAATTACGACAGTACAAGAGTACGAGAGTAATTAAACCGGACCCTTGAGAAAACTTCGGGCCTGTGGGAATGCCCTCCATTCCTCCTACCTATCGTCGTGACTGTCTACAGTAACCCAGCGTGCCCGATATCCTTTGCAACAATCTTATTGTGAGTGGGATTAAAAGTTTGCTTGACACCTTGGGACATGTAGAAATCTGAAAGGTTGGGAGGTTGGTGTCAGAGGTCACTATAGGATCTAAAGCTAATAAGCTGAATTAATTCAAAATGTTTTTATTGACCAATCCGGTAAAATTCTTAGTAGCGACTTTCGGAATAGTACTCTTGTGTGACCATACGACGCATCTAACGTCATTCCCACTGCGCATACATCGTTTGAAATTCGCTTTCCGGGACTCCCTTCAGAGACTCTGCTATATCGGTTGTCCATGAGTATCCTGGAGGGACAAGCAACGAGGCAACCCTATGCTTGACTGGAAACTACCTCACCAGCAGCTCACAAGCTTGGCGCACATTTTTTTTTCCATGTCCAAATGGTCAGTAGTAATTTTTTGGACGCTACTGTATGAATTCGCTAACTCATCTGCGGAGCTATTACGGTTCCTATTCTGTTTTGTAGGGACAGGCAACCTGGCAAACTGTACTTGGCCAGAAACTACCTCACCTTTTTTTCGACGCTACTGTACGAATTTACTAACTTATCAACAGAAGTCAAGTAGCGCTTTCACTTTCGCCACATTTTCATCATCCTTGAAGTTTTTGGGCGACTGCCGCTCTGGTCGTCTTTAACGAACTCCCATCCATTTAAGAATCCCTGCTGCCACTCAAACATTATTGAGCGATTCCGCAGTCGTCCGTAATCATTGCGAAGATATTCGTCACGAGATCCCGAGTTTGACTCAGAAGTTAATGGCCTGCTGCTTGAGATTTTTCTCCGCTTCTTAACAGATGTACCCAGAAATCGACGAGCTTACTCTCCACTATTATAATAAATATTTGTCTCTTCATAAGGCACCCTAATTGTGATATTGATAGGAACGCTAACAGATTGCGAAAGCCTTATTATGATTACTCGAGGAGTTTTCAGGAGGTACAAGAAAAGGAAACAGTGGAGCATCTCCTGTGTGGATGTATGGCACTATGCTTGAGAAGACTGAATATTACTCACAGGGAATATTACTGAATTCTCATCAATTAGAATAAATAAGTTCATTAAATCGACAGGATGGTTCAGAGAGGATACAGGGGAGTAAGGACTAGGTCAAGTGTCATTATAACGGACGTTTTCAGGCTTACGTGTTTGGGGAAGACCACTTCTACCTACCTACCTACATAAGGCACTCCTATACCACTCCCAGAGAGACTGAGACTCACCTTCTTTTTAATCCAACCTAAGTTATATATATACGACCTTTTTTTATGCTATTTTAAAGTTATAATTTTATCACAATAATGTAAAAGTTTATATAGTTTATACGATGCCTGCTAGTGCCTAAGATTATAGTAACAGAATTTTGAGAAATTCAACGATGAGCTATGAACTAGTTCAACCCGATGAGTAAACATTTAAACGATATGATTAATCGGACTGCTTGGACACTGCATGTGCACTGCTTGCGAGTACATTGGACTTAAGCAAAAGTGTATAGACCAGTGGTCAGCAAAATTTGCTAATGCATTTTTTTCTTTTTGAGAAAAATATGGTAAACTACCTCAACTGTATAACATTTATGCGTGTTATAGCAGCTCAACGCACTTTATGCTTCCATAGATTCTCTAAAGTAAAGTGTCTATATTTATAGCCTTGGTTTCTTTGGAGCATACGTATTGCCCGTTCTAAATGCAACTTTCAAAACACAATCACTTAACGTTTGCCTGCTCAGTACTCAAACTGAGTAGACTGCTTTTAAACCACACTTTATCTGAAGAGCTCCACGAATTCCAATCTCTATGCAACATTTTTGCTTGTATTTGCCAAGTAACCCAATTTTTGTTACACATAGTATCATAAAAATGCACATTGTAGCACATCATCGCGATTCGCGCGCGAATACCACAGCAGATTTACACACACATGAGGTAGTGTGCCCCCTCTCACTCCCCTCCCCAGCCCATACCAATAGTGGTATGCATGCCAACTACAACGCTGCCAGAAAGTCTTCAACTTTATGTAGTACATAGTGGTGCTATGTGCCCCACTCAGCTTGGCCACATGCCACGCATGCATCAAATCAATATATATTATATATCGCATATAGAGTGTTTAATGCTCCTTTAGTTGTGTGTTGGATAACCATAATATCTGTGAGTATTCATAATGAAATTAATTAAATTCTTGCGCTTCAATTAAAATCTTATTAAGTTTTGAACGCCTAGCCAGTTGTAGCAGCAGCAAAAAAAAAGGGGAAAAAAATCTGGGAAAGCTTACTCGACCAACAGCAGCTGCTAAACTTCTGCAGCACTGGGAAATGCCTGGGTCTAGGTCTGAGCGAAAGAAAACCACTAAAAAATAGAGTCTTATATAAAGCAGTGTTGGCGTTGTTTGTAATGTGGGTCCTGCTGATGGACCTCCCCCCTTCTTTTTGTTGCAACGTCTGCTGTTGCACATATTGCTGCTGCATTCTTCGCATACATTTTGCCGGCGCTCTTTACTCATTTAAAGATCTCTTACCTACACTACGTCTCAGGCTTTAAATGAGTCTGGTTGGCATGTCTTTACATGTGTCTCTGTATGACTCTTTTTCTCCTTTTGCTTACTCCCGCAGAGGGGGGCGCAAACAATGGCGCTGTTGTAAGTAAAAAAAAGAAAAAACCCCCCGACATACCCTTACTACGACTTGGCCGACTTTGCTTCATGTTAAATTCAGTAGCTGTGGGTGAAGGCAGTTGTATTTTGGTGGGGGGGTTGGCTGACATCTTTGCACTGGGATCTGGTTAAACGTGAGGGCAGTCAAGCGGATGGGTCTACAGTTGTAGGCAAAAGTATTTTTCTCCTTTTTTTTATTGTTTGCTGCACAATGGCGAAATTTTAAAGCAAATGCAAACAATATGGAGCATTTTAATGCACAGTGGTGCGAAATTGAAGATCTGCAGATGAAAAATTTGAATAGATGGGTACCAATGAGAAACTCTAAAAGAGAACAGACATTCAATTTCTTGAGTAATAAATGGGGTAACACTATTTACTTTCGAAATATGGGTCTCACTGCGTACCAGCAGGCAAATAACTAACGCCAAAACAGAAGAGCTATTGAAATTTTCCTAAAACTAATGGGCACTTAGCCTAAGGATTATATGCGGTATATTCTGACCCAACAGGGTATCAAACGCGGAACTATTGCACTACACTAGTGAAATCCCTATTTGTAATCAGATTAGAACACGCAAGTAGCGTTGGATTGGCCATGCTGTGAGAAAGGACCGAAGCAGCATCATCAGGATGGCCTTGGAATGGAACCCCCAAGGAAGCAGACGAGTGGGAAGGCCAAAGGCAACCTGGGGTCGTGCAACTCTCAACGAATTATACCAACGCAACATCAACTGGGACACAGCAAAGCAAACTGCGCCAAACAGAGTCCGGTGGAAAGTTCTTGTTAAAGCTCTAAGCTCCATGGAGGAGTACTAAATGGAAAAAAAATGGGGTAACACTGTTTGCTCTCGAACTGATTCTCTTACAGTATCTCTCACTGTGCATCAGCAAGCAAATTACAAACTCTAAGCCAGTACAGCTATTACATTTTTCCCAAAAATAAATGGGGCAACACTGGTTGCTCGCGAACAGTTTCTCTTACTGCGTACCAGCAAGCAAATAATCAAATCTAAAAAAACAGAAAATTAATTTGTTTCGAAAGTAAATGTGGCAACACTGTTTAATATCAAACTTTTGTTTTGTACCTCCACCGTTTTCACTGCTGCATACTGCCCTCCACTAATTAATTTGATTACAACCCATGAAAGCCATACATCACAGATATACCAACTTTTTCAAGTGTAACTGCCCCAGACGCTACAAAAAAATATTTCACTATTTACTTTAACCCCATTGACCCCATTCAAGTGCAACCGAGTGCAGAACTCCGCCAGCTCCTAAAATCCAATGTAACCCATTGTGACTGTTTGCAGCAGGCCAACTAAATCACCGCAACTGTGCAACTAAATCTAAAGGCCACTAAATTTACACGTTGACTAACCGTTTTGAGCGGGGAATAGTTATTATGGCCTGCTCCAGGTACACCCACCTCCCAACTGGAAGCAACCCCTGCTCCAACTATTTGCTGCCAACCCACATTGTAAGTGAGCTGGACTAACGTTAGATTCTTGTCTCTCTTTTGGCGCTTTTGTTAGTTCTTGGGCGAACTATTTTCACCATTTTTGTGGCGCACTTTGCGCGCGCGATTTGCCAAGATTTATTACGCTTGGTGGACGCTCAGCAGCGCGGCAATGCTTGGCATGCGGTCAACGGAGGCGCCACAGCGGCATCCTGGAGTGTGTAGAGTCATTGTTGTTGGCTTTTTGCTACTTAGCCTGGCCCTGGCAACTTGCAGGTGGTAGCTGCATATACTATGTATATGCTTAAAAGTGTAGAGCAGTGTTGGCAGCCCCCTTAGCGTCGAGTCAGCAACAAATGCAGCCCTTGTCAGCCAGCTACCCCCTACGCTATCCCCTTACTACCATCATTGTGGCAGCCAACAAGCGAAAATGCTTTTAAACCCTTCTGAAACAGTGGCAAAACTCAAGCAAATCCTTTACGAGTGTTTAAGTACAACGCTTTTCTTCTAGTTCTTTGCTGCGCGTTTTCAAATCGCGATTTTCTTGCTTTTTGCGCGCGTTTTTTATCGCATTGCGTTGACGTGCGCATTTTAATTTAGCCTCAAGTTTTCGCTGCTCTACCGTCCGTTTTTATTTTTTTTTTTATTTTTTAGAGCTTTTATTTTGGTCCGTGCTTAATTTTAAATACAAATCCGATTTGCTAGCTGACTTTTGTCGATAAGCAACAAAAATTATGGCAAAAGTTTTGCCCGCCCAAAAGTTTCTGGGACTTGCAAAAGGCAAAAGGAATCTTGGCTAAATTTAATTTTTAAGGCTTACACAGCAAGTTTACTGTACTACTCTATGGTCGTAAAATAGAGAAGAATATATTAGGTAGGTAGCAAGGTATTCTTTTTGCTGCTACTTTTGGCCTGTTGTTAGAGTATTTGAGAGCTTTAAGAGACAAAGTATGCATATATAATATATATAATAGGTATAATATACCTAAATGTAGATTAAAATAAATAGATAATTCAAGATGTTACACAATAAATCGGAAGCTGAAATTAGCAATTTACGCAAAATTCAGTTTAAAGACTTGTACGCAGAAATCCGAAACGCTTCCGAACAGACAACTAGGCAACTAGGCGAACTTATAAGACAATACTTTTCGGTATATTAAATGATTAAATTACTGCTCTCAACGCTTTTGTACCTTATAATTTGGGTTAAAATTAAAAATTGAAACTTCGTCCAGAAGCCGATTTCAAGCCGAGACATCATTTTAGCCAAGATCCTCTAGATACTTTTGGGCACATTCCTGACTACACGATAAAATTTCTACTCTCAACGATTTTTTGCCTAAAATGCGATTTTATTATAAAAAATTTATTAAATAATACTTAAAAAAGGTTTAATAATAGCAAGTATAAATTTTTGTGTTTACCATTTTAGGTCTGTAGAGATAATAACGATTGGTAGGTAAACAGACTTTAAAAGACTTAATTTTGGCAGTAAGACTTTCAGTGTATACCTGAGCCATGCCTAAACAATATTATTTTTTTTCTTTATAGCTAGTGAGCCCGGCAGACGTTGTCCTGCCCAAACTTTTTGTATACTCTTAAAGTGTATTAACATCGTAAGATTCTCTAGTTAGCTTATCTTGACAATCATAAGATTTTTGGTTTAGTTGAGTTTCATGACTCTCTAAAAAGCCGTATGGGCGAACTTAAGTATTCTTTAGAGAGCTCGCATCTCTAATAAATTCATGCCCCCCAGAAACTAAATTTCAACCCCTTTGCGACTACGCTTCTGTCTGCACTTAATGTCCAATACCCTGTGTTAGACAATTTTCTACTAATATTCACGATATTCATAAAAATGTTTATATCTCACGAACCAATATACATAAACACATCGCAATAGTCTTAAAACCTCTGTATTGACAACCTCTAACACACCCAAAAATCAGATTTGAATTTCTTCGACGCGTTCATGGGGACACTCGTAACATGAAAAGCATAAGTTTCTTTTAGATATATAAATAATTAAAAAGTATAAGTTACTTCTAAGTTGAAAAAGCTTCGTAGAGCAACGTTGGCCTTACGGCTGTTCAAACTACATTTTACCGCTCAAATCGACGTTATCTCTAATTTCCTTTCGCTTTTCTCCCAACCCGCATTCCATGACTCTCGCCATCTACTTAACATCTTCCCACCTTTATTTCCACTAAAGTAGATCATCTTTATTTCTTACTACAATTTATGAGTCTGACACTGCTCAACAGCACCAAAAGGCAGTAAAAATTTTGCACGCTTGATTTTAAAGCTCACTGCACTAAATGGCGCTACTTCAGGATCCAAATCCGCCAACTGCCAGACCAAAGTCTCCAACTGTGCAAGCTTTATGTTCGACATGCTGTTCTGGCGCCCCTGTTATGCGCTCCATATGCGCGTTTATCAAAAACTAAACCCGCCGAACCTTCAACGAGTACGGTCACACTTATACACACACGCACACACAAAGTGGCAGATAAGCGCCGCGGCTACATTGTAGGTTTGTGTGTGTGTTTTGGGCGTTTGGGGGGGTTACCTAGTTTTCCGTTTGCCATATAAATTTGTTTAAGACATCTAACAAGGATCAATAGTGTGGATTTATTGTCTGTCCCAACTAGTAGTTAGTAGACCAAAGCAGCCAACTTTTGCCTTGGCTTTAAAGTTATAGACCAGGGAGGGGGTAACGTTGACGACGACAAGTAAAAGTAGGTAAAAAAAAAAACTTTGCTAGGCGACCTTGCCACCAAGTCGAGTTGTCCTCGTCGCCCTCTTTTATGGGCAGGAGGCCAAAAATTATGGCTAAAATGGCGACGTCGTCTAGCCCGTGCAATCCCGTTGCTGCCAGACTCTTGGCGCTCCCTGCTCTTTGCCGTTTGTGGTCGTTTATATGTAAAATATTTGGTTTACTTTATGACTGCTTTGGGTATTACTCTTTACTTGACTTGCCAAGCCAATTCCTCGGTTTTCGTTTCTACACTTTTTTCGCCTTGCTCTTTTTCTGGCTACTTCTTGGCAGCCAAAAGTTTAGCTAGGCAGTAAAGTAACAACAACAACAACGACAACAACAAAATAAAAATTCAACTGAAATTATATCATAAAAAGTTGTCATTGAGCCGCCATTGCAAAGACAACGCCATTTTAACGTTCTTGGGAGACATTAAAACAGCCAACATGCTTCTTATTATGGCTAAAAGTTTTCGTGCTTCTTGCTGTTGTTGTCCTGACTAAAAGCCTTAAGTTTCGTAGCAAGCTTTGCATTGAGCCAATGTAGAACAATCTCAAATCAACATATGATACGATATGTTATCTAAGATTGGTAGTTAAAACAGCAAAGCAGATAACTTTTAGCCAAAACAAAAGCCACAAACTAACTTTATGCCACTATTATTTTTAACTTTTAAGAGTATTTATTTTTTAAACAACAGCAACAAAGTTGAGAAGCTTAATTTAAATAAGAGCTGTGAAAATTTTGTATCTTGGCAAGCAGCAAAAAGAGAGTCAAGGATAACAAGATAAAAATATACAAAAAATTTATTTTTATTTATAAAAACTCTATTTTATTTAACATCTAGACTTTAAACAAGCTCCAAAATGTATACGGCTTATAAAAACTAAAATAACAATTTGTTTTTTAAATGGTCGTATAACTTTAAAACTTTTTCCAACTATAACAGCTTAAAAAAGATTTCGTTTTTTAATATCGATTTATCGGAACGACTGAAGTTCAGATTACACTAGTCGACAAATTTCACACTTCTTTTTTCTCCAGAGATGAGACTAATATTTTATTTTAGGGCAATGTTTCAATATTCAAAATCCGTATTTTTTTCGTCTATTTTTGGTGAAATCATGATTTTTTGTGTACTTGCTGTGATGCATCGAACTGCTAGTGTTCATTAGACAATTTGAATTTCACAAAAAAGGGTTTATTTTAAAGGTAACGACACATACTTTCTATAAAAATTCAAATATAGATAAATGAACTACTTTTTAAAGGTTAAATGCAGCTGTAAGTGACAAATAAAAGTCGACCGAAAAAAACGATTTTTTTTAATTTTTACTAAAAATTTAATAAATCAGTCATCTTTTATCATAAAAAGAAATATTTATATTATATATAGTTATATTTATAACTTAAATAGCCAACTTCTTAGGTGTCAAAGACTTTTTCTAAAAAAAATAGTGATATTTGTAGAAAAAGTCACCAAAATGTTGTGTTTTTTTTGGCCTTTCGGACACACATTTTCGGCTGTAGTTATTTCTTTAGGTTACCGATTTTTATGATTGGAGACATTATGGAAAACTATTCTATTCTGCTTTTAAGAAAAGTAAAAGTTTTGAAAAAATTCGAATTGGTACAGATTTTATGACATCATATGTGAAATCGTTTTTTGAAAAAGGTCCTTTTTCACTAACATAGTCCTAGAAAAAAAACCAGCTATAACAGGATAATAAATCCTATGTTGAAATAATGGGACTTAAGAAAACAATCCAAAATATTTTAAGGAAATCAACTAGCTGGGCTTGGAATTTTTGTGTTGAAAAATTTGCCCGTGTCTATCTGTGGTTAACGCATTATTTAACACTTTCAGTACCGAATTTTAATGGGACTTAAAAAATATTTTTGACTTCAATCATATCATGAAAAGAAATCAAATCAGATCAAATTGCTACTGCTTTATTCCGACCATTAATAATTTTAGACATAATCATGATAATTGTTCAACAAAAAACAATTTCGTCTTATAAAAAAAATGGTGTGGTAAACCCGACCGCCTATTTTTTAGCTGATTTAGCACAGACAGATCCAAATAAATGATCTTTCGGTAATAAAAATAACAGAGCATGTTATTGTCTGGCGTATTTTTGGTTTCAGCGTCTGGTTCAGGTTTCTGGACGTCTGGTTGGCCCCACCATTATAGGTCGGATTTGCCCCATTGCGTCATTTTGCATGAAAACGATTATAAAAATAAATTTGGCATGACTTTCAACCAAAACAGTGAATGTATTGTTTTGGTTGAAAGTCATTAGGTCCTAGTTCTATCCAGCCGTGCTTCGAAAAATAATTCTTTTAAATTCATTTTAAAAAATCAATTTGAAATTGTAAAAATATACTTCTTGTAGTTAGAGGATCTAATTATTGCCTGACAGTTAATTCTTGTACTACCATTTTGGGTATTTTTAGTTTATTCTATAGGACAACTCTAATATGAGAATTCAAAATTGGCGTTTAAGTATTATTAGTAAGTCGGGTTTACCCCACCTTGCCCTATATACCTATCAAAAAGTTTCCGGAAAGGCGTTTTTTAAAAGGCGCATGCAAAATTAATCGGTATATTTCTTTTTTTATTAGATTGGTAGAACTGTTTTTGACATCTTATCATAATTTGAGCTTGATCCAATCATCCATACACTTCTGGTAAGCCTGGGCAGGAATAGCTTTGAGTTCCTTCTTCGAATTTTGTTTGACGATCTCAATGGTGTCTTAATGGCAACTTGATTTTCGGGAACTGGAAAAAGTCACACGGTGCCATATCTGGTGAATACGGAGCCTGAGCGAACACATTCGTTGAGTGTTTGGTAAAAAATTTCAAAATAATGAACAAAAACAATACAATGTTTTTGACACTAGACGGGCCGCGACGCGTTTCATGCCCAAAGCTTCAACCAAAATGTATTCGGCTGATCCATATGAGATGCCAAGGTCTGAAGCAATCTGACGAATACCGACACTACGATTTTCGAGCACAATTTTCTTCACTGCATCGACGCTTTCTTCGGTATATGATGTTGAAGGACGACCGGAACGAGGCAAATCCATGACGTCTTCACGACCCTCTCTGAACAATTTGTAACACTCGGTTGCCTGTGTGTTTTGGACATACAGTCCTCAGTGAAGGCCTTTTCCAACATCTTAAGCATCATCGGCACACGAAAATTCATTCGCAACACAAAATTTTAAACAAATTCGAAGACACACGTTCAGGAGTGCCACAGAAAACCAATTCCAATTCTTGGTGCCACAGACATGGCTAACAAGTGTTTTAAAAAAACCAATTCGATTCAATTTCGATACAATTCCAATTCTTGGTGCCACATACATGACTATGAGCGGTTTTAAAACCGATGTTAGCCATCTCTGTGGCACCAAGAATTGCAATTGCATCGAAATTAAATCGAATTGGGTTTCTGTGGCACCCCTGGTTTTTTCCCATTGCAAAATCCGAAGAGCGTCCTTTTTTCGACTAACAACAACAGCTGCCAAATTAATACTAATAAGGCAATTGAGCTCAAATTATGACAAGATGTCAAAAACAGTCCTACCAATCTAATAAAAAAAGAAATAAGCCGATTCATCGAAATTCCCAAAAACTTTTTGATCGGTATAGTATCTTAAAGTAGTATCAGGAAATGTCACTCGATTTTAAAAGTAGGCACACAGCTTGCTAGAATTCCGCGTACTTTTTAAAACTCAACCAACATGCGTAACAATTTCCAGAATCTACTCGCAGAAGTTTTCAAATTTAAAAACACTTCAAATGCTGCTTAAGAAATGATTCATTCATTCCTCTATGAAATATGTTCCCAGCTCCCCCCACACAGCTTTAAATGAAAAATTGTCGGCCCACAAAACTTGCGATCTAAGAGCATCATTCATAGATAAAACATATTCAACGCTTGTTTCTTAGCTTGCTTACCATGCCAACTGAACCAGTTCCGGTTCCAAATGAAAAATGATTAGGCCGGGTAAAACTCCAGCAGTTTGGAAAATTCAAGTAACATGTGTAAAGCATTGCGAATGTAAAACAATCCGCCACCGCCTCCGCGCTTCACCGAGACCCCTTCTCCGACCCATAGTCCCACACCCACCAAGTCTATGCAACATTTCGTTTGCTATTTCACAGACGACTGACTGTGACTGTCTAGTTGTCTCCCTTGCACCCCCGCGCGACTTTCACTGACACGCAGCCTTCAGCTAAGAGAAGGGGCAACTAAGAGGGAGCGAGTAGCTTGCCCCAATTGCTCGACGAACTTGCAACGTGGTGCGTGAGTTTCGAGTTTTGTATTATTTTTTCTGATGCTTTTTTTTGTTGTTTTTGCTAAGCTGCTTCACTGTTGACTTACTATTGTGTTGTTGTAGTTGTTGCTTTTGTGCAAATATTTGAGTGTTGTATAGCAACAAAAGTATCTAAGAGTTACAAATGCAGCATGTGTGTGTGTGTTGGTGTGTGTGTGTGTGTGTGTGGCTGTATCTTCAACTAAAAACTGAAATTGTAAACTTTGCAAATAGTAAGACGTTGGATGTCTTGAGAGCGGAAACTGTGCCAAAAGACGTATGGCACAAAGCAGGATAAATTTGCCAAGTTTATCATAGCAAAAAAGGCGTAGCGCACAGTGGGCGGGGTCGGGTAGATTTGGCGTATTTGGCTTTGGCAAAACATGAGCAGCAGCATAAAATATTGTCAGCGATATTTTAACGCGAGCTCAAGCGAAATTGTCATATAAATAACACTCGGGGGGGAATAAAACATACAATTCCGGATGAGCTGGGTGGGCTTTAAGGCAACTTGGTATTAGCATTTGGCAACAGCAAGTCAAAGTTTATTGCTGATGGTTGTGGAAGGATCAAAAAAATTAATAAGTTCAGAACAAAAGTGCGGGCCAGAATTTAAAAAAAAGTCTAAAACCTTTTAAATGCAAGTTGCTGCAGGCAGCGAGTTCTGTCTGGCTCAACTTGGGCCATATTAAATCAGAAACATGCATTTATTTTGCAATTTCACAGTCGCCCCAAAAAAGTTGTACAAAAAAGTAAAAAGTATTTTTGGCAAATTTTCAACAAAAAAAAGGAGGAAAACTAAAGGCAGACTAAACAATAAGCACCACAAAGTGTGAAGGCTCGGAAATGAGAGCGGCCCGGACTTTGGAGCTGGTTGGTGCTGGTGCTGGCCATGGCGTGGCTCGCTCTGGTGGAACTAGCCAAACGGAAGTCATAGCGCAAACCGAAAGCAAAACCAGGCAGGCAACCCAACAGAGCCAAGTGGGAGCAGCAAACCGACACAAGACGACGGCACACAGACACAATACAATAAAGCACTGGGTATCTGTGTGTGTATCTGTGTGTCTGTCTGTGTGTGGGTCTTCATTTGGGTGTTTGGCATAGCCGCAAGGCCTCCCCCAGTTACAGCAGTAAAACTGACAGCCAAACATTTATAACAATGAATGGGCTCAGCACCAGTTCCAAAACTCTAGACCCAGCCACATGCACATGGACATGGACGGAACTAATAAATGAGTTCAGCAGCAGTTAAAAAAAAAAAATAGCACCCAGAAAAAATGGTTTTCAAAAAAGCAATAAGAATGGCCACAACAAAAAAACAGCAAAAGAGTTTCTAAGCCAAATAAAAATGTCGAAAAATGTTTGCAAAATCTCAGCGGCTGACTGGCTATAAAATATTTAATGCATACTTTTGGGAGCCATACTCCTACATGACATGAAAGGCGTCCATTTTGGCGTGATTTAAAATGGCGCAGCTAACACAGTTTGACAAAAAACTTTTTAGCCATATGTTGGCACTGTTTGGCTCGTACAATATATATAATGGCTTGAATGCGCTTTCAGGCAGCATGAAATATTTGATTACATTTAAGCCTGGGTAACGACTGAAATATTTGAGTGAAAACTTTTTAAGGCTTACCAAAAGAATATTCCATTTTGTATATATAATAATTCATAATAAAAATAAAAACCTCTCCAAACTGGCAACTTTGAAAGTTATGCGCTTTTAATGGCCCATTTGAAATATTTTTCATAGAAGAGCCAGTCAGAAATCGATCTGGATGTAGAGTGATATCGATCTTAATAAAAACAAAAACCTCGCTAAAATGTAAAATTTGAAAGTTACGGCCAAATTGAAATATTAATCCTACAAGAATCATCCGGAAATTGATCTGGATGAACCATATTTAATCATAGAGCTTGCCATATCAATAACGAGCTAAACGATAATAGAGTGATATCTATATCGACCATATGTACGCCTCGTATTACTAATTTGCATAAGTAAAAAACCGATTTTTAGAGATGTTTAAAAATTTATTTTCTTTTTAACAAAATTAGTTAGGATAATAAGTAATATAATCTGCACCAGCTCTTACCATATCTGATATCAAGGCGTTCATACAGATAGACGGCTTCTCAATACAATCCTGATCAAACTTTATGTAACTAAGGAAGATTTCCGACGACTCCTTTTTATGTTACATATATTTCGACTTATACAATCTTAATATTCCCTTGATACCATTTAAGAAATCACCCAACTAGGCACGTAATTCCTGAATTTTACAGGATTGGTTTACTATTGGGACATTGCAGATGATTAGAAAATGTTTGCAACTCATTTCTTATTGTGTAGTATAGTAGAGCTCCAATTAGAAGAGGGACATTCCTTTTCGTCAGATATAGAACTCCATTCGACAAACAAATATAGAGGCGAAAATATGGTTGGCTGGGACACACCCTAAGTAAACCTATCGACGAAATGGCACATAGAGTATTAGAATGGAACCCCCAGGGCAGAAGAAACCGCGGACGTCCAAAAAGTACATGGCGAAGGTCAATTAGGAGAGAGACGAACAAATCTGTCGGCGAACTTCGAGCAATAGCGCGAAATAGAAATAGTTGGAAAATTTTTGTAGATAGAAAAAGCTCTTAAATTTATATTTTTTTTAGAACATGTCAAAATAATTATAATAATAGAACTCCATGTTTCATTTTATTGGCGGATTTTATTTATTGGCAAAATATGTTGGCTCTAACATGTGTCTGCGCTGGCCAAACAAACTCAATTTGTATTCGATTGGTTCTGAAAGAGAGATATCGTTTTTAAAAAATGTATGTGGATATTAGCTTCAAAATGTTTTGGGGCAGGATTGATGATTAAGCTAGTATGAAAAAAATCATTTTAGCTTTTTATATGAAGCTTGAGAGATAGGTTTTCCTGGGGGTTCCGCTTTAGTCGGGGATAGAGCGAGCATATCTGGGGGTAAACTTGTGCATTTACGCTGTTTCAATTGCACAAACGCCTTCTGAAACTCGCATTATGGAATGACTTGGACACTTTTTTCGGAATGCCCTTCAAAGATACCGTCACTCCCCTTTGTAAGTCTTCGACGAAGTTTTATCAGGTTTTCCTGAGTTTCCGCTTATATCTAGAACCGGCAAAGAAGTTCGACTGCGCCAGATCTGGCGCTCGCTTTTTTAAATGCCCATGACGCCCAGGGATGCCGTCATGCCCCAATGCACGCTGTAGCGATTTCTCTTTTGGGGTTTCTAGATTTGGGATGCACTTATGGCGTATAGCCTAATTTCCACTGCACGTAGGCTTTGAGGAGCTTGATTTTCGGGGTATCCTTGAAAGGGGCTGTTATGGCCCCTTTATGATCTCCTATGAAAATGTATTGTTTGCTCTTGAGCTCCGCCCTAAACCGAGCAACGAGGAAGAAGTCCGGCTGTATCAGATGTTGGGTGCAGCACAGGACTCCCTTCTCGGCGCTTAGACCTCTTATATGGAGGTTTATCAGTAACTCTCTTGGTTACTTTTAAGCCAAGGGAAGAAAAAGAAGCTTGGGAGGATTTCTCTTTTCGGGGTGTCCTTCAAAAATGCAGTTATGGCCCCCTAGGACCTTTTTTTTGAAAACTTGTCATTTTCTCTTGAGCTCCCGTTTTAACCGAGGAAAGAGAAAGAGAGGAAGAAGTCCGGCCATGCCAGGTGTGCGCTGTACCTTCTACACATAACGTACTTTACGCCTTCAAGAGCTCGCGATTCCCCTCATGGCCCCTTTGACATCTTGTATGGAGGTTTATCGTTAACCATTACAGTTTCGCTAAAGCCGAGAAAAAAGAAGATGTCCGACAGTGCCAGATCTGGGATGGAGAAATGTGGCAATCCTGGGCTCTTTGTTCATCACTTAGGACTCTTGGCATACCTTGCTGCCAATCTTCGTTAAAATTCCTAATTTATGAAGAATCAGACAAATGCTGGTGCGTCTTTTAGAGTCCAGGAGTGGCCTTCACTTCGAAATAATTATTATAGTCCGAAGCTTTGCCTCAATATCATTAATAATATAAAATTTTGCCGCGATTCAGAAAAAATTTCTGGGTTTGGAAATTTCTGTTTATTGTCGACACTTTAAACGCCTTCTACTCCATGTTTATACAAAAAACACTTGACTTATACTTTATGTTCTTCCCATAAATCAGCGAGTGTTTATAAAACCTACCGCAGTCTGTAAACAACAAGATTCGGGGTAACACCCTTGGACAACCAGAATATTCTTAACACTTTATTTATGGCATATCAAAAAATATCTGCAGGCAGTTAACCAAAAAGCAAAAGAGCAGACTCGCCTGCTATCTAAGCGTATCTAAGCCAAACTGTCCCTGGCTGAAACGCTCTCTGTGAAACATATCCTGCTCGTATATCCTGCGGTATTGTTTTGGCCATTTAGCAGCATTTTAGCAATTTAAATTTGATTTTGAACACAGACAACTGCGTGTTGACTGACTGTCTAAACAGCTGCTCCCTGTTGCCCGTTGTGTTTTTAATGGCTTGGCTTTTGGGTTTGCCAAAATGTGAGCCAGTGCGTCCAACATGTGCCAAAACATAGCCCGTCGTACCCTCTCAACAAGTTGCTTTATGGCATATGCATGGTAATGATGGGCTCTGGGTTGATGGGCATAACAGGAAACATGGCTTCAAAGGTGGGCGAACCCGGTCGAAGAAGAAGAAGACTTGAGCAGCGCTGCTGCTGCTGCTGTTCCATTTTGTGGCGTTGTTTCATATGATTGCGCTTGAGTTGCTCCCGGGTGTTTATGTGATATTTACATAATAAAATCGAGAGTCAAGTTAAGTTGAGATGAGATGAGTCGACATAGCGACGGCTGTTATCCTTTTTGTCGTTGTTGAGCCAAAGACAAAGGCATAAACAATGCGCCGACTGCTCTGAAGTATGACCCACATCTCTATGATTATTTTCAAAGCGCCTCCGGGAGCAGGCCCTACATCCAAACTCAAGCCACCCAGGAGACTTGCTATGCGTAAAGTTAAAAAATATGAAAAAAAGGGCAAAAGGACAAAATGGCTGTGCGTTGCTTCTTTGTTTTTGTTTACCAATGGGTGTATCTCTCTGTGTGTGTGTGTGTGTGTGTCAATGCGGGTTGTGCCAAAAAAAAAAAAATATATATGTATTGTATATAAAAGTTTTTTTTTTTTTTGCTGCTTGTTTTGTTTTATTTATTTTATAGCCCGTTTGGGGCACGTGTGTGTAGGAATATATGCATGTAGGATATCTGCCGATATCCTTTGGCATCCTTGAACTTCTGAGTTGTGCGCTAAATTAAGTTTTACTTGCTCACTTGCCAGTGCTCCTTTTGCTGGGTCCCCCTCCTGGCTGGTTTCTCTCTATCTATCTGACTGATAAATGTCCCCAAAGCAAACAAAGTGCAAGTTGTTTTTTAAGTTTGGGCAAACTATGTGGCATATCTTGAGCAAGACCTTGGGGAGTTTGTGTGCTCTAGATTGAACAAGGGAGCTGGCATTGGGGGCCATTGGTGTACATGGCTGCTGGCACAAAGAGTTGGTTGGTTAATGACGTGTGCAGCTGGGCCAACCAAGCTCAACAGGCTGACCATAAACTTAAAGTAGAAGGAGTTGTCTATTGGAAATGCAAGAATTTTTGGGATATGCAAGATATTCAAGGCAAACTTTAAGCAGACTTTTGATAGAGTTAAAGTAAGGAATTCAGTCCGCTGTCTTGCGATGGGAGCCAATTAAACGAACATAGTCGAATGAGGTACCGACTGCATAAAGTCTTAGATTGACAATAATTTCTAATGACGGTTCTCCACAGAATAATTTACCATTTCTATCAAGATTAAGATATTTCTTGAAATTTTGCTGCCATATATGTTTAGTTGCGATGGGCCCAATAAATGAAGTAAAAGGTACAGCGATATTTTCGATTGAAAAAAAATTATTAAAGGCGGTTCCGCACAGAACGCTCTATCATTACTGCCATAGGCGGATCCATGGGATTGAGACCGGAAACCGGACCTACCCAAAAAATTCGAAAAATGGCTTGAAAGTCTTATGCGACCTCAGATATACCTACTTCGAAGAATCAAAGTAAAGAAACCCCCTAGACGAAATCCTAGATCCGCACCTGATTACTACCAATTCTAAAAACATTTCTTTCGCTCAATATATATTATTATTAGTAATGGGTTTCAATATTAAATGCGAGACAAGTGAATCTATCAAACCTCCTTCATGGCTCAGATTTTTCCTAAAAAGCCAATGGCCTGAAGACAGCTCTTTCGCTCAATATTATTATTAGTAATGGGTTTCAATATTAACTGTGAGGCAAGTGAATCTGGACCTCCTTCAAAGCTCAGAGTTCTCCTAAAAAGCCAATGGCCTGCATATCTTCCAGTATTTTGTTAGGAATAAGGGTAACGATCTTCGCTGAGAGAGCGTACATTCACAGGAGCTTGTTTCTTTGCTCATACATATATAGATGTACTTGATTTTTGCTCCCATATCTATTTACCATGACTTTTTCTATAGCACTCCTATTAAATTGAAATCTATCGATGAAAATCGATTGACGGAATACTTAAAATTACACAGCCAATCGAAAAACTGGTTATTGCTGGATCCAAATCCTAAATAAAGTAAGCCACAGAAAGTCACGATTCCGACTAAGCCCGCAACCCTAGCATCCTTGAAGTTCTTGGACCTCGTATTCAGATGTAAGCCCAAAATCAAGTAAGCCACATAAGGTCACGGTTCCAACTAAGCCCGTAACCCTAACATCCTGGAAGTTCTTGGGTCTCGTATTCGGATGTGCGCCCAAAATCATTTAAAAAAGATTCTTAATCGATGTTCAGCTTCAGTAGCAATAACATATCTTCTATGTATTTGTTTTTTGGATCACTTAATCCAAGTCTCAGCTCCAAAAATCATCTAAACGTCAGGGTTCTGGCATTACCTCAAAAAAACACTATGTATTTTGGTAGGAGGTTATCTCCGAAACCAGACCAACTGGAAATTTTTCGAGCTGGGATTCGGATTCAATGACACTTAATCCGAATCCCACCACCAAGTACCACCAAAATGTTAGGGTTCTAGGACAATCTCAAAAACAAATAAATCCAGGTATTTTGGTTGGAGGTTCTCTGTGAAACCTGGTCAGCTGCAAATTTTTTGACCTTGGATTCGGATTTAGATTCAACGAATCGAAAAATATCGTCAGACAATCGGTATCGAAAAGCAATTCTCTAAAGATTTGCAACTAATTTTTAACGTTTACAACTCAAAATATTACCCTTTTAAAAAAAATTTTAACCATCTTACATTACCCCAACTTAAAGATAAGTACACACTTCACTTCGTATTTATTTAATAGATGTTCCCTCTGAGTTCCAAACATAATTGCATAATAACCTATAATATACGTTTAGGTGGTCTAGTTGTCTGCTAAGCACATATATGCTTGAAGTTCCCAATTAAATTGTCAGTTTTGTAGCAATTTCGTAGCTAGATCTAAGCCAGCTTCCATTTCCTGCCACTAATACGCCAAAATGTCATTGCCGTGGCCATTTAAATTGTCTTCATTTGTTTATGGCGGACAAGCCAATGAGCATAGACAGCGCAAAAAAGAGATACAAAAAAAAAAACAAAAAAAATAGCAAGATACAAAAATAATCCACAAAACTACCGATTAAGTCCCCGGGGGCAACAGGGGCAGCAAATGGCAACAAAATATAAGAGTAAAAAAAAAAATAGAAGCAAGCGCTGTGCAGCTGCCAAATCCAATGAAAATCCAAAAGCCAAGCAATTTTGAACTCTAATGGAAAATCAATTTAAAGCGCACATAGTAGTACTAAACCGGGGGGAGTCCCCTGCAGACCCATGAAAATCTTCTATTCACTACATCTCTCTCTCTCTTCATCTACTATCATTGCAGGCAAATTCAGCATACAAAGCGCGGAGCTCGAGCTACGAATGTCGGACGCTAAATTCGAAAGCCATTGGCAAACTTGGCTAAAACGTATTTAACCCAAAATAAAGGCAGGCACTACAACAACAACAACTACAACTAAAGTTTCAACAACAACAAAGACCGCAACACAACAACGAACAGCCAGAGCGGGAACAAAGCAGGACGGGCACGGCAATTTAGGCTGCCCAACAAAAAACAACAAAAACAAAAACACGGCAAACCGAATCCAACCGAACGGTGAACTCTTTTACTATAGACGCCACACATTGACCAGGGGGGTCCAAGGAGGGGTTAAGTTGAGACTAGGCAGTCAGAGGACGTGCAAGAGCAAGACAACATAATGAGCCACGGCTGCAGACCAAACAGCAGACAAGGCTGGGCAATTACCATGTCGTCGTCATCGTCGTCAGCGTCATCCTCGTGGTTGTCGTTGTCATGCTTGTCGCTGTCGCTGCTGTTGGGGCTGCTGCTGCTGTCGGCGTCACCGACAAATGGCCTGGCAAATTGTCCGAATGGCTGTGAATGCGATGACGACACACTGATGGTCAACTGTGGTGAGGGCACTTTGGATGTGCTGCCCATTGCGCTGAATCCCAGCATAGAGCGTCTGGTCATTAAGAACAACAAAATCAAGACAATTGACTCATCGATGCAGTTCTATACACAGTTAACCTTTTTGGATCTGTCGTTTAACGATTTGGTTACCATACCGCAGCGCACCTTTGCCTATCAGGCCAAGCTGCAGGAGCTGCATCTCAATCATAACAAGATTGGACAGGTTAGCAATAAGACGTTTACGGGCTTGACCACAATTAGCGTGCTGAATTTACGTGGCAATTTGATTGCCGAACTGGAGTATCGCACATTTTCGCCCATGACCAAGCTGGAGGAGCTGAATCTCGGTCAGAATCGTATTAGTCATATCGATCCGCATGCCATGGATGGTTTGGTCAATTTGCGTGTGCTTTATTTGGATGATAATACGCTGACTACAATGCCAGCTGAGCTGACATTCCAGGCTTTGCCTAGTCTGGCGGAGCTTTACTTGGGCACCAACTCCTATACGACCATACCCGCGGGCGCTTTTCAGCACCTAAAAGGTCTAACACGCTTGGATTTGCGCAGCGCTGTGCTGCATAACATCTCCGCCGATGCTTTGAAGGGTCTAGAAGGCATACGTTACTTGGACCTCTCCGATAATCGTCTACAGACAGTGCCCACAGCTGCGCTGCAGCATTTGGCACGCCTGGAGCAGCTTTCTTTGGGTCAAAATGACTTTGAGGTAATAGCAGCCGGCGCCTTTGCGGGCTTGCGTGATTTGCGTCATCTGGAGCTGACAGGCGCGCACCGTTTGCGATGCGTCGAGAGCGGCGCCTTTACAGCCAACTCTAATCTGGAGTATCTGAATCTGTCGGCCAACAAGCAGCTGAACGAGCTGCATGCCAATGCGCTGGGCGGTCTGCCACATCTTAACACTGTCATATTGAAGGAGAATCAATTGAGCACGCTGGCCGAAGGTCTAATACCCTGGGCTGATTTGCAAGTGCTGGATCTCTCCGAGAATCCCTTTGTTTGCGATTGCCAGCTGCTCTGGTTGCGCAATTTACTGATCAGCAAGAATACCAGCAATCAGTATGCACCAGTTATCTGCGCCTATCCCTCCAATTTGCGTGAGCTAGCGTTGACGCAGCTCTCGGAGCCTATGCTGGGCTGCAGTCATGGTGCGGCCAACAAGCAGGCTATTATAGGCGTGCTGCTGGTCATCTGTGCTGCGCTGATTACGGCGCTGGCGCTGCTGCTCTATGGCTGCCGGCGACGCATACGTGAGCTGCTCAAGGGTCACTCGGCGCTGGGTCGCAAGGAGCGTGAATATCAAAAAACTTTTTCCGATGAGGAGTATATGACGCGACCGGCGCCGGGCACAGGCGGCGTGCATCCTGCAGGTCCTTATTCCTGCCAGAATAGCTATAATCCTGCTCATTCGCAGTATATGGGCGCACGCATACCCGTCACCGAGCTATAGCTAGAAGCACCACCCCCACCTCAGCTGCGGGGTCGGGGTGCCGCCTCGAGTCTCAACAACGGTCAAGTGGCCACACCCTTAAGCTCCCTAACGCCTCTACAACAACTGCAAGTACCCATCTCCGCCGATGCGCATGCGCCCTTTGCCCAGCTCAGCCATATACACTACATGACCAACAATAGCACCACCACGCCACGTCCACATCACTCGCAGCAGGACATGCGTAAGCTGGCCAATGGTGGCAAGCCGCTGAATGCCTCATTGCCGCGTCACATGGCCACACGTCAGCTGATGCAGGAAAGCACGCTCTCGCATTATAGCCAACCACTTGCCAATGGCGCCAATGCCATACGCCTAACACAGGATCACTTTAATCACAATGGTGGCGTCTATGCCAAGCCCTGCGATGCCATGACCGATGGTTATATACACAACAACTCGCATTACTCCTTGCCGCTGGATCATGATTTGCCGCCTAGTCCCACGCCCACACCACCGCCTCCAGCCTTGCCACTGCGCAATGGCGTGGGCTTGGCGCTGGTGCATGGCAACACCACTGGCAGACGCTCCTTCAATAGCAACAACAACAACAATGTGGCTACACTGTCCAACAACAACCACAATGGCGGCGTGGCCATCTTGAGCCAGGGCCTCACCACCGCCAATAACAACAATGGCAGTCTGCGTCGCTATCACTGATATCCGCTTAAGACGTGCGTCACCTTGGGTCGCACTAAACCCCACGCGGCGCTGGGTAACGACATTGAGCTGTATCATTTTTACAAGGGCTGATGCTAGGGGGGGTCACAGTTTGACAGTCACAGTTGGCAAGCCACTGGACGAAATGTGTTACTTTAATTTGTTAAGCAAAAAAAAAAGAAACTACAAATTAATTTATATCTTTAAACTTAAATTTAGTTAAAGTGACTAAAAAAAAAGTCAACTTATTCTGTGTATTCGGGCGAAAGCATTTTGTAAAAATTAGAATTTAGTTTTGGTAAAGAAATATTAAAAAAAAAAGTGTAAATAATGCGCTAAAAGCCAGTGTTGGGCATTAACCAACACTGTGCGTTCTCATTATTTCAACTCCAGTGATCTTAACAATTAAGTTGTGCTTATATTTAATTCTTGTACATAAATATAAAAAAAAATTTCAAAAATTAAAAAAAAAAACAATGTATACAATTTAAAAAAAAAAACAAAATAAAAAATACTACAGAAAAATTTACCAACAGTAATTTACGCGTTTAAGCACGAGTCATTAAAAATATATGTATTCTATTTAGTATTTAAATTAAAAAAAAAAAAAAACAAAGTTAAACTGACATAAAAAATCCAATTACAAAATAAACAAAATATATTGAATACAAATCTTTATGCATACAAAAACAAAAAAAAAACATAAAAAAAATACCAAACAAAACGGCTAACTAAATTTTTTTAAATAATAGACTTTGACAAAAAATTATTAACATAAAGTACTCATTGAACAAATTAAATATGCAAAAAATTTATAACATACGTACATGTAAAATTCATATTATTAAAGTTAAAAAATGCCAGCGCAAAGAAATAGCTACAATTATGCAAAAAATTAAAAAAAAAAAGAATTCAATATTCATATATATGTAAAAAAAAAATATATCGATTAATTGGTAAAATATGAATACAAAAGCAATTTATATAAAATAAATAAATGTAAATAAAAATGCTATGCTTAAAAAAAATTAATTTTTTTGTTGTTTTTATTTTCAACTTTACACAAATAGCGTAGCCAATTGGTTTTATATTTTTTTTTAGTTTAAGTTCACAATTGCCACGAGTTGGCAGCGCTGAACCAAAAAAAAAGAAACGTTTTAAAAAATAATTGTAAATATTTTACAGCATAAAGGAACAAAATGCAAAACCAATACAAGGGAGTTAAAAATCAACTACAAAAATAAACTTTAATAAAAAAATATTAATTAACTGCATAACTTATTCAATACTATTAAAACATTACATTCATTACATAGCCTAATGACAAGTCTTTCATCTAGTTATCATTAATAAATAAATATATTAAAAACAAAAAAAAAACAAATTTAATAAAATTTAAGCAAATTACAAGGGAAAACAATTTAACAAAACTTAAACTTAGTAACTAATTAAATACAACCAAATGGCATCATCTAAACGAATACATATATAACATATATAACAAATAAAAACAACAACAACAAAAACAAGCACAACAAGCAACAAACAAGGAATTCAAACTACATACTTACATATATTAGTTTATAATATAAAAAATTTAAATTAAAAATAAACAAATTAAAAAAAATACCAAGAAAATCGAAAGCAAAGATACCAATGTAAAATTGCGAATGCAAAATGTTCAACAATTAGATGATAAATGATTAAATAAACAACAAATAAACTATAAAATAAATTAGTTTTAATAGCGGAGATAAAGACAGGTAGTATGGTAAATTATGATCAAACTTGGGCAGTATTTTCTTTAACTCATCTATGTTAATTTTTATACCCTGTACCGTATGGTACCAAGGGTATATTAAGTTTGTGCAAGCCGAAAATGTATGTAACATATAGAAGGAGACGTCGGAGACACCCCAAAGTTACCTAAAATATGATCAGGGTGAATAGAGAAGTCGATATACCCATGTCCGTCTGTCCGTCCGTCCGTCTGTCCGTCCGTGTGAACGCCTAGATCTCAGAGATGGTAAGAGCTAGAGTTACCAAACTTTCACATTAGATCCCATATTATTCCATAGGAGGCAAGTTTATTTTATTTTTTTGATATCGGGGATAAATTATATAGCTCCCATGGGGGTGTTTGAGACGACCTCGACAAAAAAAAAGCGTTTTAGATGAATAATTCGTTTGTTTATGAAGATATCGTAACGAAATTTGGTACTCGAAAGTTTTTTATAGTTCCCAATCACTGTACCAAATTTGATCAAAATCGGTTGACTATATCATATAGCTCCCATAGGACCGATCGGCCAAAATAACTTTTTTAAAGAAAAATTCGTTATATTTCGTTTTTTAATAAAGACATCGTAAACAGATTTGGCGTTTGGAAATTTTTTAGACCACTTAAGCAATGTGCCAAATTTGAACAAAATCGGTTGACTATATCATATAGCTCCCATAGGTCCGATCTTCCAAAAAAATCCATTTTTTAACAAAATTTGTTGTGTTTCGTTTGATTGTTAAGATATTGGGATCAAATTTGACATTCGTGAGTATTTTATAGTTCCTAAGCACTGTACTAAATTTAATCCAAATCGTTTGACTAGATCATATAGCTCCCATAGGACCAATCGGTCCAAAAACACGTTTTTTATACAAAATTCGATGTGTTTTGTTTGTTTGTAAAGATATTTGAAATAAATTTGGCATTCATATCTTTTTTAAGGTATTTTAAAACTGTGTCAAATTTTATTGAAATCGGTTGACTATATCATATAGCTCCCATAGGAACGATCGGTCAAAAAAAAATTTTTGCTTAAAAATTCTTCTGTTTTTGGTTTTTTGTGAAGAAATCGGACTTTATTACAAGCTAGTGGTACAGGGTATCCTAAAGTCGTCCGCGCCCGACTTTACGTCCGCCATTTTTATTTTTATTTTCTAAATTTTAATTTTATTTTATTTTTGGCTTTTTAAATTTTAAGTCTTAAGACTTTATTCATCGAAGCATTTCAAACTAAGTTAAGATCGCACATTCTCCATATCGATGTACAGGCCTGAAGAAAGAGGTGAAAAATCCCCCTTTTCAGGGTCCGTAGTTTTCTAAGAGGGATTACTATCCTACTGTCGTGACTCAAGCTAAAGGTGTATTAGAGGGGCCGGTCCATTTTTCTTCGGGCCCGTCTATGTATTTTGGGTTCATAATATATAACTTCTTTTTTGAGGTTCGTGTATTTTTCTAGATACTTTTAATATATTAGTGCATTTTCTAATAAGCTCTCGTATCCAAGGACATCGCTTCAACCCAAACAGATTTTGGGAAAAGACTAAATATTCAGAGTCAGTCTGGATCGGTCTCCGGCAAGCCAAGCAGCTCTTCTATTTTTCTATAACTGGGATATTATAATAATCGGGCAAGAAGGAAACTGACTAGGTGACTTAAGGAACGCTGCATGCTCAGAAAACATCTGCGTAATATTTTTATCGCGATTAAGATGCAAGTCTTGCAAAATTGAGGCGAAAAGCTCACAAAATACTAAGCGAATGTGACGCAGGCATAGAATTGTAGATTATACAATAGATCCAATGGGTGGCAGTGAAGATTTTTTAAAACAAGGTACTGAGATAAGGTCAAAAAATAAGTAAGAAAAATATGCTCCAATCGGCTTGACTTTCTTTTGGGAGATGATACACCATGCTTAAGAAATTACAAAACAGCTCACGGAATTCCATTTCGAAAACCGAGCGGTATATTTAAGGCCACCTTTGGTATATGAAAAATGTATTAAACATAAGAAACATATCATTAATAACAATGGTTGTTGGTTTAGTTGTTGGAAATTGAAGGGTTGTTTTCGTTGTAATAGCGAAGAATCCAAATCCGGGGTCAGAATTGGCCCTGGTATTTGTAGACCTCTAAGCTGAGAGTAAATAAAGGTGAATATAATTTGCAAAACTGTAGATGCCTAAAATAAAGCATTTCAAATTTACGCTCAAAATCGATTAAAATAGAAAGCAAAATCGAGAACAAAATCTATACAATGTTAAAAATACTAAAAGAATAAAAGATAAATACCAGCACATGGCAAAAATTTTAGTATTAGCAAAATGTTCTATCTTTTGTGTGCGCGCGGAAATTAAAGTTAAATACAAATACGCGACTGTCGCTTTGGCTAATATGTTGTCATGTTGTGGCCAATAAGTTGTGGCTGCCACAGTTGGCAACAGCGAATGCTGTTGGCCAAGTTTGCTCAGGCGTATGAACTAAATTGCAACAACAATGAATGCATACATACATACATACACTCACACATGCAAATATATCCACTTTATTGCCAACAATTTTTGTCAGTGTATTTGTTGTCGTTGTCGTTGTTGTTGTTGCTGTTCTTGTTGCCATTTTGCCTAACTGTGTTAATTCTTCTAATTGTGTACGTTGTTTGCGTGCGCTAATGTCGCATATGCGCAAAGTGAAACAACAACAACAACAACACGGCAGCTGGAACAACTACAGCAGCTCCCAATGGGAAGAGTGGTTGCAGATGCTAACGAGGGTAGGTTGAAGGGTAATAGATATAGTCAATAGATACTTTTCAATAATTTTTTTTTGAATTTAATAGGTATATACTATAAAGGGTGTTTCTTTAAAAGGCGCATTCATCATTGAAAGATTTACTCCACAACAACTATCTTTGAGATAGTTAGTTAATCAAGTGTTCTGTTGTAAAAACGTATGAAGATCTTCGTACAAGTTATGGACCGAATAGTCGGCCATTAGAAAATGCTATCGTATTCCTGATCATATTCAAAATCATTTGATATTCCGTAATATCCGACGACCAACCAGAATGAGAACAGTACGGTCCGAAAAAAATATCCCTGTTGTAGAGACAAGTGTAAAGGAAAACACAAATTTATCAGAAAATTATGTTGGGCAATGAATATTAATTTCCAAATTTACGCGATATCGTTCTTGAAAAGTTCCGGCGGCCGTAACCATTGATTTACTGAAAACTCAATTAGGTAAGAAGGTTATTTCAAGATATGGGGCCTCCATTCTAATAAATCCATATTTCGTATAGTTACATTAATTTTTCAGTGTTTCACTTAAATTTCAAATCCGGATCCGTTTGAAAAAAAAATACTTTTAGTTTATTATTTTTGATACAATTTTTTATGCTTAGAAAAAAGGCGAGAAATGCTTGAAAAGAGCGGAAACTTGGAGAATTTTCAAGAAAATTACACTTGTGAACAATTTTTGAACCATCTGGTCTAACCCTTCCCTTCCATATCGGTCCATGTTGCGTAACCTTTATTAGAAGTCGTAGTGCACACTAGAAATTTTAAATAGAAGTGCGTTTAATATTTAAAGATAACTATAATACAGTTTTGCAATACTATTCTATTTTACTGGAGTACCAATGGCGTAGTAATTTATATATTTCTAATATTAATGGAGATTTTTCTTGATTTTGCGATTAATATTATAGACTTATTTACGTATTTTGTTTTTCCGTATATGCTTTGCTTAACAATTCAGTTTGAAATGGTCCGAAATTTGTTTGTTAAAAAGAAAATTAATTAACCTGAATTTAAAGTTTTCTTATAATTAAGAAATTTACGGATCATAAGCAAAATTGACCAAATAGTGTTTGTAACATGTAAAAGTGGACGCTTTTAAAAACATTTAAATATTTTTTAAGATCTTTTGACTTCACAGACCAAATATATATTGATCAAGAGTTTTATTTCTAAGGACAACCCAAAAACTATTCGCAATAAGACCTTTAACAATTATTTAGAAGTTGTCATATTTGTATCATCTTCTTTCCATGTTTCTTAAATTTTGCTCTCCAACGGAAGCTACGTTTTTCTATTTTAACATTTTACATAAAAAACAGCTGATTGCGTATCAGATTATGCAATCTTATTTTAAATTTCAGGGTTGTCATTACATTATTTTTATTTATGGAATCGTTGTACTGCAGACAAGATTTAGCTAAGATTCAGATATACAAACTTAGATTTTTCCGAAAATTTTTCAATTTAACCAAGTATGTACAGGGATTAATAAATTTATTCAAAGTTGACAAAAGAGCTTCGAGAAAAAATATATTGTTTAAATATACCCATCTGTAACCTTGTAGATTACTCGACTAAGAATATAATCAAGTTACGATCCATTAATTTTAAAATCTATCAACTCACAGGTACTTTTCAGCCCACCCTCGTATAATATTTGCATGCAAATGTGTAACTGTTTATGCCAGCGTAGACGTTGCCCCACTTGAGATTTTTGTTGCTGTTGCCGCCATTTTCCCAACTTCTTCTGCCCCCCGTCCCCCCTCTGCATCGCTACCATTAGCATTACGGTTGACAAGTACTACAAGGCAACAAGGCAACGTGTGGCAAGCTGCATGCTGCAGGCTGTAGCAACAACAACAACAACTACAACAAACAGCAGCAACAACATAATGCTTATTAGTGCAAAACGTTGCACGTAGCATGCACCGTGTATGCGTATGTGTGTGTTTGTGTGTGTGAATGTTTATACGTGTGTGCAACTGCGTGTGCATGTTTTGTTATTGTTTAATGTAATTAAATTATGCAAATGAGTGGCAACGCTTGTTTCTTTTGTTGTTGTTGTTGTGCTTCTTCCTGCTGTTATTGTAGTTGCTTAGTGAAATTGCATAGAAAAGTGTTAAGGTATTATTTTGGCTTTGTTGCAAGTTGTCAAGCCAAGCGACAGATGTTGCAAACAATTGCCACTATCTACATGCAGACAGTCAGAGCCAAAATTAATCGAACAGCTTGACTTAGTGGAGCATACAAAAAAATTGATTTATGCTCAATTTCTGTTCAGAAATAGTTGATTTATCATTGGAGGTAAAAAAACTCTTTATTTGGTCCGGGTTTCGAATCCAATTAGTGGGATGTGAAAAAATGTAAAAATAAAGTGCCAAAAAATATGCAAGGTATCCTTGAAATTGCATGAACTCTAGATTGAAGGAAGATTGACCGAAATGAAATTAATCACTTTTAACATTTAATACTCGTTCTCAGCGACCACAAACCACAAAATTTTGATGTGCATAGCCTCAAAAGTAGCATTTCTGAAATTCCTGACGTGATGGGCCAATTATGTTCCCGTATTCATATTCTTCGTAGAAATTTATTTCGGAAATGATCCTTAGCATTCCAACAACGGACATGAGTCCAAATTTTTTTGAGCTGTGTAATATTTAGTCGAAAATCTGAGTTTTTTTAAGTTTCTGAAATTTTCTCTATTTGAAAAATATGAATTTTGTTTTTTGAAATTATTTAAAATATTTTGAAATTATTTTGAAATTATTTTAAATATAAAGTTATTCTAAAATACGAAAAAAATATGTTACGATTAGTCACACCTAAAAATAAAAGGTGTACGAATAATTCTAGAGCTGACTGTCATTTTAAGTCACTTTAAAGTACATTTTCAGTATTGATTTTATATACTACAATATAAACATATAAATAATATACAGTTTATTGCTTAAGCTTTATTTGAAAATACATTTATCAGGCATAAGTTATTTCAGGCAAAAATGCCTGAGTAACGTAGCGAGTAAGCCTTACAATGAGGCAAAAAGGTAAGAATGCCCAACTACACGGCAAACTGAGCTTTATTTCAAATTCAAATTCATATTTCCTAATTTAAAAAATAAAATAAAAATATAAAGATGTACTATATGGGTCCTATGGGAGCTATATGGTATAGTCAACCGGTTCTTACCGAATTTGGTACAGTGCTTGGGTACTGCGAAAAACTTCTAAATTTTAAATTAAATTTTTGGCCTATCCAATTGGAGATAATAATATAGTAAAAAAATATATTATATAATATATAATATAAAAATGAGAGAAAAATAATTGTGTGCAAAGTGAAAATAAGAATAAAATCTTTTTATGGACAAGTCCACTGTCGTGGCAAAATTTTTGATAATCGCGCATTTGTGTTATAAGCACTAATCAATTTTAAAAACATAAAAAACTAAAATCTGTCTAGTCGAAAAAAAAGTCCTGTGAAAATTGATTTAAAACTACAAAACTTGTGCGTGAAAAATAAAAAAAAAGTTTTATTTAAAGTTTAATGGACAAGACCACGACTGTGGCAAATAATTTGCGTTAAATCTTTAAGCAACAACAACAAAAACACGTGTACATATTAAGCTATTATTGAAGTTGTGACTTCAAAAAGACATTTATATTCTCCGCGGGTGCTATTGCACTCAGGGGAATATATAAAGCCTGCAATCACGATGTTCAATAGTGTAAATACCGATAAGGCTACTGAAGCCGAAAGGCATAATGCAACTCTCCAAAATCAACCTAATATTTTGTACAAATCAATAGATTTGTCGTCTGTGCAAGACTCCAGCGGTAATAACCCAAAGCGAAAACTCGGCTCACCACAAGCTATTGTATATTTTGTAGTTCTGTGCAATGCCATTCTTCGCATCCAACACTTCCCAGCCTGCTGGAAACGTGCTATGATTGTGATGATTCCAAAGCCAGGCAAACCCGCGGGAGAAATTGCCTCGTACAGACCAATTAGCTTGTTATCAGTACTATCCAAGGTATTTGAAAGAATACTTTTGCGACGAGTGCTTGGACAGCTGGATCTAAGAGGGTCAATACCAGACTACCAATTTGGATTTAGGAGTCAGCATGGAACCCCGGAAAAAATACACAGAGAGCCCATCACATATTGGGTTCTTTTGAAAAAAGGAATACTGTTTAGCAGTCTTTCTAGATGTCAAACAGGCCTTTGATCGCGTCTGGCATGTGGGACTCCTGAGCAAGATAAGAGCTGCTCTCCCACAATACTACAAACTGCTAGCCTCGTACCTGAAAGGAAGAAGCTTTGAAGTCGCAAAAGGACAAGCTTTATCAACGATTCGGCAAGTTAGAGCAGGTGTTCCTCAAGGAAGTGTTCTCGGCCCCACACTATATATCCTGTACACAGCAGACATGCCGCAGCCCTCACCTAACACTGGATTGCTAATAGCAACATACGCAGACGATACGGCAATACTGAGCAGCAGTCCATCTGAGCTTGAAGCATCAGAACTACTACAGGCTTATTTAGACGAGTTCAAGAGCTGGACGGAACGCTGGTGTATAACCATTAATACACTAAAATCAGTGCACATCACATTTGCCACCAGAAGAGGAGACTGCCCTGACGTCACACTGGGATCTCCGATACCAAGAGCCACCAAAGTAAAATATCTGGGAGTCACATTTGACAGACGACTGACATACGGCCCACACATCACTCAGACAGTCAAAAGCTGTAAATTAAAGTTAAAAAAATTGGACTGGATGCTGAAAAGTTCTAGTAAATTGTCGCTACGTAGCAAAAGAACAATTTACAATGCTATTGTAGCACCAGTCTTTACTTACGCAATACCGCTCTGGGGAACTGCTGCGAGAACACATATAAAACGACTGCAAACAATGCAAAACAAGGCCCTGAGAAGATGGACTGGAGCTGAATGGTTTGTTAGAAACGAAGTTTTGCATAATGACCTCAACATCCCTACCATAGCAGAACTAATTGGACGACACAGCTCAAGGTACAGGGATAGGCTTACTAATCATCCAAGCCAACTTGCAACATCCCTAACCACAAATTCAAATAGGCGAAGGCTGAAAAGACGGCACCCTTTAGATTCTGATTTAATTCTTTAAAAACTTTAAATTGCAATTGTAAATAGTCATAAATTTGAAGTTATAAATAAGTTTGATACTTATAGTTATAAAGGCAGTTCGCCAATTCATTGTGAAGGTTCTAAGTCATAAATGCGCTATAGAGTCATTAGACAAAAAGCTGCATAAAATAAATAAAAACAAAAAAAAAAAAAAAAAAAAAAAAAAAAATATAAAAATATATATATATATAACATATAGCTACAAATTGTTCATCAAATTTGTTACAGTGCTTGAGTCTTAGGAAAAAGTGAAATATTTGTTAATTTTCGCAACATTTTGTCAATTACAAAAAAAAAGAAAATTTTTCTTTTAAATATTCACTAGAGCGCCCTCTGGCAGTGATCAAAATTAAAAATAAATGTCAAAAATGGTTTCCTCGACTCCAAAAACCCATAAATACACATTTGGCTAGAGAAAAAATATCGTTTTTTGGGCATTTCAATGCAAAGTCTAGTCGATTTTAGAATATTTTGGAAAAAACCTATTTTAAAAAAGGGATAGACTCGAAATTAATTTTAGACCCATAGTTCCTTGGGCAAAGTGGCTTGGAATGACTCAAAGAAACAAAATCGCCGTGAGCGACTTTCATACCGAAAAAAAATTATATATAAATCGGCGAAAATAAGTGAAGCATGCCACTTTTTTGGCGACCTTCTCAGATTTTGATGATTTTTAAAGCCATATCTCCTAAACGCATGTTAAATCATCAAAATCGGAGAAGGTCGCCAAAAAAGTGGCCCGCATCACTTATTTTCGCAGATATACATATATAAATATACTAGGAATGCAAAACATTTTTGTAACATACATACAATTTTTTCATATTAAGTTTATAATTAATAATCAAAGTTTTTAGTTTTTTTGATTATAAAATTTATAGAAAATGCAAATATAATATTCTTCTAATTACAAAAATTTCTGCAATTGAAATGAAAAACAAAAACAAAATGAAGTTGGGGTATGAGGGTTGCCAGATTGTTGAACTGACTGGCCAACAGCCTTCAACAGCCTTTTTGTCTGTTCTGCTAATTTATATGCTAATTTTTTTCATATTTTTGTTTTTCATATTTTATATACTATACTATATACATACTTTGTATGCTTTTGTTTGAGCTTTTACTATGTATTACTTGCATTGTGTTGTACTATATATATTTTTTTTGATGTGGCATTTCCTATGAAAAACAGCAAGGTTTAAACAAAAGTTCATTTTTCGTCCCCGCAGCCATTTTGAGCTTCAAAAGGCGGTTAGGTCATTTGAGTTTTATTTTGCATGAAATTTTAGTCAACACAAAAATGATAACAACAACTAGACCGGGACCACAAAACAAGAGTCCTGATGAAGAAGAGACAGCGGGGTATTCTGGGGAACTTTTTAATTTTCAGCATGAATTAGAAAAATAGTCAAACGGATATTATAAACAATGGCAATGGTCGGTTGGTAACATGCTGGGAAAGGTTTCGTTCAGTGGAAACAGTCAGGATTTTTTACAGCTGCAAATTAGAAAATGTTTGGAATATTTGTATAATACTTTAAAAAAGTAACTAATTTTGGAATTAGGTTTTTTTGGGGTTTTTAATTGAGGTATAATCGAAAACAATGTTTTAAATTACAAAATATATAACTATATTTTACATTAATATTGAACTAAAAGATCTTGAAATAGATACGGGCTGATAGCCATGGTTTTTGCGTTTAGATGAGAAATAAAACTGTTTAAAACAATTTATAGTAAAAAAATCATTAAATTGATAAAGGCATCCACGACAAAACCAAAACCAAATCGGCTCTAAAAGAGGTGACTTCTTATTACGAAATAACTAATATATCCATATTTTAATTCATTTTTTATATTTCATTTGTCCAAAAAGATTTCTTTACAATTCCAAATCTTAATGTCTATGTCTGTGACGTATCCGTTTTTAAATCTTTGACAAAATTGTTTGAGATTTGATTAAATTCATCAATAAAACCAATTTTTTTCAAAGAAACTTTTACATGTTTTTATTGGATTATTTAATTTCTGATTTAACTGCATTTTTATATTTTAATAAATTTAATTTTCTAATTCATCGTTTTTATTTTAGCAAAATCTTCGTTAAAGTCTTTTGTTGATATGCCATTCAGTCAAAGTGCCAAATTTATTCAAGCTACAGAGTTGCCACCTAGTTGCTGCACTAAATAATAATAATAATTTGTAGTACTTATTTGACCATTTTAATATATGTTTGTTGTGTAAAATTAAAGTTAAAAAGTTGTTTGATTAATTTTAATTATGTTACCATTATAAAATACGACGAATTGTGAAGTGTTGTCATCACGGGCGTAGCGTGGTGGGGGTGTGACACCCCCCCAAACATCCATCAGTTGGCAAATCTCGGGTATTTCAGAATCGGTTATTTATCGGTAATTTGTTGAATCAAGTCGGCAATTTGAGGCTCATCATCCCTCCCACATTCAACGGTCTCGCTTCGCCATTGGTTGTCATACAAAATAATTTATTGACCGGGAGTATTATTCAAATATAATTTATATTTATTTTGAAGAAATAAAAAGTAAAATGTTGAAAGCATGTTGAAAATAATCACAAAATATAAAAAATAATTAACTTTCTTGGATTACTGCTAAAACATTTATTTAAATAAGAGTCTAAAGTTCTTAAATAATTGTAGGAAAGTGGCAGCCCTTTGCTGCCATTTTAGAAAAAGTGACAACATTTTTTGATTTGTCCAAAAAATTAAATCATTGAGAATTTATTGGCACCCAAGGGTAAGTTTAAGAATTAGTTTTAAAATCGTTGCCAAAATCTTTAAAGGTTTCTGTGACACCCCCGATAATAACATACATTTTTTTATTTGAAGTATAAACAATATTTATGGCTTCAAATTAGTCTTCATAACAAGTTTAAAATTTAAAATTAAAGCAAATATTAATTTTTCCTCTACATAAATTAAAGTTACAAGAGTTGGATTAGCCAGCACTTAGAAAACAATTTCATCTTATTTCCAAATAAGAAATTACATTAAACGAAATTCTTTCAGCCTATAATTTCTAAGAATTTTTCGTTCTTTATTATTTTTATAAGCTTTTTATAAAATTCTCTTATTAAGGCACTCTTTTTTAAATCCTCCAGAATATACTCGAATTAAGAATTTTTTTTTTGGAGACTCATATAAAATCAAATGGGCTTGTTCCTGACAACGTTCTTTCATTATTTTTTGCTGAGATTTCAAAATGTGCGATAAAAACGCCCGGTCTGGGCAGGCCATTATTTAAGATTTCAATGAAACTGAATTATGTTATTCCTTGGTCTATTTCATTAGACACGTATTTTTTTTTAGCCGAAAACAATTTTTTTCTCTGACTTTTCGCTATTTCGTTTTAGTGGTAAATATCGATTTCTTACGTCACTTTTTTTTTAAATGTGCATAACTTTGTCAAAAGTGGATCGATTTTGACGGTTGAAATTTTGGAATGACGCTTTAATCATCCAAATCCAACCACTTTTGACAAAGTTATGCACAGTTGTCGGGCTGTGTTATTTGATCAATAATCTATACAAAATTAATTTCTTCTATTTTTCACGTTTTTAATTTAATTTGATTAAAATTTAAAAAAAAAAAATTGAATTTACCTAATCTTTTAGGTAGTAGTTTTGGAATTCCCCCTTCTAATTTATTTTCGTAACACCTTAAGGATTTACTTAATGTCTTTCCATACCCGGTTTTTTAGACTGTTTTTTCTACAACATATCTACAGCGTTAAATAAAATTAAGTGTATTTTATTCTTAACAAAATTTGAATTCTTTTTATAATATCTCTTAGGAAATGTTTGAAAATTTATTCTATCTGCTGTATAATAATAAAAATCCATCCTCTTTTTTCCATTTTCGGAGATGTTATTGGAGAATTAATGCTTAGCTTAAAAACGAAAAAGTCTGTCTCACTGTTCTAAAATAAAATATGCTTAAAAAATCGATCAATAATGGAAATATTGTGAATTATTATAAAAAGTTGTTTAAAAATTCACAACTTTTTCGCTCAGTGTACTGTATGATGGAATTTTTTTCTCTCAGCAGACAGCAGACCACAACTTCGGCAAACGTTCGGCTCTGTCTGTGAAAGCCCGATTATGCTCGGCAGTGGCAGTAGACGCTTTGCAAAATATCTTCAAGTTAAGAAATTCTATATTTGAAAAAAATCCAATGAATTAGAATTTTACTCCCGAACCACTTGGCATTCCAAACGAAATTCTTAAATTTTTTCTCATTGCTCTGATACTACATCATAACATAATATAGTTAACAAAATAGAAACTAGGCTTTCTTTCTACTAAGATAAATAGAAACTTTATCGTTAAAAAATTGAACCAAGGAAATTTTATCAAAAAGAAGGTAAAATTGTTGTAAAGAATATTTCCAATTATTAGGTCTTGAAGTAATTTTAGGTGTATTATTGTTTTCAAAGCTCCTTTTTAGGGGATTACAATCGAATCCTTATCGGTATTTCTTGAAATTCTCAACTCAGTATTAAATCTGCTTTCACAATATACAGTCACAGGGGTGAGCAGATCTGATCTTAAAGAATATTAAATAGATTACTTTACGGCAATACTAAAGCTCTTTCCCGTATAGCATTTTTTATATTTTAAATGCTCCAACTTTAAGCTGAACTTTCTTGTTCCCGCGCTGTTCCTTTGGCCATTCTCTATTAATGCATTCAACACCAGGTCGAACAGCTGTTATTGCAACTATTTATGCAACTTTTAAAGGGTAGCCGCGCTAACCGCGGTCATTGGCCCAGTTCTGGCTGGTCAAAACTGGCAACTCCAAGTTGACTGCCCCCCTGCACAATGTTGGCTTTTCAACTTTGTAGTTCTTTTTATTTGTTTTTTTTTTGTTCTTGTTGTCGTTGTTGTTATTATTATTAATATTTTTGCTGACGCTCCCTTTTCGGGAGCAGCACCTAGCCAGGACAGGAGTAGTTAGTTACATTTTTGCATTGCGTTATCTGCGCGTCGAGTGGCGCTACTTGAGTCCTCTTCTACACCTCTTAGCTCGTTAGACCAACTCTTTGACAAGGACTTGCCACAAAAACCGCAACTTAATAATTTTTGTGCTCTGGAAATGTTTTTTTTTTGTTGCAAAAATTTTTGCATTTTGCTACCCTTTGCTATGGCAATTAAAAATTTTTACCTTATTTGCTTCGGCGTTTTTTTTTGCTACAACTTTTAGTTTTCTAGAGTTCCTTCCTCTCATTTAGCCAACGCAAATTTTGCTTGCTCATTACATTTTGCAACACACACACACACAAATATACATCAAGATATACAATGGGATGTGGCAGCGTCTGTATGACATCTAGATCGTGGCGCTGCTCACTTCGCTCCTGCCAGCTCCCTTTCCCGTCCCGACATTTAACGCATATTCCTGACCATTGCTGCATCCCTTCATGAACGCCGTTACTAATTAAAAACGCAAATGGGTTTATGATGTCGCACAAGTTGTGGTCGTTTGGACAGGGGGCAAGGTAGTGGGGGGCACGATAGTAGACCCTGCGCTCCTACTCCCTTCCACATGAACACCCTCGGGGATTTTTACTGCTGTCGCTGCAGAATTGTAACATGAAAGCGCGTCGCAACAACAGTTGAACTATATACAAAAAAAAATGGGATACAGTCAAAGTAGTGGCGAACAATGGAATACCCTGCAGCCATTTCTTGGCGAGGTTTTTTGGGCCAAGATACATTTATTACGGAAATTTTCATATATATTGCTTTGGCTCGATAATGCTTTGAAAAAGGTTTGACGTTCGAGGTAAAAAACGATAAATAAATTGCCTTACAAAAGCTAAATGAAGCTTCGTTTATAAGGATCACATTTTGTGAATCTTTGCATGCGGCGCAGAAATAATTTTTTCCATGGGGTATTGAAGCCATTATTGGATTCTATTTGAGCGAGATTCTCTTGAGCATGTCCACTAATCTTGTATGCCTTTCTGTAAAAACGTGAGAGTCTTGGACTTGAAGTCAATATGCTCCAAATGTGAGGAATTAAACCTCTTGAATACCCCCACTAATCCCATATGTCGTTCTAAAAAAATATGAGAGTCTGGAAGCAGAACATTAGCAATATAAAGCCAATGCGCCTGTAGACTCTCCACTCTAACTTAAAATTGACAATTTAGGAGGTTGATCAATTTTCTTATCTAGTCGGATTATTGCATCTCAAACAACATTCAGTCTTAATCGGAATGGCTTTCGTAGTTTTCCGAAAACTGAAAAATCATGGAATTGCAGACCCAACTTTGTTCAAATTTGCATTGACTTAATACCAGTGGGCCCAGATGTTATGGGTTTGAATCCCACATAAAGCATGGTCCTGCGCTTTCCACTTTCTCTATTTTCCCTAAATTTTCCTGCCTTTTTTATATCCTTGTCACTTACTCACATTATCGGTACCACAATGAGCCTGCTCGTGGCCTAAGTGAGTTAAGATGCTAAGTTCCAACTGTGTCCTTAACCTATCTACCTAATATCAGTAGTGTTAGTGATAGATCCATTCAAAAGAAAAGTGCAGATACATTTCGATAAATGTCCTTCAATCATATGCAGTGTTTTCTGGACCCTAGCAATCACAAAAGAAAATCTTGGGCACTATCCAACTAACACAGAAAAGGAGTAAATGGCAAAGAATTTGCTAAGCTCTCCACAGGATAGACTAAAAAATTGTCAAGAAGGCTTTCAGCAGGAATCCGCCATAAAGCCGTCAGCCAAGCCAAGCAAAAATTATGATTGATATATGTCGAAAGTTGTTACGCAGTTAGTAGAAATTAGATCCTCTTCTTGTCTCAAAATAAGGTTCTGCACAGGAAGGTTCCTCTCATAAGGTATAAAGTACATTTTGAAGCCGCTACAGAAGATCACGAAACTGGCAGGAATATGTATATAAAATGAATAAAAATAAAAGCATATGGTTAACACAGATCTACAGATACCGGGGTCATGCCAGTTGTTAAAAAGCTAAGGTAATTTTAGCAGTAATTTGATACGTACATATAATCCGTATCCGGGGTCAGAATCGTCCCATCATGCAGGATTTTGAGATATGTTATGTACTCAAAAAACTAAGTTTTTTCCTACTTTTGTGGTTATGTGCAGGATGCAACATTTTTTTTTTGGTCTATCACCCTAGTTAGATCATTTAGTACCACTTTTACCCCTTAATTTAAGAATTCAAGCGAAAAATTACGATTTTTTTTCGTAAGGTTATGGTTTAGCGAAGTTACGCCGTTTTCTGGGAACATATACTGTCAAATATCTCAAAACCCTGAAGTGATCAGCCAATTCTGACTCAAGATTTGTATTGTACGCAGCAAATTACTTCAAAAATAAGCCTTAGTTTTCCAAAAAATAAACCATGTTAGCCTGTGCCAAAGATAACATTAAGGACGATACAATTTTTGCATTTATGAGATTTTCTTTATTTTCCCTAATTTCAGTTCTAGCAAAACCTCACAACATTTTCGGGTTGAAAAACTCAAACAGATATTAACGTTATTAGGAGCTTGTTTAATACCCAACGCACCTTACGAAGCCCATATACCCTTTTTTTCTAAAGTGTATACCAAAAAGAAGTTATAAAGAAAAGCATAAAAAAACACACACACACAAACACACACTCGGCATTAAAACAAAAAATGGCGAAAATGGGCGAAAAATACAAAACAAGTTGCTGACGTCGACGCCAACTGCGGCGCCGACTGCTGCGCTGGCAGCGTTGCGGTTGTTGGTTCTGCTGCTGTTCCTTTTGCTTTGTCGCCTGTGTAGAATTATCAAAGTGAGGGGGTGCGGAGGGGGGCGAGAAGATGGAGTTTTGTGCTTTGACTTTATCTTCACAGCTGTTTGCATGTGTGAGTGTCTGCATGTTAGTGTATGTGTGTCGCCCCTCTTTTCACGCTCTTTGGTTGTTGTTGTTGTTTTTCTCTTTGCTGCTTGCCTTGCATTGTGTTTTATTAGCGTGAAAAATTTTTCAAAGGTGTCAGCAGTTTTTTTTATATAGGTTCCAAGAAAATAGAGCCCCTCCCAAAGTGCTGGGTTTGTTAAGAGTTTGTTTTTTAAAGCAATGGATTTTTTTTTTAAGCTTGGAACGTCTTGAGCATTGGAAAGCAAAATCTACAAAAGTAGGTTTTATGTACATATATATAAGTATTTTTGTGGAATTCATTGTGTTTATTTTTTTTTTGCCGACATAATCGGAATTCAGCTACAAACAAAACTTAAGAATGCTATTGACTCAAATCTATGTACATTTTTGCTTACAATTTTTTGCAAGATGAAAGTGGAAAAAAATGTTAAAGACCAAACTGTTTATAAATTTTGAGCGTTGGCAAACATTTTCGACAATAGGCGGTTTTTGGAAAATGCACCAAATAAGTTAAGGACTCATGCCAGGGCTAACAGTAGTATTTGTACACTCTATGCGCCATGGTGCATGTTGTGTCTAATAAGCAGAAAGATGCGTGAAGGATTAAAGATGTTTATAATAAAATAATTAGCATTGACTCAGGTATCGATTGAATCATCTTTTTGTGTCTAAATCTTAATCTGCGTTACTTTAAGAGACAGAGACCAAATTTGCTAAGAAGATATATTTTTTTTTTTTTACTAGTAGGGCTGAAAAGTTCGTAAGCTGACCCATATTTGACGTTACTAGAATTAAATTCATATGAGTTTTAGTTAGTATTTGGGATTTTGGGATGCACACGGTATAATTTTCTTCGATAACCTCAAAAAGGGTAAGACCATAAATATCGACTATTATATAGTATTATTAGAGCGTTTGAAGTACGAAATCGCTATAAAACGACCTTATTTAAAGAAGAAAAAGTGCTGTTTCATCAAGACAATGCTCCGTATTATAAATCAATAAAAAAGATAGCAAAATTGAATGAATTAGGCTTCGAGTTGCATCCACCCTACTCTCCATATCTGGCCCTCAGTGACTTTTTCCTTTTCTCAGACCTCAAAAGAAAGATCGCTGAAAAGAGATTTAGCTCCAATGAAGAGGTGATCGCCGAAACGGAGGCTTTCTTTGAGGCTTAAGACAAATCTTGTTATAAAAATGGTATCGAACAGTTAGAAGATCGCTATAACATAATCGGTGTATCGCCCTCGATAGAATGTATGCTAAATAAAAACAATAAAATTTTGCCAAAAAAAATGTTTTTTTATATATTAGCCTTCGAACTTTTCAGCCCACCTGTTATATATTCATATTGGATATACTACAGATCCCTTAGCTTTACGTGTAATTATTACTATTTTTTATTTTGTAACTATCTTACAGTTTCTCAAGAAATTTTAATAATTATAATAACCCAATTTCTATGTGACCCTATTTGACATACAAATTTTACTTTCTCCATAAACAATACAAAATTTTTTCGTAAATATTTCTCCAAATATCGACTGGGCAAGTACATACATTTTTTTAAAAAAAGGGTAGGAAAGAAATTTTCTTAAAAATAAGAAATAGTTTGGTTTGTTGGAATAAGTTTTTGTTCCTTTTTAAGATTTGATTTTTAATAAAAAGAGTTGCGATTTTGGGACCAACAAAATTTTTTTAAGATATGCCCATCTTAAAAAGGCACATCATGGAATTTTATAAAAATAACTAAAAATCGTAAAGTCAATATAATCATTGTGAGACGATAGTTTTTATTCCCCACTCAAAGCATTTTGTGCATGCTATAATATTTGCATAGTCATCCTCCGTGTCGGACAGACGGGAACAAAGTTTTCTGGACCCGACTCCAAAATTGAAAAAAAATTTTGACAGTTTTTTCCAACCTCCGATTATTACTTCAAAGTGCTAGACCCCCACTAAGATCAAAGCCTGAATCCGCACCCAGTCATTCTCGATCGTATTGTAAAATGCCTAAATTTTCCATTTTAGAGTTTGGTTAAACCCATATTATACACTCCCCGAAATTCAATTAGGAACCCCTGTTTTTATAAAAAAAAAAAATACTAAATTTTAAGATATTTAAAAAACATTTTTGACTCAAATAATATTTTTACCGTTGATTTATTCCAAATAAACTAAAAACTTATCCTAAATAAGCAAAAAAAAATCTTGAAACTTCAAATTGCCTTAAAAAATTAAATTTATACTGCAAAATTCAATTAAAAACACTTTCTAAAAAGGATCAAAAAATAAACGTTCTTTAAAAAATATGGGAAAAACACCAAGTTTATATTGATTCCAGGCTCCCGACTTATTAATAGCCTCAAAAATTCGGGCTGGCATAGAAAGAGCCTCCTTCCAAAAATCGAAAAGTTACGAAATGTGGGTTGTACGTTGGTTATTTTTTATTAAAAGCACTTCTTTGTACTCAAATCGAAATCTTCAAATTTGTGAAGTGGGCCACTTTTTGGATCATTCTCTTATAATGGATCTTTGGATCAATTTTAACATATATAATTATAGAACCGGTCAATATTACCGTCAAAAGTTTTTTAAATAACTTAATATTTAGGTATACGTTTCGTAAACAAATTATGTTTTGTAAATAAAGAAATATATTCGAATATCAAATTTAATTTTTAATGAAAGATGAAACTTGGAATTCGAAGAAACAAAAATTGTGTTTGTACTATTCAAAAACATATTTTTCCCAAATAATATTTAAGAATTTTTTTTTGTTCAAAATTTAGGATGATCTGAACTTTGTTGAAAATGAGATGATACGAAATAATGCCTATTTTCAGTAATAACACCATAGTACAGAGCAGTAGCGGACCCACGGGGGTTTTCGAGTTCGGACCCTACTTCGGGATCAGAAAAGCCTAATAAAAATATTTTTCACGAATTATAAAAGATGGATTTCTGTGGACAGATTTGCTCTGGACCCTCCTTACCAAAAGTCCTGGATCCGCGCCCTGGTACAGAGTAACTTGAAATATTGGCAAAAAGGTATAAATCCTACGAATTTAAACTTAATGTGAAAGTTTGTTTTGAAATTAAAAAAGTGTTAATGAGTGTCATTACCGATTTTTGAAAATATTGAAGGTTCAAAATATTCAAAATTTCAGCATAAATAACATTTTATGCTGTTATTTGTTGTTGTACGAAATCGATATACCACATTCCTTCAACATTCGAATTACAAAATTTAGCATTATAATAGAAACAGAGAATACAGTTCTTGCAATTTTGAAAGTATTTTAATGTACGTAAAATGGATTAGCTCAGTAAGAAGTTAACAAAAATTCGGACGATTGTTTTTCGTTTTAAGGCCCATATGCAGCACGCAAAGTTTACAAATGGAATAACAAATATTCATATAAAATAGCAGTGCAATATTTTTTTGACAGAATGTATAATTGTGACATCAAAACTATATCAAAACCTTTTACTATACTTGGGATGCATTGTTTTAAAGTTAAACTGTATGAACTAAAAGTGTTCCACATGTGCAAAAACTAAACAAGTTCGATGACTCTTCAAGAGCGTTATTTTGGCATTACCTAAGAACTTATTTTCCTCACCATTACGTCTACTGTATGAATACAGAATAATAGCCAAAAAGTAGCCAAGATTTTGAGAAAATAGCCATTAAAATAGCCATAGCCAAGAATGATATTTTTTCTAGCCACAGCTGATCAAATATAGCCACTTTGGCTATAAATAGCCAATACTGGCAGCCCTGCCACTGAGCAACAAAAATAACAATGAAATAAAGCTCAGTCTTTTCCAAACTTTAAACAAATATTTAAAGTTTCGTGCAACTTTAAAACGTAGTTACCTTAAGTACAGCCACTCCCAAAACTCGATTCTGTTTATGCCTTTGTTTAATTTCAAGCACCATGGACTCAAGTGTATCAGTCTGAACATAAATAATTGCCATTAATTTGCAAAATTCCACAAAACGTCTACACACAACTAAATCGATTAGTTACGGTCGATTTCATAAATTTCATAAACTAATTGTCTGCCAAGTCGTGAATAGCCTTCGCTGGCCCGTTCTGAGAGAGGGTATTGAAAAGTAAATAATGCAATTTGTTACGCCAAGAGATACGCAGTAAAAACGAACGAACGAACGAGTATATAGAAATATGTTCCAAAAATGCAAAAAGAGCGTATGCTATTGTTGTTGTTGTTGTTGTAGTCTGCAGTTGAGCAATTATGTAATTTTTAATAGTCGTCGACGTCATCATCGTCATCGTTGTTCTTGAAAAGCGTTACGCAATTTGGGAAAGGGCGTTCAGGAGGAGGGCGCTACGGAGGCACTTGCTCAAGTCAAAGCATAATTTATTATTGTCAAAATGCAGGCAGCTGACGAGAAGCTGACGAGGAACAGCGCTGGATAAACCAGCCAAGCATATGGGGAGTAGTAGTGGAATAAGAGCCACCCCATCCATGCATAAAATGATGAAAAACGATTAAACTACGTCAAAATGTAATAAAAGTGCAGAGCACAAAAGCCATAAGGGTGCACAAGGATGCGCTCCTGATGCAGTAAAAGGAAGTACAGTCAGTCAAGAGCCAAGTGAGCTGGAGTGAGTGAGTGACTTACTCGAATGAGTGACTTGGCGCTCTCTAACGTGACACGTGCGCTGTGTTCCGACTTGGATTTTGGATTTTGGTAGCGTGCTCACGTTCCGGCTGCCATCCGCTACAAAAAGAAACAACAAAAAAAAAGGAAGGGAACCCCTGCTCTTGTAGCCATTCTCATGGCGTGTTAATTGTGCAGAAGCGGGAGGAAGCACGCAGCTGACTATTGGCCCTTAGCTGCCATCACCCGGATCCACTGGAGAGCGAGTGCAGCCAACACAAAAACTGACAGCCCAAGAGCGAGAGCGAGAACGAGAACGAATGCAATCCTCTGCTGTTTGCTGACCGTCATCCGTACGTGCTGGACAAAGAGTGGCTAAAAACTAAAGCAAACCTCTAATAAAATATGGCTTGTGTTTGCTCCAGCCAACAACGACTCACACTTAGTCGGTGTACACATGGGACCCGGGAGCCGGACCAGGAGCTGGAGCACACACATGGAGGACTCATAAACTACCGGTCGCAAAGTATTTTCATTTGCCGGCAAAACGTTTAGTACATATTGCTCCTCTGTCCATAAAGTTTAGTTTTTCAAAGCTGCAGTAAATGCTACTGCCAAATGCATAAAAATAATAAAGTATAACTTTAAAAAACAATTTTAGTTTGAAAAGTGCTAGATTTAAAGGAATTTGGTTTACGATACGATAGAATTGTACTTTATTACTGGAATTCCTGTAGTTTGGAAAGCTAAAATAATTTGAAATATTGGGTACAAGCGAATGAAGAGAATTTAAAACAATGTATTTTTTCAAATCGTTTTTAAATTTTAAGCTCAGCCCTCTGAACATGCGACAAAATAGTTTCTTTCAACTAAAAGTATCCCAAACTCTTTAAAAGAGTTTCTCCAAATTAGTTTGAATATGTCTTAAAAATAATTCAGTAATTATGGTTTTCTTTTATTTCCTTAGTTAGACAAAAAATTTGAAATAAAACTAGTATAAAAAATAATTCTATCCAGAGTATAGGTCAACTTAGCTTTATTACGAGTAACTCTTAATTTCCACCATTTAATTTTTCAAAAGTTCTTAATTTATACTGTAGCTAAAATTATTTTAAAAAATTTATTGATTTCGAACGATCGAGGTCTACTTACATTTCTTCCATTTTATATAAATTTACCTCTTCGATTATCCTTGAGGAAGGTCAAACGCTATTCTTTCATTCTTATTTTTTTAACTGAAAATAAATATTTAATAATTTTTTTATTATTATATTTTTAAATTAATGAACTCTAAAAAAAGGTTTTTCACAAATTACAAAAAATTATATTTTTTTAAAGATGTTTTTTTAAGACAGTATTATTTAATTACTATTATTAACATTATTTAACAAACTTACTATTTAATGGACCTACCCCGATGGGTACTCAAACTTCATTTTAAAAATTAATAACATATTAAAACTATATTTTACGATATCTATGTTATATAGATAATAAGCTACCTCTCCACCAATTTTCAGCCAAATCGGTTCATCCGTTCTTGAGTTATAAATATGTAAAAGAAAGTGGTGTTAGTTTCACTATTTATAACCCATAAACGGATGAACCGATTTGCCTGAAAATTGGTGGAGAGCTAGCTTAGAACCAAGAGACGGACATAGGATACTTTTATGCCGATCGACCGCGTTTCCGTGCATTGCTCAATGATACATCTGCTGAAGATTTCTCTGAGCTATTGCTGACTATCGGTAATGGTCGAGTACCGGTCGACGAATCGAGCGGATTGATTTCATTTCCTCAGAATTTCTGTTACTTTGTCTCATCGAAAGACGAACTTATCAATGAGTATTGAATAACTTTATAGTTCTCCTTAAATTCGGTCTTATATTTATATTGAAAAAGCTTGCGGAAGCAACTTGGGTTGTAGTCTGTTACATATATTTATGGATATCTTGTTTGCTCTTCTATAGACATGATTGAAATAGGGGATCTCTTCGGATTTATGGATGTATCCCATTTTGTCCATATACAAAAAAGCTTCAGGCGGAACGTAGTAAATTGTTTTTCCAAATTTTCATCGCAGGTATAAAAAGGAGCCAAAATAAAGTTGTTATTTATACAGTCAAAGTTTCAAACGATGTGATCTCTCATCAGAATAATAAAGTCATCGATCCGTATAATTTTTGTTGATCGATAAAATTTGGATGTGGATTTGTTCATTAGAGTCACATGAATCAGCTTACCAAAATTGGTGATTCTAGGTCACTTGTTATTATACCTTAATTATGTAGTGTCAAATATTGTAGCAGCTTATGGGAGAGGGGAGGTGAAATTTGTATATTTAAGCTATAACTCTTTATCGTATGTCTGAATTGGTTAATTTTTGACATACGAAAAGCATCGTTTTGTTAAATTTCAAATAAATAAATATTAAACGGTGTGGTGGAAATTCGCCAAAATGTACTCCGTGGGAATGGGGGAAGATATTGACACGATTGAATTAAACTTCATCTTCTCAGGAAATATGCGCTTCAGATGGTAAAGTTTCATATCTTAAGTACTTTTATTCTCCTAAATCTAGTTGTTCATACAAAGGGACGGACATGGCTCTATCGTTACCCGAGATTATGAAAAGCATTTTATTATAAAGGGCTTAAGATCTGCCAAAGATCTACTTCTTATATGTTATTTCCCAAGTCTATTTAGAGTATTCTTGACGCCTCCTGCTCGCTTCGCTTACCAATCCCCACCCCTCCATCGCCGCAAGTGTCTCAGGGGAGCCCATTTCAAATTAAATTCAAATTCATCGAACAGATAAAAAAAAAAATTTTTGGAATATACAAAATTATAATTATACAATTACATATAATTATAATTACAATATTTTCTTTTAATATTCCTTCTTTTTCGTAAGCCCCACCATATCCGTCATTATGGAGTAGAAGCATTTCAAACGAAGTTTACTCAACGCCTAAGATATTCAGCTTTAGCTATTATTTCACGCTTATTTCTTTAACTGAAAATTGGCTATTAATATTTTTTATTTGTTTCGAACATAAAAACATGACCCTTAAAAAAGGCTTTACGCAAAAAATCCTTTGACATAGTATGTTCCAGAAAAAGTTCACGTAACACTTTGCAATGCACAGTGGTTGAGATTGTGAGTTAAAATTTAAAAAAAAAGTCATACAGTCGAGACGAGTGACGAATGAGCGACGGTGTAATACCCTGCACCATTTTTCTCGAAAAAAATTATAATCCTGCATATTCCTTGAAAGAATATTTTATATTTGAACATTTTTTGTTCTGGTGGAAAATGAAGCATTTACCTTTTTTAAAGGACTTGGGTTCTGCCAAGTCTGCTTCTGTGCGTTACATATATTGCATAAATCTGGAATACAATTTGTACCAATAGGTACTGGGTATAATAATAAAACATTAAAATATCCAAATTTTCCTTTTCAACAGTGCTCCGAAAAAAAATGACTTCAATTTTTTGGATTTTGAAAACAAACTAAAAAGATTAAAAAAAAACGAAGTAAAAATTGTTCTCGATATTTCTATATTTCTACTTTACCTACAAAGGAACTTGTAAATTAAACTTTGTTCCAAATAAAATTTTCAATATTCTTCGCCGAAACTTTTGTTGACAGAATCATAGATTCTTCTACGAATCAAAAGTTTTAATCTTAGTTCAAAAATTTTCGAGCTGGACTTTTGGAAAAAGGCCGCTTATTGAAATATTTTTGATTTTGAAAACAAATTTTTAACTAATGATAAAACTTGAAACTTGATACTTACAACGGAACTTGTAAATCATAGATTCTTCTACGAATCAAAAGTTTTAATCTTAGTTCAAATATTTTCGAGCTGGACTTTTGGAAAAAAGGCAACATACTGAAATTTTTTTGATTTCGAAAACAAATTTTTAACTAATGATAAAATTTGAAACTTGATACTTACAACGGAACTTGTAAATTGAACTTTGTTCCAAATTAAATTTCTTAAGTTTCAAAATTCTTCACCCATAACTTTTTTTGAATAAAAAATAGTTTCTTTTTTTGATCAAAAAAATACACAATTTGAATAAATCCTGAAATTTCTAAAGTTCCTTGTAAAAGGCACTTGGTTCCAAATAAAATTTTGTATATTTGAACTTTGTTCCAAACAGAATTTTCTCTGTTACCTCAAATTCTTCGCCTAAATTTTTGTTGACTAATTCATAGTTTCTCATCATCTCATTACCATTTGGATAATTCCTGATCTTTCTAGCTTTCTCTGTAGATTTTTCGTGCTATCAATTTTACAAATTTTGTGGAAATCTTGTAATATTTCACTAGCTCTTGGGTAGCACTAGGAGTGCTCAAAACCATTTGATAACTTCACCATCGCATATAGTTTTATTTATGGTCTGAGTTCCAAAACTTACAATTTTATACCATATCTAAATTGGAACTAATTTTTGCTCACTATTCCCATATAGGCCCCAACCACTGTGCAATGTTACGTTATACAGTTTTTTCACTTTTATTTCATTAAACTAAAATATTCAAAAAGACTGCAAAAGTCCGAAAATCTGTTAACATGAATATTTTTAAGCTTAAAAGTTCAACAGCAAACAGATTTTTTAAATTGCCTGTTATGCCAATAACAACAAAATCCAGCGATAAAAATCCCAACGCTTGCATAATTTACATAACAACTAAAATGACCATACAAAGAGCAGGTAGTTGATTTTTTTCTCCTGTACTTACATATAAATGCGGCATCCATTTCTTTTATTTTTTCCAACCACGACCCATGACCCAATGGTGCACCAACATTTATAAAGCAATTGAACCCCCGAGTGCAAAAAGGGGTTAACCAGACAGAGCCAAAGCCACTCACTGGGGCAACAATCTAAGGCAAACGTGCTGCCTTCGACTCTTCTCACTCTTCTTTACTCTTCCACTCTTCATACTGCCTTCTCTTTACTTTACTTCACTTTATTTTTTCTCTTAATGAAATGTGCTAAGAGAAGGAGTGAAAATTGCATTTTATTACACGTTCGATTGATTTTACGGCAGCGGCAGAGAACGGGGGTTGGGCTGGGCACGGTTAGGGGCCTTTGGGGCTCATTGAACATACTACTCGCCTTTATTAAGTGCAGTTTATGTTTATATTTATAACACAAATACATATGTATGTGCATGAATGCATATACATACATATACATTCATACACTCACCCATACGGAGTCACCCCTCAACTCCCTTTTCACTGCTGCAACGTTTTTCAATTGAAATTGTCGATTTAACATTTTGAATTATCGTTTAGCAAATGGTCAATATTTTTACCCCATACTACTCTTCTCCCTTTATATACTATATACTATGTTACTACTACATGCGCATAAAATTGTTCCACATAAATTGTATTGCTATAAACAATCAATTACTTTGTTCCCACTGTGTGCGTGTGTGTGTGAAAGACCCTACAGGGACGTTCTCAGTTTGATACGATATATTTTTTCGCTTGAAATAAGTTGTTTACAAAAGTTTTTTATTTTTCACTGGATTGTTGTAGTTGTTGTAGTGATATGTGTAAGTTATGGGAGTTCTAGCATATACAAAAACTTTAAATGGGCTTTTTGTTACGATTCGACGAAGTACAATGGAAGTCAAGGGCATTTGAGTAGTACAAGTTATAAGCTAGAACGCAATTCGAAAGTCTGAAAAGCGAAATAAAACTTAAAAAACTAATTTAATGGGATATTTATTTTTATAGCAATGCATTGATTTTGAAATATTGAAAGTATGTGAGTGGTTTACTTAGTAGTGGATGGCATTACATTAGCTGCCAAGTAACATAAGTGCAATCGTTAGAAAATTCATTCGTATAATTTCTTAACAATATCAAAATATTTATTGAGAAAAATAAACATGTTCATTCACTTAAATCAATAAGAATGATAGGTCAACATATTTTTTCTTGGTAATAAGGCGTGAGGCTTTATGCCGAATTGGGTGGCTTTGGAATTTGTGTACTTTGTGATGAAAGTAGTCGACAGCGTTTTCGTGCTACAAAAACAAGCTACTTGAAAGATATTCTTTTTATAACCTGTACCGTATGGTACCAAGGGTATATTAAGTTTGTGCAAGCCGAAAATGTATGTAACATATAGAAGGAGACGTCGGAGACACCCCAAAGCTACCTAAAATATGATCAGGGTGAATAGAGAAGTCGATATACCCATGTCCGTCTGTCCGTTTGTCTGTCCGCATGAACGCCTAGATCTCAGAGATGGTAAGAGCTAGAGTAACCAAACTTTCACATTAGACCCCATATTATTCCATAGGAGACAAGTTTATTTTATTTTTTTGATATCGGGGATAAATTATAAAGAGTTTTAGATGGATAATTCCTTTGTTCATCAAGATATCGTAACCAAATTTGGTATCCAAACGTTTTTTTGTAGTTCCCAGCCACTGTACCAAATTTGACCAAAATCGGTTAACTATATCATATAGCTCCCATAGGACCGATCGCCAAAATAACTTTTTTAAAGCAAAATTCGCTATATTTAATATTTTAATAAAGATATCGTAACAAGATTTGGCATTCAGAAGTTTTTTAGAGTACCCAAGCATTTTACTAATTTTGAACAAAATCGGTTGACTATATCATATAGCTCCCATAGGGCCGATCTTCAAAAAATCGATTTTTGAACAAAATTTGTTGTGTTTCGTTTCTTTCTTAAGATATTGGGACCAAATTTGGTATTCGTAATTTTTTTATAGTTCCTTAGCAGTATATTAAATTTGATCAAAAAAAAAAAATACTATATTATATAGCTCCCATAGGACCAAACGGTCAAAAAAAAAAAGTTTTTTATACAAAATTCGTTGTGTTTCGTTTGTTTGTAAAGATATTGGAATTAAATTCGGCATTCAGATCTTTTTAAAGGTATTAAAAAATACCTGTGTCAAATTTGATTGAAATTTGTTGACTATATCATATAGCTCCCATAGGAACGATCTGTCAAAAAAAAAAAATGTTGCTTAAAAATTTTTCTGATTTTGGTTTTTTGTGGAGGAACCGGATTTTATTGCAAGCTAGTGCTTCAGGGTATCCCAACTTAAAGTATGCCATTTTTTATTTTAGAAGTTTTAACTATCGAGTGTTGGCACTGTCGATAGAATCCCACCTCTACTACAGAGGTCAGTAGGTCTCAGAATACATGCAGTACTTAATCTATTTGTATGGATAGTTTCGATCTACGCCAATGGCGATTAAAAAAATAGACTAGTCATAAGCCAAACCGAAGACTTAAAAGATTTCATCCAAAGGAACTGAGAACGCGGAAGATTAAATAGATAGCAATTCTTTGTTTTCGTGAATTCGTGTAGAACTATGTAAATACTATATATGCTTTTTAATATAATATATCTATATTTTTTTATACATTTTAATATCCTGTACTCATTCCAGTGGTGGATTTTGGTGTCAAACCCTCCAGCATATTATTATTTTATTGATGTTCTAGAAATATAATTCATGTAATGCTTTAACTTTATTACTTATTGAAATTTTAATAAGAAGAAAATTGAGATCAACGCGATAAAAAATAAAAAAAAAGGTCACACAATCACCTACCAATCAGTCCTATAGAGCGGATGGTACCGATATCCCCTAGGAAAAAGGTGCCCTACCCAGGTGTTGTATTAGGTTAAAAACTAATCTTTATCGATAAAGCCAATTCCCTGACTTTCATTCATCGGTCTAACGACGCAGATTAGTTCATATCTTAGTCTCGCTCTATTCACTTTACTAAAAAAAATTATAATATTTTTACAAAATAACGGCAATTGAGCTTAGTTGTAGTCCTCAAATAAATAAAAAATAATTCCAAAGCCCTTATACCAAAGTTCCGCATCCGCCACTGATTTGTATGCAACAGTCAAGTGTAAGAAAACATAAGTGCTTTAGCTCCTTTGATGAGCCATATCCGCGCGGCTACCTGCTCGTATATCTAAGATCTAGAGACCCCAAATTTTACCATAAGATGCTCTGAAGCCTTTTGACTTAGGTCAATATGTAACGCCATTATCAAATAGGTAAATAACTAACTGATAGCCACCCAGTCATAGGGTGTCCCATAAATCTCTTAAATTTACAGTACAGGGTGTGACCAACCATTAATTTATCATAATGAGCTACTAGAAAAATGGTAAGAATAACGCTGAAAGAGCTCAAGAGATCAATGATATATGTATGAAAAATTAACCCCCTTATAAAAGCGTTTTTTAGGGTAATTTGGGGTCGAAAAACACGAAAATGACAACCTTTCTTTCTTCTTCAGAACCGTTTTCGAGATATTTTCGAAAAATACATTTTTAGGAACTTGTTTTAGTTTTTCGTTAATATCTTGTGAACAAAATTGTAACCACATGAAAGATGATTAGATCGAAAGTTTAATTTTCTTGTTTAGAATAAGCGTCGTAACTTAAAAATTTATCGACCGATTTTAATAAACCATGACTTTTCTTACTCGGCATTGATATTTCTTCAAGATTAAATGTAAAAAAGTAAAGGTTTTTTAACAAAATGTTATATAAAAAAGACGTCAAAGTGAGAAAAACGGGGGAAAAAAGTGTAAATCTTAGATAACTTTTAAAAAATCTCGTAGTTGCTTTGTATGAAGTATAAACAAATATATATCATCCTAAAGCTTGAATCTTCTTCTTTCCAAAACCGTAAAATAATCGGTTGAAAAATGACGACGTTGTGATTGTTGGAGTGATCGCAGTACCCGAAAAACGGGTTTTAAGCAATAACTTGCGATTTTGGGGGTGTTAGACAATTTTGAAACACACTATCGTGATCTACTCGTCAAGACCTACAACGTACACTAGGTCACTTGAAAAGTGTTTTAATTTTTATTTTGTAGTACTGTGCTATTATAATAAATTTTTTTTTTAAATACAACTTTCTTCAATAATTTTAGCCTTTAATCTAAAAGATTTTACGATCATTCGAGTCGATGATCTTAAAAATCGGGTAAGAATTGAAGATGCTATGGAAAATACATGGTTTTTAAGCAAATTTATTAAGGATTGGCCTTGTATTTTTCAAGAATCTATTGAATCCTGGGGGTCAATCTTCTCGAGCTGTATAGTAATAGTTGCATTTGACGATTTCTTGATTGCTACTTGGTGCTACATTTAATTTTTTTCAATCAAATGCCAAGGAGATGTTAGTCCGGAGACTAGAGTAGAGTTCTCAGTTGCTTACTATTCCATATTAACCGTTCCTGAGCAGTGATGGCTTAAAATTCTTAAACTAAATGCATTGTCAACGATTTTAACACTCAAGATGAGTGAAATTTGATAGGAGGTGTATATAAAGATCCAAAAATTTGCATCCTAGTAGTAGACCAAAACGTGAAGAAGCTATTGTACTACAAAATTTTGACTCTAAGACTACGCCATAGAAGATACGATGCTATATTTATAATGTTATATGGAAATTGCAAAGCAATACTTTTGATTCCTAATGAAAATCAATGTCTAGAATACACCAAACAGCTAAAAAACATACCCAGATTTGATTGACTGATTTTTCGATTAAAATTATAATCTACCAAATCAAATCCAGGTAATTTTTTTGGTGTACGCACTCCACGTGATTTTTTTTTTTTTCGTTGCAGAGTATTCCTACGTCGTCCTACGAGTGTTTCCCCTTTTTTCTATTAACAGCTGACTTTAATTCAAACATTTTTTTTTACGAAAAACTTTTATTCTCATAGCTCGCATTCTCTTTAGCCAATTCTCAGCCTGTTAACAAAAATGGTATCTATCACATTTCGTACTTTGATACGTACATATATTTTTTTTTGATATTTCAAATTAAATTTAAACTTTATATTTTCCATTAAAAAAAAATAGCAATATGGCATATGACGGAGGGAGACCCTCTATTCCCATATGCGTTTGAAATCAACTTTATTTCGCTTTGCTTTTTATTTTGTTGTGTTTTGGATTCCGGGTATTGCCGCCGCCCCCCTACCCCTCCCCCTTATGCAGCATATGAAACTTTGTGTGTATTGCTTTGTTTACTTATACGAAGTTACCGTAGGGAGCTGAAGTGGGGAGGGGAGTCATCCAACATCCAACAAGCGCGCAATATTAAATCGTCTGTATTGTTTACAATCAGAAAGCGTTTTATGGAGTTTATAGACGACGTCGACGTCGAAACGAGGGAGCAACAACAACAAAAAATACAGATATTGATTTAAGCAGCTATTCCTATGAGCTCTTTGGCATATGTTGCGAGTACCCAAAAAACCCACGCCCCCCCTACAATGGAGGGAAATTCTATGAATTAAAGTCTGAGTCTGAGTCTTACGCTCGACTGTTCACAGTTGAACAACTTTGCACTGAAGCAAAGCTTCCATATCGCATTACTTCTTTGTTTTTTCTTCTTCTTCTTCTTCTTGGGTTCCTTCACATACAAAGTCACGTTTTAATCGCCACATTTCACAAATCATTAATCAAAATTAAATAATAATTATTTTATAGCGTGGAAGTAGCTGGCAAACTGTAATATCTACAATAAACAACACACAAAAACAGAAACCTCGAATGCCAAATGCAGACAACACCTACCAAAAAACCAAAGACCCCATTAGACCCGTCCAGCTGAGTGGTCCGGTCCGGTCTTCTGGTCAGGTGCTGAAGCCATTTTGTGGGTGCGCCGTGGCTATCAAAAGCATTTGCGCTTACCAAAAATTGTTTAAAACTTTTCAAATGCAAAAACAATTTAATTGAGTTTTAATGATCTATAATTATGTGAGGAAGATACACACACCAAAAAAAAAAAGAAAGAAAATTTGCCAGCTGATTATAATAATATTATATTACTTAACAGGCCGTGTGTGAATATCATTAACAAATTGTTGCTGAACCTTTTGGGAATTTTATTTTTGCAGCTTCTGCGGAAGAGATTAAAGTTTTTTTGGCTAACTTTTTAATGGGTTTAATTGGGTGCAGCTTTGGGCTTTAAGGTTTCGGGTAATAGCAGTATGTAAAATTGTTAAAGATATTTATTTGGGTTGCTTTCTAAGCGTAATTTTCAAGTTTTCATTTAAAAGATGCAAAAACTTAAATACGGAAATATAGAATTATTTTTGCTTCTTTTGCTTAATAATATGCTCAAAATTTAATAACATTGGCAATTTAATGAGCAATACGAAAGTGATGATTAGAAACTCTTATTTTAATTTGTTTCCAAGATATTGACATACTTACATATAATAAGAGAAAATAGTTTCTGGATTGTAAGATTTACATTTTTTTGGTAATATTTGAACGTCAAATATTTTGTCTAAAAGTACAATAAGAAATAGATTTTCTTTGAGGATGTGATTAGTGAGTGAAAAATAATAGTTGCATTAAAAATAAAACATTTTCTGTGTGGCTATACCCTACACGTGATCCGTTCAGGGGAGAGGTCTGGAAAATACCACGCTTGGTCACTGGATCGGCGGAGGCATCTATGTTTTTGCCAAGCATATAGTCAATACTCTATAGGAAAATCTCACGCATTGTTTTTACCTTTTTTAAATGATTTACGAATGACTGCGTGATAAATAGGAGTTGGGATAATATCGATGAGCCACTACTCGATAGTTTAGGCATCGATATTTGAAACATTCGATAATACAGATAGTAGTATATAGTAGTGGCACCCAAAATAGGGGCAATTCTTAAAATAAGTACCATAGAGCAAGAGGGCATTATTTTAATACGTACAAAAAGAGTATTTAAAAATTTAGCACGAAAACGATATATTATGACATTTAAAAAAAAAAATCTTTTGAAATTGCATCTTAAAGACCCAAAAACAGTCCTTTCAACAACTAAAATTCGTAAAAAAATGTTCTTTCAAGTAGCTTGATTTTGTGGCACAAGACCAACAATTCGATATTTCTAGGTTTCAGTCGGGTCCTATATATACTATAAAACCACCTCTACTTAACATTCATCCTTTCACTTTCAGTAGAATTGGAAGGAATGCATAAACATTTGTAGACTAAGTACCCTGAAAGTAAAATAATTTGTATTTACATTTTAGCTCAATGAACTTGCATTTGGCCTTCAATTTTGACCTGCCAAATAATGTGGAATGTCAAATATTGCTGCTATCTAATATTCAGAGATATTTTTTTCTGATTTTTTCAACACGAATTTTATGAAATTCGAAATTTCGGAATTTGTTTTATTTTTGGCATATTGCCAATTTTTTGTACGATGATTTGTCTAAAATAGTACACTATCGACACATCGAACAAAACCATCGATAGTGCCATCAATATTATCTCATCTCTAGTGACAATTATATACGGTGATTTGGTCACTGATGGAAGGCTTCACAGAGACTAAACATTGGGACACGTATGCTGGGTACAGTCCCTATTGAGATCAAAATATTATGTATATCTATATCTGAGGCTCATCGGGTTATTTCAAGTACTTATGGTGATGATACTATTAGTGAAAGAACGTGTCGCGAGTGGTTCCAGCGCTTTAAAAGCGGTGATTTTGTTGTTGAAGATCGGCATAGCGGTGGCAGAGAAAAAACTTTTGAAGATGATGAACTGGAGGCTTTACTTAATAAAGACTCGTGCCAAACTCAAGAACAGCTAGCAAAATCATTGGGAGTAACTCAGCAAGCAGTATCAAAACGCCTAGAACCGCTGGGGATGATCCAAAAACAAGGATACTGGGTACCGTATCAGTTGAAACCAAGAGATGTTGAGCGACGTTTATTTGCTTGTGAACAGCTGCTTGAAAGACAAAAACGAAAAGGATTTCTTCATCGTATTGTTACTGGGGACGAAAAATGGGTGCACTACGACAACCCTAAGCGACGCACATCATGGGGATTGCCCGGCCACACTCCTACGGCGACACCTCGACAGAATATTCACGGATCCAAGGTCATGTTCTGTATTTGGTGGGATCAGCTTGGCGTAATTTATTATGAGCTGCTAAAACCTTCTGAAAAAACTACTGGTGCACTTTATCGAACGCAATTAATGCGTTTGAGTCGGGCATTAAAAGGAAAACAGCCGCAATACGCTGATAGACACGAAAAAGTAATTTTGCAACACGACAATGCTCGACCTCACGTGGCGAAAGTAGTCAAGACGTACCTCGAAACACTGAAATGGGAAATTCTACCTCACCCGCCATACTCTCCAGATGTTGCTCCATTCTGATTACCATTTATTTAGGTCGATGGCACACGGTCTGGCGGGCCAGTGCTTCGATTCTTTTGAAAAAGTGAAAGAATGGATCGATTCTTGGATCTTATCAAAGGATGAAGAATTTTTCCGTCGCGGGATTCGTTTGTTGCCTGAAAGATGGGCCAAAGTAGTGGAAAGTGACGGACAATACTTTGAAACATAAATAAGATACCATTTTTTTTATATAATTTTTAAAATTAAAAAAAAAAACGGCGGGAGTAAAGACCTAATATATAGTAATGTATATAGATATCTCTGGCTATACTGTGATTCTTAACAGCAAAATATCGATAAGGTAAATTTCTCCATAATCTATCAAAAAGCAAATATCTTTGTCGGATAATAATCGAACTTATCACAAAATGAATTTAAACACATTATATAATATAGTATAAATATATAAAATTCAATCGTATATATTGTATATGACGATCATATTCTATTACTGAAATGGTAAAAGAATATTGACTATTTTAGTCCTCTGAGAATTTAAAAAACAGTAAGCTAACTATTCAAAATGGTAAGTTATCTTTCTAGCGATTTCTTGTTATAGGTAGAGTGGATAAATTTTTTTTGGGTATAAAGGCTCTTAGCGATTTTGAGTTCTTTGGGTCATTCTAAGCAATTTTGCTCCAGAAACTGTGGGTCTGAAATGAATTTTGGAGTCGTCCACTTTTTCATATAGGTTTTTGCTTTAAAAATAGTCCAAAATCGACTTAGACATTTTCAAGCAAAAAAAATTATTTTTACATTTGTGTCCTCTTTTGATTTTTCCCTCGATATTTTTTTGTAAAATTGACAAAATGTTGCGAAATCATGGTGTTGATAAATCAATTTTTTAGCCCTCCGTCTGACGAATGTATAAGGTCCACTTAAGCACCATCAGAATGTTATTATCCTTTCTGTCGTCCTTATTCTAAGACCTTTTTATTAGTGTCATAGTGGTAGATCGATAGCCAATACAATTTTAGGAAGATACCTGGGAGTTCAAATCTCTATGTTAGGTAAAAATATCATTTAATTAAAGTCGATAAATGAAAAATTAAGAAATGTCTGGCCAAGATCGCTTTTTGTCGAAGGATTGTTAAGTTGTAAGATGCAATTCTATAAAAAATCATAAGAAACTGGAGCTTTCCTACATTGCTGAGGCTCTGAATAGTATGGCTTTATAAATCCAGGTGAGAATAGGTTTACTATTTAAATGAGTTTTGTGTAGATAGTCTTAAAATGTTGTTCAATATGTTTGGTCGTATTTACTAGACGATAGTTATAAACAAAGTCTTAAAGGCAAGAATAAAGTCTCATACATAAATTTAAGAAAATTTTTTTATTTAAAAAACAGATTCTTCCAAATTATTAGATGGGTTTTCGACCTAGACAAAGCAGCCTGAAACTGGTTCATCGTATGGAGCAGCATGTACTAATTGAAGCATCTGAGAAAAATAAGTTCAGCATAGGAACTTCTTAGATGTTTAACACGCCTTTGCCCGGGTCTGGTACGAATAGATTTTTATTAGCATTATATTTATAATTTTTGGAGCTAATTTAAACATTTACTAATTAATATTACTTTGCTTAATTAAAAATAAACAAACGCCTAATCTCTTCAATAGTAATTAAAAATTACAACTTTTAAGTTTCAGTTGCTAAAAGTCCAACCAAATTTCAAATCTCTGCTCCTAAGTCTAAGAACATTTGTTAATGGCAATAAAACAAACTGATTACTCAATTTGATTTCATACCTTAATCATCATAAATATACCCAATACATCCATTTAGGAATTCATACCAAAAAAAAAAACCAATATATTTGATTTACGTGCTTCTAATGATGGCTCACAATAATCAACTTGAATTGGCCATAAACATTGCTGTACACAGCAAACAAATCAATTCCTAGCAAAATAGTTGCCACAAAAACAACAACAGCAACAACAACCACACTGGCAACGGGATCACCTGGCTAGTTCGTGTCTTAAGTCACTTTGCCTCAGTTTGATTACAGCAACAAAGACCCAAGCCCAAAGACTAAGAGATGCATCCAATACTTGGAGGGAGTACTCCGAGTACTCGTCGCAGTAGAAGAACCGGCCACAATAAATTATCCCATTGAGCTGAACTGAGAGCAGTGCGCAGTCAACAAGAAATCGAAATCATGACTAAAGATTTTTTTATTTTTATTATTTTTTTTTTATTATTATACAGTTCTTTTATTTTTTTTACTGCTGATTATGAGACTTAAATTGACTGCATTTGGCAGGGGGAGTGGCGGGACGAAGCGACAGAGGGACAGCTTTATGATCGCATTACGCCGACAGTCATAAATAATCATAGTTGCGCCATTTATTATGACAAAAAATCATTTGGACATTTGTTTGCAGCGGCTTTTAGCGGTCATATCTCCGCTGGCAGATCTCTCAGCATCTTGCATCTTGGTATCGCTCTCGAAATGAGGAGCCGCCAAGTGGCGGGACAAGTCCGACTTGGAATTGTTTTGCTCAATTTCATTGCATTGAAGATGTTGGTTAGGTGATTTTTTTGTTGTTGTTGTAAGGTTTAAATATAAATTATTTTTAAGAATTTGCTTTGTTGTTGTTGCTCTCTCTTTTTTTTCTCACTCTAACGCTTGTTCTGTCACTCCAAGGGTTTCTTATTGCGCAATGGGTTAGGAGCCAGGTCAATGGTGGCGACACTGCAGAAGAGGCGACCAAAAAGTAACCAAAATTAAAGCAGGTTTGTGGCAACAAACTTTGAACACTCTTTAAAATCAGCACTTGGCTTTTAAGGGAATATAAAAAGTTTAATTGTTTTGAGAGCTACAAATCATTTTAATTTGGAACGGTCGGGCTGATTACGACTTTGGGATACCCTGCACGAGTTATTTTCAGCCAAAAGATATTATTGGCTGATGCAAGTTTTGGTACGATACGTTCAGGGCGTTAGTGCGTACTCAATAGATATAAATTGTGGGGGCATAGATTATGGAGGTTATTTAGAGATATAGGGTATATTAAGAGATATCTCAGTTTTTTTGGTTTTGTATCGCGTACTGGATTTTAACCACCTCATATTGGGTATACCTTGTGTATTTCAACAGTGTCTTTCCTGAAACCAACTGGCGAAGTCGTGATAAAGGTCACAAATCACCTAGGGGCAGGCCCGCCGAGTGGGCTGGAGGAGGGTGTTGCGGGAGTTGAGAGCCCTGCGGACCCATAGTTTTCTCAGGGAGCCCAGTACAATTTCAGTCGCACTGTCGTGCTTCAAGCTTAATGCTGTAATAGTTGAGCAGGTACATTATCCTTCCCGGCAACGGATTTTCTCCTGACGGGCCTGCTTAGGGGCATAGGCTTTCAGACTATGATCCGCCCAGCTTTTCCTACCAAATGCCAGCAAGTACCAAATAATTTATTCAATGCTCTTCAACTACGTCTGATTATCGAAGCCACCGCGAAAGCAGTGATGAGTAAGAATGCCAGCTATGGAGCCAATACAGTGACCCATGGGAACTTCTACAAATGTCAGAGTCCTGCTCCTTTTTGAATTGTAGATTGTAACCCAAAAGCCTTCAACTACTCCTATATCTCGAGCAGAGAGCTCAGATGTAAATTCATATTTTCATTCTAGTTCTCACTCTCTCTCTCTCACTATCTCAATCCCTGTTATCCCCTTTGGGACATAGGGCCTCTAGTTATAGTTGTTGTTATTTTTGCTGATAATACTGTAGAGTTATTCGGTATTAAATTTCTGTGTCAATTGACCTTTCCCCTCATTGACTATTATGCCGGGTACCAGTCATTAAGTGCAGTTTGGGTGTGCTCCGTGGTTGTAGATTAGTTCAATGGATGTTTTCTGCTGACTCAGATTCTTGATAGCCGCTTATCTATCGACTATCCTTGAAGTTTTAATCTCAGTATAAATCAATTTAGGCGCTTGCCAAACTGCACAAATCTCTGGCAGTTGGGAAGAAATAATGCCAGCTGTATCACAGATTCTTTAGAAAAGTTGTTCCACACTGTGACTTGTTCCGAATGCAAACCGAGCTCTTCATTTCGGTACCACGAGTACTATTGAGGTTGGCCCCTGTGGGAGTATCGCGGTGGCTGTGGTTGAAACCCAAATCGTGGGTAGAGTCAGCTGGCTCGGCGTGGTGTTGCGATCTCAACCGGGTGCTGCTAGCCATAAAGCAGAAGATCCTGCAAAGGAACATACCACGCTTGTTCCATCTTTAAACCATCAATGAAGATAATTAGTAGCTTGTTCATCCTGATGGGGCTTATAACTTTCAGTCCTTCCTCTCTTCTTCAAGAAAATAAGAAAGTTATTTTACGATTTTTTGAACAGGAATACAGTAGGCATTTCCTTCTTTGACTCAAATTTTGCTAAGACTTGCCCCAGAATGTTGCTGCTACTTGCAATAAATAGCCTGGTCAGTTGCAGCTCCCGTAGCTTAACTGCGCTTCCCACTGCCTTCCGAAAATATCTATGGGTTCCAGTTTAAGTTTTATACAGAAGACGTATACTAATGCGAAGGCGGAAAGCTCCAAATTTTACTCAGACAACTACTGCTTGCTCGATAACACTGCATTATCGTCTATAGTGGTATGGTTAGATAAGTTTGAAGGTAGCTTAGTTAGTGATTGAGATCATTCAGAGCCCATTATATCCATTGTGTTCCCTAGTTTTGAAAGAAGTAGGAAAAGAATTAGAGAAGGAGAGGGGAAGTTGGATGGGTGGAGGAGGATCAAAACTGTAGGGCATCCCTATTATAGTGATATCGAACTTTTATAAAGATCGGTGCTAAGATTTTTTTTCCTTAATGGTCTCTTCACAAAGCGTTGGGGCACTTCGTCCAGAAGATATTTTGTACCGTACCCATAAAATAATGCCAAAGACTTTTTGCATGAATATCAAAAGGATTTTGTTTGCATTGACCTCAGATGGAGAAGACTAATCCGTTCCTTTCCAATGCAACAGGCTCTGTCCCACACTACAAATCTTATAAGACAACGAAAATTTGGTCAAATTTTTTTGAAACTAATTTCTGGGCTACTCCAGAGCCTCTTACAGTCCAACAATGGATTGCATTTTTACGGCATAACCAGTTAAGTGTACAATTTTTTTCTTCTACTATTTTTTAACTTGCCTTTTAATCACACAAACTATTTCAATGCTAATTTTAACTTTTAAATCAACAGCAAGCTGTTTATGCCGTAGATCCACCAAGACAATGTAGCCCTTGGCAGGGTATCCAAAGGTTCTTGTACTGGGCTATGAGGCCCTTGGTAGCGGCGGCTGCAACCAAAGGCACATTAATCTCTACAACGAATGTCAAGAATTGTGGCTATCCCAACGATGAGGACGACGATGACGACGACGTCGACGCTGGCAGCGACGCCAACGACGCTGCCAATGCACTTTGTTTATTTTTTTGCGCATTGTTGTTGTTGTTATGCGGCTTTTGCAGGCTGAGCTTTATTTTATTGTTGTTGTTGTTGCTGCTGCTAAAAAGTGTAAGTTTCATTTTGTTTCGTTTATTGCCATGGCTAAGTCGCTTTTATTTGTTAAAGTTTTTTGTTGGCTTGCAATTTTTCCTAGCATTCTTGGCCATGCAATTTTGATAAGCTGCTGCAACTGGGAGTCGCTGCTTCTCAGTCGCAGTCTCCGTCGCAGTCTCAGATCGCAATGTCTGGGGGTCCGGAGTTTAAATCTTTGGCCAAGGCTTTGCCATTGCCAACGTTGTTGTCAACGATGCGGCGGCAAAAGACAAAGAAGGCCTCAAGTTACTGCAGATTTGGCTTGGCTGGCTTGGGTCTGGCTGGCTGGGTCTTGGGTTGCATCAAATGGACCACAACTTTTCACTAAAAGTTCACATAGCTTAGGGCTAAATATTGTCAGGAATATTATTTATGACGCAAGAAAACAGCGCTCTACTCCACGATGCAACCAAAATGTTAGATGATTACACCAAAGTGGTTTAAGAAATGCAATTCAAACAACAACAACAACAACAGAAAAATGTTGGTGTCAAGCTCGTGTTTAACAAAAGGCATAATTTATAACTATTATTGGCGCAAAACCTTACAAAAAGGAGATATATATCAGGCAGGGAGTCAGTCTAAGCTGTTGAATTGGATGCATCTTTAGTTAAGGTGATACTCTATCTGATAAAGAAGCATTTATCAATTTAAATTTGATTTTGTTTGGGGAATTTTGTCAAATATTTGAGAGCCGAGTGGAATCGTCTTGAAGATGTTGAATTAAGGGTAATTCGTAAGTCCAAGCAATTGTTAAAAAAAAGGCAGAAAAATATGGGAATTCGTGGAACCAATAAGTTAAAAAAGTCCATTATTTCTGGAAACAAATATTATTGTTTACGAGACATAAACATAAACCCACCCGATCGAAAGACCCAGCGTGATATTTTCAAGACCTAAACCTCCTCCTTAACGGGTCACCTAATTTGGTTATGGCTCCCAATGCAGTTAATTTGACATTTTAATAAGAGAATGCAGAAGATTGATTTAAATATATCTCAGTGTGGTAGATTTTTTTAAAAATATTTTTAAGCACCTAAAAATTATTACAAAATTTTTAATAAATTATATCATCTCAACTATACCACATTTTCTAATCTAGTTAGCTTTTTTTGGGGGGTTGACCCTTTCTTTGTTCAGTTTTGTGTCAGCATTCTTCTAAAGTTGAAAGGAAACATTTTGGTGTTGCCGAACTAGGATACCTCATCATCATCATCATTTCCTTTATCTCCGGTTGGAGCATAGGCCTCTTTAAGGTTTCGGCTATAGGTGAAATTGTGTTAATGTGACATGAATTTTGCACCTCCAGGCTGTGCAGGCTGCCGGAGCAGGGGGATTTCTCGAAACACGATTATCCCTTGGAGACATTCTTATCATTACGTTTTGATCCATGTTTAAATTAACTCTTATTCAGGTTGGTAGTTTTTCCGCGATAGTTATAAGCACAAAGCGGAAGCTTAGTAGGAACTACCATCCTCTGATGACTAAGCACATGTTGGCAGTAAACTTCCGGGAAGTCTGCGGACGCTATCGTTGGCTCGCGAGGAGCTCCTCCGCTACCGTGCCTTCAACACGAGTCTGCCAACTCATGTGGGGGCTTGCAATGCATTAAAGCATAGAGTTGTTCGCATGATTGGTTATTGAATGGCGCCAAATCACTCGCACTGACGGTAGGAGAATCTTAGACACTCAGGATTTATAAGGGGTTCGGTGCCACCAAAAAACCTCTCTGAGACTCTCCCCTCCTAGCCGCTGAACGCTGCGTATTGGTTATTCGCAGCTAACCTTCATATCTGAAGGCCTTTCACTATCCGCAACCTGTGACCCGTCCGGTTGCCTACAGCTCGGCATACGAGAAGTACCCCTAATATCGCGATCCGGAATAGGATACCTAGGACCTTGAAATTGTGATCTCTGAGATCTGAGACTATTTGTGGCTATATTAACATAATTCTGAAGTTAAAAATTTTTAAGCCATCATATTTTAAATCGGGCTTGAAGGGGTAATAAAGTAACGTACTTAATAGAGTAACTACTGCATAGATTTTTTCATTAACAAGCCTTTATAAACTTAATTTAATTTTGGTATATTTTAAAACTGATTAGGATCACAATCATTCCTGCTATTGACTGATTGTCTTACCTGACAAATAGCAAATAAAAATGCATTAAACAAAAATAGATATACTTATTTGCTTATATAAAACTCACTTCTTCAACATTACTTTAAATAAAATATCTAAAAATCGCTTATAAGTTTCTAGTAGAATTATTCTACCAAAACTACATCCTTCTAAATCATAGTTTACAGCTCATAAAATAATAATAATTATTTTCTTTAAAGCATTTATTAAATTTTCTTCTGTCTCGCATGTTTTGGCACTCAAAAGCTCATTTATTTTTCACCAGCTTTACACCTGCACAAAAGTTCACTGCACTCACTTTCAATGTTAGCCTGGCTTTTTGAAATAAAGTTTCATTAAAAAAAAAACCCTTCCTTTCTACATTTTCCCTGGGAAAACTTCGTATGCTGGCTTCTAACGAAACTAATTCCTTTTGCATGTCTGAACTGCCCAACTTCTAACTTTTACACATTATTCAAAATTTCGCAGTGCAATGCACTTTTCCTCTCTCTGCCCTGCCCATTTGCCTTTGGCTGCCCTTTTCTCTATTTTTTCCTTTTCGGAAAATCACTTCTAATTAAAATTTACAACATTTCAATAACACGATTCTAACACGGCGAGGAGAGCGGCGAGGGGAGTCGCAGCTGTGCCAGGGACACACACACACAAACACTCTCTATAGCTCTATAGAGAGTCCTCCGCTGCCTGCATTTGATCTCTTAATGCTGCCAACTACCAACGCGCGATTTTAATTTATGTTGCCGCCGCCTGCAACGTTGCGGCTGCCTCCGTTGGTTGCAAGCTCATCGTCTACGAGTGAATTGCAGTTGCAGTGTGCACTCTGTAAATGGGCACACTCACTCAAACACACGCACACACCAAACACACACATACACACACATACACAATTACTTCCAGAACTGGCCAAGCCTCCAACGATGCGCTCTCTATCTTTCAGTACGTGTATCTATGTTGTGCGAGGGCGGCTACACGAATTTGTAGACTAATAGTGAAGGCACGAAGAAATTGTTTTTAAGGGGATTGAAAATATTCTTCATGATGCTAAAGTCAAATTTAGCCTTTTTTGATGGTTGGGATCAGAATGAAGTTGTTATGATGACCCATTAAATCATGATTTTGATTGTCCAAAAATCATATCTTATGAGCCAATGCACAGTAGTGGATAGGTGAACTAGCGAAAGAAAATAAAATTTGTAAATTATAAGGTCCATCAAGCAGGAATATATAGCCAAACCCGATTTCGAGTTATATAGCAAGCTCTGTTCAATTCGGACCAAACTCTTCTCTTAAGAGAGATTAAATCGATGATGTTGCTATGTGTGACTCTTCATTAAAAAGTTCTGGCTAAAAATTGAGTTTATACCATTTAGAATTCAGCTCCACCGGAAAACTTACCACTTGGGAACTTTTTTAAAAATATTTTGACATACCTGGGGATGTGGAAAATACAGTCTTGGGCGATAAAAAGTTTTGGGAAATAATCGATTTTATGCAATTCAGCTGCATCGGAAAAGTTGCCACACGGAACTTTTTTCAAAAGATTTGCAAAATTGTAGAATTTGGTAAGTAGATCTTTGGCGATTTGTTTCACACAACTTATTACAAAGTTCTGGTAAAAAATTGTGTTTTGCATAGGAACTTTTTCCAAAGAATTTGCCATAATTTGAAACATTTACATATAATTTTGCGAACAACTTTTTTTGGGATCCGTTCATGTGTTAAGATCCATAATACCTTTTCGAATGCCCTGAAAGGGTTTTGAAGTACAACGGTTGTACTCTTGAAACATTCGTTTATTTGGTGCAAATTATATTGATTATTTATTTATTGGTGCAATCCATAAGAAACTCCTTTTTCATTACCGTCAAAGCATTTGTTATGCAATGGGAAGAATCTTCATAACTTTTAGATTTGTAAGAAATTTTGGATATATGTGAATCTGGTCACACTTAGAACCAATGTTGCGTAGTTACCTCAATCTCACATTATGTTTCTTGATAATTTATTCTCTAGTACTCTCGATCAATATTTTGCTGCGCATCTACGTTTTTAGCGCGACCTTTGGAGAATTCGTCCTAAAGACAATAGGTAACTCTTGCAAAAAAACTAGGTCTAGCAGATGGTCATTTCATTTCGGACATTTCGACATGTCTTGGAAAAGTGCCATAAAAGAGGGGACGAAAAACAAAAAAACAAAGGCTTTTTTATGATTTCAGGAGAGTTCTCTAGGGACGCAAAATGTGCTCTTAAATCTTCAAAAAATTAAAAAATTATGTCAACTGCTGGCTTATTTTCGTACTCCGATCCACAACACGACGAATTCTTTGTCCTATAAGAATAGATCAAAATAATTATAGGAGCTAAGGGACATATTTAACGACACAAGTCTTGCTGCCTATGTCAAGGCACAGAAGGAAGAAGAGTAGTTGGGCGACCCCGTGCCCGTTTAATTAATGGAGTAAGAGATAATCTGGAGAAATTAAACGTCCTGAACTGAGAGGCAGCAGCAAAAGATAGAGACTATTGGCCAAGGATGAAGATGATGGTGTTTAAGCATGGTGCACTCTAAATTCAAAAACTTAAGAATTTTATTAGAACTTGCAAATAATCATCTCGTGAAATAGTTCTGATCTAGTTCCATTTTTCTTCCTTCAATTAAACAATAAAACAAAGTCACTTTGCCTAATTTTGTATTTAAAGTAATTATCAAACTATTAAACTTAAAAAAAAAGTAGCGGCCACTTTTCAAATGCCTAAAGCAACCCTCGCATCTGCATTTTCAATTTCGTATGCGTTGCTGCACGCGCTGCTTTTCAATGTCAGCGCCTGGTCCTGCCCTAACGCCAGCTCGCGTACCAAGCGCAGACAGGCAGGCCCATGGTTAGATCTTGTTTTTTTTTTTTCTATACCTAGGCATGCTGCGGTGCGGTACGAGTAAGTGTGCCTGCCTACGTCATTGTTATAGCAGAGTGCATTATGTAATGCTCGACGCCTGAGGAGCACGTTCACTTACAGCTGTACGCATCGTCACCTTATTATTAAGCGGCGTTATTTTCGTAGCACTTGAAATGCGTTTAATTGGTTCTTCAACTTGAAATAATCCCCATCGCATTGGAAATCCAATGAGTAAAGATAGATGTTGCACACGGCATGGTGGCATGGTGGCTTCTGTCCCTCGACACCACTCCAACCCCTCTACCACACTCTACTCATACCGCTTGTCTGTTATTAATATTTACAACATAGTCGGCAAGTAATTTACTATAGTTATGAGCAGCAGAGCAGCAGCAGCAGGAACAGCTCCCACTTAGCTTGATAATAAATATTTGAAATTCCTTTTGAAGTCTTGTGGGGGAACTGTCAGAGCCATAATGCTATATACATACGGACTACCTATATATGTTTATATCTATACATAGTATAAAGGCAAAGGGTACACTTAGGTGGGTGTTAATTCAAGTTGAGTTGTGTACCTTCAAATTATTAATAAGCGTTTATTTTTACATTTTATGCTTTTTAAATGGATGAATGTTTGTCCAGGCGTATAGTTGGATTGTATGTTGTATGTGAGTACCTGCTCTTGGAGCTTCAATGATGTTGAAATCTCTGTACCTAGCAAATGAAGGAAAGCATTTGCAAATAAGTATCATTCATTCATCATGCATTCAATTGAACATACAAGAGTTAGATGTTAATTGAGGATAATTAAAATTCAACTTCAGATGTTGCAAATTTGCAAAACTATAGAGTACCCAGACCCATTGAGAGGGGTGGCGAGGGGAAGGGGTTAAGAAGGATTCTCCTGGGCCGAGAGTTTTCTCAGGGTCCTGGTATTACTGTCGTAGTGTCGTGATTCTAGTTAATAGAGAAAACGAGGGGCCAGTACATTTCCCCCGTGCCCAGATTTTCTCTTTACGGCCCTGAGAGTACCATAAATGTTTAAAGAGAGACAAGTACACTGCGATGAAATTGTAACATTAAAAACATGTTTTACAAAAGAAAATATGTACTTCAAGTTATCGAACTTGGCTAACTCAACAATGACTCATTGTCCGACTATATGGTATGTTAAAGTGGACTCCGGACGACTTTGAGATAGCCTGTACCATTATAGCCATTAAATGAATTAATGCATCGATTTCGATCGGATTAGAAAAAGTGTTTTGATTGCTGGTTTTGGTCACAATATTATCATTTAGAAGTGCATAATTCACTAAACACTTTGTTTTCAACCTATCGATCTTATGCAGGCAAGATGATATAGTAAGACGATTTTGTGACAATTTTGTAAACGCTATTGATCACGATATTTTTTTGAAATTAGTGAGTTATGCCCTAAAAACTTTTTTTTCAAACTATCGGTCTTATAGAGCGTAAATTATATAGGCAACGATTTTGTTAGGTTTGGTTCGGTAAGAGCTGCAGTTGGGACTTATAGTCCTAGCACACTTAGGCCAAGAATAGGACTGTTGTCATAACACTACACTTCACCACTCCTCCCCACTAAGGATGTGCCCTATATAATAAACATTAAGAGGCATTTTGGACTCTTTTCTGACAGCTAGATAGATTATTTAAAAAACCAGACTTAGGGAAATAAATCTTGTTAAAATATGACAGATCGAGTTTCATTACCATTTAAAAAACTACAAAACCATCTTATTATGCACTAAAAATGTTTTTAAACTTTATAATATATTGATTTAAAAACGCAGTGTTTGGGTGCTCAAAAATTCTTTTAAATAAACGAAATATGACTCTAAAGAGAGTTAAGTATTTGGGGTATTTCCAGCCTCTCTGATATTCCTTTATATGAGCTATATAATGAAATACCGATATGGAGAAATATATAAACTTCTTTGCCGTGATTTAAAAAGGGATCTAACTTAGGAGCTGGTTTGATCTAGTCTTACCATCTGTGAGATTTAGGCGTTCATAAGGCAGGTAGATCGACGGATGTGTCTATATCGACTTTATATGGCACCTAGTGTACTTAAGGTAACTTTGAAAGGTTTCCAAAGTCTCCTTCCCTGTTTCACATACATTTTCGGATTACTTCAAGTAAGGTATAAAAAATAATATTAAATATAAAAACCAATCCGGATACTCACAAATTAAGAATACATAATAAGTACAAAGGGTAGCAGAAAGAGGCGGCAGAGACCCCAAATCCCTTATACCAAAAGCTTATCATAAGCTCGGGTAACGATTGAGCCATGTCCATATACATACCTTAAATAACTCCTTTTGAAGTATATTTAGATTTTTATCAAAATCAGTATAAAACGAAACTTATAGGTATCGTTTTAAAACAACTAAATGTTTTAAATGGATTCTTCTTGGTAGGAATGCCGAGAAATACATATTTTTTCGAGAAAGGCACAAGGTAGGGTATTAAACTGTCGGACTCCGAGTCTTCTGACTATATAGATCTCTAACCCATAGGTTATGGATATAATGTTTCGAGTGTATTATAAAGACTGTGGAACCATTTATACATTTTACTAATTTTATTCATATTGGGCTAAAAATATTTACAAAATTTACTATGTTTGCATACTCGCTGTGGGCTTATCCCTATAATAATCGATAGGACTTAGAAAAGTTTTATAAAAAAGTACAGGGTGCACCATTTGAATGTGCTCGATGGAAATATTTAATAACTTTGACAGATTTCAACTGATTGACGTCGTCGAACACATTCTTGAAAGGTTATTGCATTACAATTTTAACCATGAATCGATTCACGCCCAAAGAACGCGCGGAAATAGTGACAATGTTCATTAAATGTAATCGTTCAGTTGTTGCAACACAGCCTGCGAATCGTCAAAAGTACCGCGGTCGTTCTGCGCCTAAAAGTGACACTATTCGTCGCTTAGCTTCAAATTTCGAGAATCACGGGTCTGTAGCGGACCGTCCACATTCAAATCAACCACGTCCTCGACGATCAAATGAAAATATTGAAGCTGTTCAAAGGAGTGTTGCAGAGAATCCTTCTGTCTCGTACCGCCGCAGGTCTCAGCAACTAAACATCCGTGGAACTACTTTGAGGAGGATTCTGAAAGATGATCTGGATATGTTTCCATATAAAGTGCAGTTAACCCAAAGATTATTGGAAACAGACAATCCGCGACGCGTGGCTTACGCCAATAACGTTATTCGAGTGAGTGAATCGGAGCCCGATTTTTGGGAGCGAATTTTAATGACTGATGAGGCCCATTTCACGCTATCTGGCACTGTAAATAAACAAAACTGTCGCATTTGGGGGAAAGAAAATCCTCATACTATCCATCAAACTCCACTGCATGATCAGAAAGTGACTGTTTGGGCCGGTGTCTGCTCAAAAACCATCATCGGTCCGTTCTTCTTCAGAGTTGGGGAAACTGTCAATGGGGATCGGTATCGATGGATGTTGGCACACTCTGTTTTACCAGAAATGCGTGAAAAAGGTCTTAAAGGCTTTTGGTTTCAACAAGACGGCGAGACATGTCACACCGCGAAATCAACGATGAACTTCTTGCGTCAAAAGTTCCCAGGACGTGTGGTATCGAAAGGGGGGATATTGACTGGCCACCGAGATCGCCCGATTTAACGGCACCGGACTTTTTTTGTGGGGATTTTTAAAAAGCAAAGTGTATGCCAACAATCCGAAGACTTTAGACGAGCTTAAGGACAATATTCGATCCGAAATCACTGCGATATCACCCGAGATGCTGGCAAATGTCATGGAAAATGCCAGAAAAAGAGCTGAATTTTGTATCCGCAATAAAGGAGGTCGTTTGATTGACGTTGTTTTTGGCAACTGAATGGAAAAAATTGTAAAGCTTCTAATTTTATAAAAATAAATAGTTTTTCAAAATCGATTGAGAATTGTTCAAGTTATTCAATATTTCCATCGACCACATTCAAATGGCGCACCCTGTATTACAATTTTTACCATTTAAACCACAATTTGCCTTTAAGGATCTCGAACTCTATAAATCGTCAAAAACGCAGACAACCATTTCAATATATTCTTGCTTCTCATTTTTTCAGAACTTAGCCTTAAACAAGAAATTAAATGTTTTTTAGGATACTTTTTCAGCGAGAAACACGTTTTCTCCAGAAACCGTTCTCAAGATTTTCTGTGAATAATTCGAGAAAATAATGTTCTATCGACTATTATATCCAAACGTAACGTCTTTGCAGTGATATACAATATGTGAAGATTGAATCAAATTTATTCAAGTTACAAGCAACCAAAGTCGATAAAAGGTGATTATAATCGATATGATTTAAAAGAATATAAAAAAAAATAAATTTGTTACGAATGAATATTGTCACTTTGAGTACCTCTAACTATATAAATCCTCAAAATCAAAGACCATTTAAATAGTTTCACAATTCTCGTCTTTTCGAAATTTCGGAACTTAGCTTATGTAAAAAGAGCTCCAAGCTTCACTTTTTGGATACATAATACTTAGAGGCAGGGATGTCTAGAGAACAGTACAGTCAGACAGAAAAGTTCAGTGACTATCTTTGGCCCTAAGCGCACTTCTTTTAAATGAAAGCTGAAAAAATTTAAAGATCCCTTTAAGTCTAAGAGCACAAAACTATAATAGCACTTGTCAACAAGCCTGTCTGGAGGTACCAAATGAGGCATATAAACTCATGTGAGCCAAACTGACAAATCCATGTTGACCTTGAGTGGAAACATATGAAGGAACTCTAAAAGTTGTTTTTCTAGATTATATTTGAATAACAAAATTTTTCAGCTGATATGTTTTCCGAGAAATAGGATTCACACAGAAAATGATGCTAAGATTGCAGTGTAAATAAATAAATTTTGGGGTGGCCTATGGGTTGGATTCTCTTTTTGATTTTCACAATTTCATATTGTAAAAACTTAGGGTTATTAGATAGAACTATCGACAGCAATTTCCCTTACCCTAAACAGAGTTAGCTACCAAACCAGATCAGAATTGACACTGCTTCTTACTCGTTACCTCAATTTAGTGATTTCTTAGTATTTATCAATGGCCTTACCAAACTTTTCATCTTAAAGTTTTAAACAGCTCTCCCTCCAACTTCACTTAAAGCATTTTTTTTCCTACACAAGGGAAAGTAATCGATTTGCTCTACAACGATTCGCTGTACTGAAATCTTTCGACATAAATTGAATCTAATTTATTTGATAAGCAATCTGCTAAGATTAATTGGCTCAGTGTACGAAATCAATATTGAGCGCAGTTAATTTGATTAAAATATGAAGTTAAAGCAACTGGCCCAATATCGATAACCATCAAAAAAGAGACCCATAACAATTGGACTGGAAATCACTTGAATTTTCAACAACTTGAAGGCAGGCACACAGGAACTCAACTCAACTCAAGATTGGTTGCTTAGAGTTTGGCATCATCCAGACCAGACCGAAAACCGAAATGAAAGTACATTCTCATGTTGTCTGCTGCTAAAAACTAAAGCTCCCCAAGTGAACTCGCACATGACCTGCAAATTGTAGCAAAAAAAAAGAAGAAATACCAACCCAGTCTAAAGGAAGCAAACTAGCCAAAGTTAAATTTATAATATCACGTCGTCTTCAGAACAAAACATGGCCATGGAGAAAGAGGCATAGAAAGGGTTCCAGCAAGGTAGGCAAATGGGCAAAAAAAAAATTTCTTTAAAATGCATAGAAAATTCTAAAAAGCTCAGACAACATGGCATGCCAATTGCATACAAAAGTTTCGGAAACGGACAGCAGGAGCGGGTGGGGCCCTCAGCGGATCAGGAACGGACAGAGATTGAACCGACCCGACCGACCGACCGTTGGCAAGCAAACAAACTGCACGACTTTAACGTTTTGATTAATGCCCTGGACCGACCAGGGCTGCCTGTGGGACTGACTGACTACAAACTATTGAAACTGTTAGACTCTTCGACTGCTCTGGCTGGACGCTGGACTTGCTTGGACCATGTCTGATTGCAAAAATTCACGCAAATGGACGGGAATAGAAACAAGAGAAAAACTATGTAACAAAATCGGGAAAAACTAAACAAAAATAACAAAAACAACAAAAAGTTATGAGCTTCAGTTTTAGTTAAAAGGTTTTCCAAGTTGCACTCATAAACAAATTTCAATGGGAAAGCATCTTAATGCAGGCAAATTGTGGCCATTTAATGAACGATTAGAGTGGAGTGACTCCAGACTCTAGACTCTAGATGGATGCCAGACACGACCAGGTTGAAGCAGTTGCAGCATTTGCCAGTGTTGTAAAATGTGATTGTAAGATTATTAGTTGTGCCGTTGCAATGAGAAATAAATTAAATTTTACCAAGATATTGTTGCAAAGTGTAATCCAAATGCAAATTTCTCACAGCTCGGGTTATGACTCTTTTCCGCAATGGCCTTTTATCGAGTTTTAAATCATGTAATCATAAAATATATATAAATTGGTTTATAATTTATGATTGTTATGCAAATTTATTTAACAGCCCGGAAGAGTCGATGTGCATTTCATAAAACATACAGTAGATGGAGATATATGTATTTTATTTAATAATTAATTTATTTAAACTGCACTTTATGGCTTACAAATAAGCATATCTTTTACCAAACGTAAAGGATTTTTTAATGTTCATTAGGGTGGCAATCATTTTTAGAGTTTACCAAATTTATTCAGGCCGAATTTATATTTTTTTAAGATCATGTTCAGATAGTTATACGAACTTTTGAATACATTTTTTAAAGTTTTAAAGTTTGTCAAATTCATGGTTCATAAGAAATATTTCGTAATTTTTTACCTAGTTTTCGACTCTATTAAATACTGCCGGTATTTAAATTTTACAGACGTTATATGCAGATTCAGAGGAAACATTTTAGGCGTTGATATTATTGATAATGCCGGCTTAAAAACCACCAGATGTGGCCACCCTAATGTTCACTTTGTTGGGCATAAAAGGCAAGGTTACCTGTATAAAGACGTGAGCTTGCCTAACAACGAGGCAAAAGTGCCCAATCAAAGAGTATGAAATGTGTAAGAAAAAACATTGATGATCGACCAAATTTTGTAACAGACTAGACACGTTAACACAGCCACAGAAAAAAAAATATTTTTTCGGCTCTAGAGGTCAGACAATGTTTACTATACGTTTTCGAGGCCGCTGAATCCGAATCCGAGGTCCCAAAAAACCTAGCACGTCAGGATTTTGATTTGTAAAGAAAACATATAATAAACATGGTCGACCTCCAGAAACGAAAAAATATTTTTTTTGTGTGGCTGTGCAATTAATACTAAAAGCAGTAATACTAACAGATTTTAATGATTTTTACAACAATACTATTTGGGCAAGAATGCCCCACTTTTCGTAGTCAAGGCTCTAGGTCAGGCATAAATTCCAATTCTTTTTATTTTATGTATACTTTGTTCTTTTAGCATTTTGCATTTATGCCAGAGAGCGAAACATTCGAAATTTTTTAAATATACGTTAAACACAACAGATTTAAAAAAAAAAGTGTCTTTAAAATTCTTTTTATTCAGTAAAACCAAAAAATAATAACTTTTTTAATGCTGTCTATTAAAGTGAGGAAAATTACTTGATAAGGTTTTTTTTTGAAAAACAAAGCTAAAAAATCGTTATCTTGATTTAAGTTGGAATTGCCTAAAACCAGATGGTTTTATTCTTCTTATTAAACAAATTTGATTGTATTTTTAAATTTTATGTAACCAGACATCTGAAACGGCATCTCCATTCCTTCTGTTCTTTCCGGCAGATTTTAGATATTTTATGTCAAGTTTTATCTATTAATTTAATTTTTTGTATTTTCAGAGTACATGGCTAATTTTCGGAGAAGCCATTTATTTCAAACATAAAAAAATTGTTTTTTTCTTTATCTTCGAATCAAAAGCGAGATAGCCAGGTATGGGTTTTCAAAAATGGGTTTAAAAAAATGGCATAAGTTAAAAAAAAAATACTTTTTGTATCCCAAAAAAGCGGGAATCGCAAATAAGAGTTATGGTTATGAAAAAAATCAAAGCGAAAAAAGTGGTTTATATAATTTTTTTTAAAGGACCTTACGAAAAAGGGGTAAATTTTTATTTTTAATTTATATAAAAAAATCAAGTTTACTGTGCAATTTTTATTTAAAAATTTTAAATAAGAGTTACACTGCAATTTTTAAATAAAAATCAAAAATAAAAATTATTGAACAATTCTTATTATAAAAATTACAGATTAAATCATATTTTCAATTTTAAAATAAAATTTGCTCAGTAATTTTTATTATTTTGGATTTTTATTTTTTATGTTAAAAATAAGAGTTAAAATTTGATTTGAATAAAAATTAAAAAAATAATAATTATTTCAAAATCTTTATTTTAAATATTATAAGAATTATGGTCCCTGAAAAAAAGTATAAAAAATGAGTTGTAAAAAAAAAGTTTGTATTATTTAGCTAAATTTGGAAAAATAATATAAATATTGAGGCTCTAGCTCCACTTAGGAGTCCAGAATTCATAGTAGCAGTAGTAGTAGATAAATATTCTAAGTGATTCACTATAAAATTAAGGTATTACAGATTGTGTCCAAATTTCCCAAACATTTATTCATACTATACCACAGTATATTCTAGTTGAAAAGATTTGTGTCTAACTTTGCAAATTACAATGGCTAACTTTAAGCGAAAACTTAAAAATTATAAAATTAAAGCAAGCTAACTATCTAGCTACCTAATCGATAGGGTTAAAACTGACAAGACTATGATGATGAAAGCAATTCGGAAAAAACTGGTTTCGATCGCACTTCGGGGTACCGGACACTTCTAAGTGGCGAACAAATTTTTATTTTTATCACTTCTGGTAATCGAGAAATGTTGACAGAGGTGTCTACCAATTAATAAAAAAATAGATTTTCTCAAGATTCCAATTTCAGCATGAAGACAAAACATCCTGAAAACCAGGAAAATTTGAGAGCATTTCTGTTCAAAACTGTTCTAAACATACTTAAATTCAGAATAGATTTTCTCAAGATTCCAATTTCAGCATGAAGACAAAACATCCTGAAAACCAGGAAAATTCGAGATCATTTCTGTTCAAAACTATTCTTAAACATCCTTAAATTCAGAACTTCTCTCTCTTAGAAGCTATGGTATCTTCTATTAAGCGCATGATGTATCAAATAGAGGGTCACTAGTTCTCAGTCTGTTATTCGTGACTCTCTAAAAGAGGGAGCGCAGGTACAATTTGTATATGGTAGCTGTATGAAGTAGCAGACAAATTTTGATGAAATTTCACACAAATGTGTAGTCATTTATAAAGCGCATAAAAAATTGTGAGTTGATAGAATATTTTTGTATGATATCGAGACCGCATATTTATTTATTTTATTTATTGTACTTTTTTTTAGACTTAACAGTGTAGGTAAACCAAATCGTTAATGGATCATGTCTTTTAAATTAGGCAAACTAATTAGATGAACTAAATTACCCGCAAATGCGGTTACGCTAATCATGTAGATTTGCGAATGACGTTTGAGAGAAATTTTATAAATATATCAAGTCACAAAACAATTGGATTCAATTGGATATAAGTTATTTATTTATTTAGAAGAGTATTGGGCCTATCAAACGTTGAATTACGCAGACTCCTTGGATTACTCTTAAAGCCGAATAACATCGTCAGATGGCTCTTCTTAGGTTATATGATAATCATAAGTTTACGGATTAAGTTTAGCTATTCAGCTTTCATGACTCTCTAGAAAAGCCGTATGGACTATCATCCCAAGTAGGCTTAGGACAGCTCGAATCCCTACGTGAAGTCATACGTCCAGAAACTACATTTTAACCACTTTTCCTAACTACGCTATCTATTTCTGTCTAATGTCCAATATCCGTTGTTGAACAATTTTCTACTACGTTCTATTCATCGGTATCTACAAAAATGGCGTGTATCTCTTGGACCTAAGTGGCTTGGCAATAGCTACAGTCCCAACAGGGACCTTAGACCTACCGTACTGACATACTGTCTAGGACATGTAAATAATCATATTGAAGTCTGTTTAGCGAGTTAAATGAGTTTACTCGTATTACTTAAAGATCTATATTTAAATCAGGTGGTATATTAAGAGTGATTTTTTAAGTGGTATAGTATTTGATATTACACAAAAAAAAAAAACAAAAAATTTGTCGAAAATATTAATGAAATCTGTTATGGGTGGCAACCCCCTCGATAGATCGAATTACATATAACTTTATCTGTTATAAACGGTCTGCACACTATAACATGCAAATGTTAGGCCGACTGGATCCAGCCGTTTCAGAGTTGTCGACCATGAACGCACAGCGTCTCATTTTATATACGAGGGTGGACTGACACGTCTCTGGCCTGACAAATCGAACCGCGTATTTCAGGAATTTATGCATTCTCAACATTGGCTCTGCAAGTGCTGATACATTTCGTCATGGCGGTGTATCCAGTGTAGTACATGAGACTCTATAGTGATTCGTCAAGCCCCTCAAGAAATAACCCATTTACAGCGCCGATTACTTCTTCATTGTCCGCAAATCTCTTACCGCCAAGCCATTTTATTGAGGTTAGGAAACATGATAATAGTCACTCGGGGCTAGGTCTGGAGCGTAGGGAGGGTGCGGCATCAATTCAAACTTCGGATCGTTGATTTTAGCCATCGCAACGATTGACTTGTGCGCTGGTGCGTTATCGTGATGAAACAAGATTCTTTTCTTCGCCAGATGAGGTCGTTTAATTTTCATCTCGTGGCTCAAACGTTGCAATAAGTCTGCGTAGTATTGACCAGTGATAGTTTTACCCTTTTCAAGGTAATCAATGTATATAATACCTCTTGCATCCCAAAAAACAGTAGCCATAACCTTGTTCGCTGAAAAAATTGCTTTTGCCTTCTTTGGAGTTGGTTCCCCTGGTCCAATCCACTGTTTAGACTGTTCTTTGGTTTCAGGAGTGTAGTGGTGGACCCAAGTCTTCGTCAACGGTTATGAATCGACGCAAAAATTCGCTTGGATTACGCTTATACAACGTCAAATTGGCGCGTAGAAATGTTTTTTCGAATCAATTTTTTTTTCCATTTTCAAGAAAAACACAGAGGCGTCTTGTTCAGTGTGCTCTCAAATCTAAACTAACATGGCGATCGGGCTGAAACTATAGCTACAAGCTATCCAAGGATAGCTACCTATAGTAACGCCGACCTCAAAGTAGGCCATAGGGGCGCCATGCAATCTTGGTCAGGCCGGAAACTTATGCAATCTGACCGTCGTATATAGATTATATTATAATTATAGTTCAAAGATACCCAGGATTATTTTCAATGACACAGTGGCCTTCAGCTTCATTATTTGTTTGAAAGATTGATGTTCAGTTATGTTTGGGATATTAAACTATAATAAATCATTCTTTAGGAGTTAAATGACTATATCGTATTATTTGAAGATCTATATTTAGATAATGTGGTATACGTAAGTTATTTAGCTACTAAAATCTGAATGATATTGAAAACCATTGTGAGCCACTCAGTTTCGGTCTACGCGTAAACGCGGCTCTCTTCGGTATTCCTTTAGATATTGCATACAAAATTTATTTGCAATTATTTTTAATACAAATGTCCTCTTGTTTGTTTATTTAATTATAAAGGTACATTTTATTATATTTTCACAAAATTTTATAATATGGCTTCTAATTTAAAGTCTACAATTAAAATAACTTTTCGTTAGAGAAACAGTAAACCATAACTTATACGAAACGATTTTAAAATATTTACTGAAATCCAAATACCCTTGCCTTGCAATCTTCCAAAGCTACATACGGACCATGGTAACTGGAATAATAATAAGTCTATCTTGTTATGCCATTTATTAAATGCAAATAAAAACCATTTAAATAATTGAAATTGCAAATTTAATTAATGCTGCATTAAAAATTATTCACATGCTGCAAATTATAATTTATGCGCAAGCTCCACTTACAAACATATTTTTCCCCCCTCCACACCTAATACTTTTTCCTGACATGCCTTTAAATAAATGGCTTTTCAATTTCCCAAGTCTAACTTGTAATTTCTCCTGCTTATCAGAGATACGCCCACGTCGAAAATGCCAACTGACAATCCTCCATATGGATGGATCAATTTTGCACTCCAATTGCAATGCCAAGCTAAATTACAAAACCAAATGACAAGGATGCGGCGCGCAACTTTTACACGCATTGCAGCACTTTTTAAATTAAAAAAGCAAAAACTAAGAAATAAAAGAAATAAAACTAAGAAGAAACTACACACACACACACACACACACACACACACACACACATACACAGAGTAGTGTACTAAAATCGATTGACATTCAATTTTGTGCTCCACGAACGAATGGATGCTGCGTTGAATGGATGCTTGGATGACTGCACGTTCCACATTGCTCCCCTTCACAGGCCCCTTCCTGTCCCCCACAAACCAAAAAAGTCGAAGCTATATCTCAAGTCAACATTTGTCGCTATAAATTTGCACTGCAAAACTTTGCACATTTCCTCGACTCGACTCGACTTGACTTGACTGGAGTTGAATCGAGCTGAGTTGCGTTGAGTTGAGTTGCATCCAGATCCAGCTTCCAGGGCTACATCACGACAATGCGTGTGCGTGCGTAAGATACTCAGATATACTGTGGAGATACTGGGGAGCAGAAGTAGCAGCGGGTGCATTGGCAGACCCATTCCATTTCCTTCCTAACGACAACCTTGGCAGAGGCAACGACAACTACAACAACAACAACATCGACAACAACAACGACAACTACAACAACGGCGAAGATATTCAATATGGGCTTGACTGACATGTGCGCCAAGCAGTTTGCCACTGTAACTTGTAAACATAAGCACATGTGTGCGTGAGTGTGCGTGTGTGTGTGAGTGTGTTAACACTGAGAGAAAAAATTGAGTAAGTAAGTGCTAGAGAAGAAAGAATATGCCGAATTTAACTTGTGGGTTTACTTGAAAATGTGCTTTAGTTAGTGCATCTCCGACTGTTCGGAGAAAATAAGCTACGAAATGGTACAGGGTGGGCCTACGTTGGTTTGGTCGCCCATTGCTGCAGAATTCGCAACTGTATCTGTCCAATATGAAGATTACTGAATCGGCATCGCTTAACGACCGAACAACGTGTCGGTGCGAACAGAAGGCGCATCCTATATGGATTCTTGAACTAGCATCATTATGAGAATGAGCTGATGATATGAACTATTAAGTCAAGCGGAACGGGCTGAAGTTTAATTGCATGGTTCTTCGTTCTTGGCCCGGGATTCTGTAACATCTCTGACGTTCTTTGCAGTTTTACTCGGAATAATTACTCAGATAATACGTTCCATAGTCGATACAAACAATGCATTAATTTCTATTGTCATATTAATACATAATATTAACCTTCAAAGATAGTATGTGCCTAATGTAATTTTGAGGTCAAGAAACTCGAAAATTACATGTCATCGAGTAGAGCTTAATAATAAAGTAATAACTAGGGTGGGCCAAGATTTCTGTAAAAAATTTATTTACTGGAGACTTTTACTGTGATTTATAGCAGTTTCTTTCGTGGCTCGAAAAGTATGTAATCGATTACGACAAAAAATTAGATCGAAAGTTGTTGATATACTCTATACGATGATATACGATCTATAGGTGCAAATTAAGCAAAAATTTTGGTAGTCTACGAGCAATCCATTGCTATGAATAAAGTTTCTTGGCTAGCTTTTCATTAATTCGAGATTTTTCGAGTTGTCATTATAGTACAGAAACAAGTTGAATTGTTGTGGATACATTTTGCTATGAACATGGCGATTATTAGATTATCAAAATTTTGATCCCGAGATTCATAGATATTATGTACTGTGTTAGTTGATATCAATATGGCCCATAGGGTTGGAACTTGAAGGGTAATTTTTGTTTATCAATATAGTGAGAGGTGTAGCGGGAAGATGTCTTTCTGTGATTGTTAGAATTTTTGGTATGGTCCTATAATTGTGACATTCCGAACGTAGTAAAAAGCGGATACCATTCTAACAAGAACTTGTTGCTTCTCCAGAAGAGAGGTTTTAAAAAAATCAAGCCTCCTCTTGATATTAATTTGTTGACTCAAGTACGTAGTTTTTCGTTATAGTATCACATCTCCTGAACATTAGAGCTAGGCTTTGGTCAAAATCGGAGCTGGAACTAATAAGAAACCTTAAAATGACGTACATATACGAATAGGTACAGTACTATTTATTTTTAGAACATACATTGGTTTAGAAAAATCATAAACGAACTTTAAATGAGGGATTACAACTACCTACACTGCAAAATTGCGAAGGAAATTATGACAAAACTCTTTTTTAAAGCTCGAAGTAAGACGTTCTTTTGTAGATATACAAATGTCTTTTTTTCTTATAGTAAATACATTGAAGGTCTATTATATTAGCAAATGCTCAAGATTCATAAAATAATCTTTTATTTACAAATACTAAGATCATTTCCTTAGACTGGTATAATTTTTTTGTGTTGATTGTAGACCCATAAATTGAAATTACAATATTCTAATATTATTAAATAATTAAAAAATCATTTCGTGAAAAAAATTAATATTTTTGTACTTACTCCAAAAAATAGAACCATTCTTTTCATATTATGTTTATGTTCTATAATAAAAAATGTAAAAATTATTATAAATTTTGAAATAATTGAAAAAAAATACTGATTGTCTAAAATTTTTACAACACTAAAGAACGTTATACAGAACACGAATTTTAAAAATATGTTCTTTTATTATTTTTAATATGTGTTGCACCAAATAAGGAACATATGAAAACATGTGATTAAAAAAAATGTGAGTCACTTATTGAATTAATTAATTGATAATTATTAATAATTTATTGTTAATATTATTTTTTTTTAAGAAAATAGGTTTGTTACATATATTTTTTTTGCGTCAAAAATAATTAGTAGCTTAGTAAAAATTTTTTCTTTTTTAATTTAGCCGTAACGCGTTAAGTTTAAAAACTGAAATTTTGCAGAACATTTGTTTTCCCTTTAAATCGAACATTTAGTTTTAAAAATCATTGTGTACAGTTTCGATTCAGCTAGACACCGTTTTTAATATTATTCTCCTAGTAAAGTATGTTTAGCTATGTTTTACTTTTTCGATTTAGAATATTTTTCTGCTATTTAGAATTTTTTACCAGTTACTATTTTGTAGAATATTTGTAAAATAAGGTGGTATTTATAAGGCGGATCCTGGGACCGGGTGCTTCCCTTTCTTTCGTACTCTCGACAAACCACTAACCACAAAAAGGTTTTCCGACATTTCTAGATTGAAAATTTAAAGTGCCTTGCTTTGGAAAATTGGACTCCCAGATCTACATTCTGTTTACCAACTTCTCCTCCTATTTTTCTCTCAGTGCATGTGTGTAGTTGTTAACATGTATCTGTATCTGTAACTGGTGGGTCTTGTCACTGCTGCTTATTGCCTTGCCTTGTTTCCGCGTAGTTGCCAAAGTCGCGGGCAAATTTTGTGACACTTCACCCACGGGAACATTTTCTGCTCACTGTTGGTAGTCACTGCTACTCACTCGGTAGTCACTGCTCTATTAATCCTTCGCTGACGCTGACAAACTAGCTGGGAAATCAATTTTAAAGCCCCAGCAAACAAACATAGAAATATCTTTAAGGAGTACTCAAGTTACTTCAAACAGAGAACGCAGCAGAAGAAACTAACTGTGCTGTTGGCACTGGACAGGAAATTGTTGATTTAATTTTAGCCCAGCTTAGAGTTCGGGGGAAAAAAGGCTTGCCCTCAATTAAGTGCAATCACAAAAAGAGCCAGAGAGAAAATTTAAATTCTACGAAAGACTGCTTGAACACTCTTAAGTAAAAGTCAGGGATATAATAAAATGGGTTGCAGCAAGTTTTGGATAGTGTTCTAATAGAATGCAATATAGTTAAAGGTTTTAGTTTATTATTAACTATGTTTAGTTATGAAAGGACTTCTTCGTGACTGAGTAAGGTTTGGGCAGTATGATGCAATATCTTTAAGTTTTTGAAGGAGAGTTTGAATTAAAAATTATGTGAAAAAACAATTAGAGTAGATGCAGCTATATGTACTTATATGCAGATAATATGGTCAGCATTATACCTATAAAAACGAAGATACAAAAGCAAGAAAAATTTGGAACCCGGTGAAGGAGTATCTTTTAAAAGTGAAATGCAGTCTAAATACTTTAGGAAATACTTTGGAAAAAGTGTTTTAAAAATTTATACTATCCAATACAGACTTTAAACGACATATCAGTAGATTGGTTAAAACACAGTACTGCTCTCAATTCCCCAGTCAATTTGCCTTGATAATGTCCACTACCCTTAACTTATTGATGCTGGGAATACTGTGACATTTGTATAATTTATTTTTGGGGTAAAAGGTAAAATACCACTATTTACAACTTCCCAGTGGAATACATAGAAATATCCTATAATTAATATCGTACTTTTGGGTTAGATTTAAAAATGGAAAAGCTAGTGTTGGGAAACATTAACAAAAATTTAAAAGAGGGAGTAAAATCTTAAGGATTGTGTTATTACCATTAAAAGTTTGTTTTTGGCCGCATTTGCAATGTGGATTAATGAATTTGCTAATACAGTGTGTTTCTTTGAGAGGTTCATAACTTTGAGTTGGCAACCCTGCTTTATCAGACAACCCATTTAATAAGTGATAGTTGCTTTTTGTTGAGATTGGATTGATATTTCATTATGCATAATCTTACTCCAGAGCATTTTGACTACTGTAGAAGCTGTCAGGAGGTAGAAGGAGAGGTAATAGTAGAGCACCTACTATATGGAAGCATGCCACTATATAGGAGGAAGCTGTGTACACTGGGTTCCGAAACTTTTGGGAATATTACTGAATTCGCAGGAATCAGAATAAATAAGATTAGTTCGATTATTAAATCGACATGTTGGTTCAAAGAGGATACAGGAGAGTAAAGGACTAACTCAAGTGGCATCACAACGGGCCTTTCATAGGCCTAGAAGTGTCGGAAGACAACCACTTCCACCTACCTACCAACCTATTCCAGCGCAACCCTTAAAAATTGATGAAGTTTATTATCACAATAATGGTTCCTTTTGTCTTACTTATTCAGAATTTAAAATTTTGTTGTCCGATGAAGCCCATTTTTGGTTAAATGGGTTCGTAAATAAGCAGAATTGTCGCATTTCGAATGAGGATAATCCACAAGCTTTTTTTTGAAACGCCAAAGATAATCGAAAACCTTAAAAATCAACATTTGGAAAAATAACACCCTTTATTTAAAAAAAGCGTTATCGTTATATAAAACAGAGAACTTGGTCCAACCAATGTAGAAGCCGATCTGTCCTACCGCCTAATCAGTGCTTCGTTGGCGACAATATGGGTTGACAGAGTTTAAACAGAGACGGTTAAAATGCCAATATGAAAATCATAGTGGTCGACTAAAAAAAGGTGGCTACTTCAGAAATAATGAAAAATCCACAAAATAGTAATTAATGAACACCGACAAAAAGTTTGTTAGCTGGATATGTAGGAATTTTAAAAAGTTTATATTGACGCAAAAATTTCAGATAAAAAAGCTGTGCGCAAAATGTGTACCTCGTGCAAACTTCAATTATCTACGTCACTATGATAATACAATACAATATTTTTTTGTGTGACAGGCTATATTTTAAAAAAGATAAAATGTTTAAAGCTGTAAAATGTGAATACACAATAATCAGTACGTAATTAAAATAAAATTTGTTCTTCATCTATTATATATTTTTTCTGGCTATCTCCCGCAGGTGACATATATTTATATGCAATATGATTAAAGCAGTCTGATGGCCTACATTACTCTGGCTGCAAAAGCTTTATAATTTAGAAGCGACGTCTGCTTTATAATAACACAGTGCAACACAAAAAATGGAAACAACTTATCTTTTCGCTTTTTTTGGAGTACATCCTGAAACTAGAGAAACCCCCAAAGGATTTTGCTCAAAGTCATCAATAAGGTAGTTTCTTTATATCGGCTATTTTTCCGCTCAAACCTGATTTTTTTGGGAATAAGACCATCAACTTCGTTTTCATATCTTCAGAAATGTTTTGGATGTTGTCAAAGATAAATAAATTGTAGAACAGACACCAAAAAAAAACTGTATCGAGTGTCACAAAATTACTAATATTTTTAAAAAATTATTATTGCCAGTAACAATCAAAACTCTCTTGCACATGCCAACTGCATCCGAACATTCCTTAATATCTTTTGGTATTACGAAAGTGAAGGTTTCGATTTTTTTGGTGGTGGTTCAAAGTCATGGTCTGACTCTGTATCGTCCGAGCTAGAAAAAGAATCCGGAGCTACATCTCTGTCAGTGCGTCCATCATAATCAGTGTCTTCCGGGTTTATTTATACTTATTCGCATCTACAACTTTGCAGAAGACATTAAAAAAAATTTGTTGAACGGTTTACGCTATGTGGACTTAAAAATCACGTTGGAATGGAAATTTTGACGATATTAAAAAAATACCTTATTGGGGTTGACATTCCATAACCAACTCTCACCGCCACATCGGGTTTCCAAAAAATACTTTAAACTTTTATAGGCAAAAATTAATTTTTGAATCTGTTGCGCAAAAGCTTGAAAAAAGAATCAATTACCTACAAAGTTTCCAAAATATTTTCTAAATGTGCTCAACAACGGGTTTCTCTTCGTACTCTGATCCACTAATGTAGAAAATTTGTAGAGATATAATACAAAAGCTCATCTCTCTAATCTAGCGAAAAAAGCGAATATTAAAAAACGAACACGAGACAGAAAAAGCGTTTAAAGACGGAGACATGGTAACCCTAGATTATAAAAGTCAAAATCTTGAAAACAGTCAAATCAGCGTAATAGGTAAATAGGTAATATTTATTTTATTTTATTAAATACAGTTAAGTAAATTTAAAAAACTAACCTAACTAAATTTTAGGCACTGGCAGCAAAAGACATTCGGCACTTATAGGTAATATATTTATTTTTCCATTATGTAGAATTTTTTTTTTTGCGTTTCTTTGGGATAAAATATTTATGTTATACATACTACCTTGATCAAAAAGTTTTTGGAATCGTCACTATGTGGTGCTCTTAGTCTTGATGATTTTTTCTTAAATTGCCACATCCTTCAACGATGATGAACGCGATGGCAGGTCATCCGCATCGAAAACCAACGAAAACATAGTTGGCAGAGGAGTTGCATCCGTTCAAAGCATTTTTCCTCAAGATTTGGGTTTCAGAAGTCTCGCTAAAAAGCTGATACTGAAAAAACTGAATTTCATGAAAAAAACAGGACCGCGCAAAAATATGATTTCCAAGACCATTGGGATAAAAACGCATTGAATACCATCCAACAATTACCGAATTCATCTAATTTTTCTCCCTGCAAGTTCTTCCTATTCGGTTGACTCAAAAAACCACTCCGTGGAACCCTTTACAGCACCCAAAATGAGGTCAAGCACAAATAGAGATGAGTATGGCCATTAAACCGATTATAAAAATATTTTCGAGCATTGAATCACGTGCATAAACGATGGGGAATACTTTGAAGGGAACAATATCGATTTTTATGAATTTTAGCTTGTATTTTGGATTTTCTGATACTTTGAAGGGGACAATATCTATTTTTATGAATTTTAACTTGTATTTTGGATTTTGTGAATAAATTCCGGGGACTTTTGGATCAAGGTGGTATATAATTTAGAAAGGTATGGAGTAGTTTAGCATGCAGTCCTCTCGCCGATAACATTATAATACTTAATAATTTTTTTAAATATTATATACTACCTAATGCGTTTCGACAGAAGGAATTAGAATTGAAATCAATTTTGGTTAGATTTTTTAAGTCTTCAACTTAGTTTTAGCTTCAATCTTGACTTCAGAGCGCTAAGGGTAAAAACAAAAAATTTTTTTAAATATTTAAACAAAATATAAAAAAATTAACTTCCTAACAAAATAAATATTGTCTTGAAAAGAGTATGCAAATTAAAATTTACTGCTGCCGTTGCTCATTAAAGTGGGAAATCTTTTATAAGTTGCGACATGGGGGCGTCTAGTCTGACAGCCGGCCTGTCTGCCGTCGCCTGCCTATCTGTCGGATCTGTCCAATCTGTCCAAAACATCCGATCCGTCGGTTCTGTTGGTTCTGCATTCATTAGACAGCTACTTGATGGTGTGTGCATAATTTGCAACAGTAACAAACTTTGCAACTTGTTGCAGCATTTTAATTGATATTAATTTAATTGACACTTGAGTCGAGTTTAGGCCTTCCTTCTTTTTTTTTTCCTCGGCTGCTGCTCTTCAGCCAACGCTGCTTAAGCCCTTTGACTAATCGTTGGCAGTGCGTGGGCTAAAATAGCTTCAAGTTTTAGGTATAGCTTTCAGTGCAAGACGCTTCAATGGAGATTTGCATGTGAAGAGAGTCTCTTCAAGTTGTTTTTGTAGCTGTTGCAGTATAAATTTCCATACACTTTGGTAGCAGATGATTAACATAATGAGTAGCACAATATTGAGCATCTGTTTTGGAGTGTCATCTTGGTTCGGTTGAATTAAGTTTGTGAATGGTGTTAGATAACACTGGTAAGTATATAAGGTAGGTCGTGTGTATGCACAAAAACAAAGACTGAGTTACATAAAAGGCTTACTACAGCTTAAAGGTGGCAACAAAACTATGATTTATTAGGACTGACTTAATAGGGTATTTTAAACTGGGTTTCGATTTGATGCAGAATAATAAGATTTGCTTTTTGAATAAAAACTGATAGGGAGACCAATGTAGAAATTGCAATTTGTAAGCTGTCTGTTTATAATAATTGTAGATCATTAAAAATAAAAATTTCGGATTGTTTCAGAAATTTTTGGAGAGCGTAAAATGACAGCACAATTCTCACGTAACAAAATAAGGTATCGAAATAAAAAAGTTTCCATTTATTTTTATCGTTAAAAAATTTAATTCTCTAACTCCAACATTAATATAAAGGCCTGATTTAGCGTTCATGACCAATGATTAAAGATCGCGCTGGGTCCACCAGGTAGAATCGATCATCAACTTTGCCTTGTGACTTACGTCTCCTAACCATCAAATATAGCATACACTTTTTTAACATACGAGGTGTCTTCAAAAAGTATCGCGAATTTTGTGTTTTTTCAAAAATTATTTATTTATTCATGAATATCTATTTTGTCCCCGTCAAAGTAATCCCCATGAGATATTATACACTTGTGTTAACGGTTTTTACAATCTTCGAAGCACTTCGAAAAATCATTTTTTTTTATCTTGTTCAGCTCTTCCTTCGATGCCGCCTTTATCTCGTCAATCGTAGCGTAGTGTCGTCCTTTCATGGGCCTCTTCAGTTTAGGGAACAAGAAAAAGTCACAGGGGCCAGATCTGAGGAATACGGTGGCTGCGGCATCAAAAAGTCGCGCACAAGCAACGATGTGTGAGCAGGGGCGTTATCGTGGTGCAAAAGCCAATTTTTGTTCTTCCACAAATCCGGGCGTTTCTCGCGGATTGCTTCGCGCAAATTGCGCATAACTTGCAGATAATATTCCTTATTGACCGTTCTACCCTGTGGCAAGAACTCATGACGCACCACGCTCCTGCAATCGAAGAAAACTGTAACAAACCTTTCACATTCGACCGAACTTGGCCCGCTTTTTCGGTCTTGGTTCGTGCGGCAGCTTCCATTAAGATAATTGAGCTTTGGTTTCCACGTCATAACCCTAAGCCCACAATTCGTCACCAGTTATGATCCTCTGGAGAAAATTTGGATCGTCGCGAACAGAGTCCAACATCCAACATCTCATTAGCAATGTTCATGCTGTTTTTGGTCGAAATTGAGCAATTTTGGTACGTATTTCGCGGCGACCCGTCTCATGCCCAAATCATTGATAAAAATCGAATGGCACGAGCCAATCAATATGTCTAGAGCCTCAACAACTTCTCTAACGGTGATTCGACGAACGCACGCTCTTCGTCGTTCACATCCTCTCGGCCTTCTGAGAACATTTTGCTCCACCGATAAACGCTGCTTCGGTCCAAGGTAGCTTCTCCGTATGCCACAGTCAACATTCGGAATGCATTCGCGCACTTAATTTCGTTTTTCACAACAGGTTCTTTGATCCATTTTTTTGAATAGGAAAAAATGGAAGACGAGCCAAAACACGTGCAAGCAAAGCAGCTGTCAACAATTAAGTGAACATTCAAAATGACCGAGCTTGTCGGCATAAGTTAGAGACATAATGTATACCGCGAAAATTAAAAATTCGATACTTTTTGAATACATCTCGTACAACAAAAACCATGAGAGGATAAAACAAAAATCGGTTTTGTATGCTGAAACATTTCCCTAACATAAAAATATATACATACTCTGGAGACAAAAAGTGCTAAATTTTTCCGGGCATCTTTTGGTGAAGATTCACTTCACACGAATCGGATTTCTAAAACTTCTTCTTTAAGGCCTTTTGGCTTAGCTTAAGCTTCTTTTAGCCATCATATTGCTATGTCTTATAAACATTTCATAGCAATTTCTGATTTACGATGTTTCCTGTTTCACTTACCCAAGCTACAGCCTGACTTATGTTTTCCATTTAAAATGAATCAATTATCCATTGATTGCATCCATTTTGTATGCATTGGTCCCGCACACATAACCCCTAGCAAAGAGTATGAACTCGCTCTGGCCTATTCAAATAATAGCCATCTAATTGTTTAGTTGAAACCCAGTCCGATGGATATACGACTCTATATATACCGACATACAAGTAGTCCAGATATGTATTGAGTACTGTTTACACCCGACGGCCACAACAGCATAGACACACACACACACCCACACACACATAGACACATGGACAGTATTAAACCCACACACAATACACAATACCAGTTCAATTTGTATAAATTGCACGCATGCATTGCATACGTCATGACGTCACGACGACGTCTACCTTTATCCTTTTCCCTATGGCAACTCGTTGGCTCTATAAACATATCAACACCTGTGTTACCGATATATAGATATGTTCTATATACATATATCTGTTAGTACATACACTCGTATGTGCAAATGTTTGTGTGTTTATGTTGAAATCAGAGTCGTCATTGTTTGCAACTCCTGGCTCTCTGTCGATCACCCTGCATTCCATAACCTAAATAAAATTTATTTGCTTGATTTTTGCGTTCAGTTTTTATGTCCTTTTTTATAAAAAAAATTGTTTTCATATTTTTTTTTTTTTACTTTAATATTTAAACGCGGCAGGTGAGCTAAAGGTGATGTTCGTGCTTTTGCTCGCTTGAATAGTTGATGTGTGTTCTCTAGTCAATCAAAAGTGCACACACTCATACACACCCCAACACACACCCCAACACACACACACGCACACAGATACATCAGGTGTATATGGGCTGTTAATCCTGTATGCTGGTCCTTTTGTCGTGTGCAAAAATATTTCCACTATGCTCTCATGAAGTTGCCTTGGCGGCCATTGTCAATTTCACACGCCAGTTGGTCAGCCTGTGTCTGTGTGTGAGTGTATGTGTGCGTGTGTATTGTTTGTACCCAGTTGGAATTCGCAGCGTGAGGTTGGAATGCAAATATATTTTTTGCTGTACAAAAAGAGTTTATTTATTTATTTTAATTTAAGAAATCCAATCATTTTTCTGTTAGGCCATCATAGGTACATATGCCAAATTGTTGCAGGGAGATGTTGAGTTCCTTGCAACCTGGGCTTTGAGCTGGAACGTGTGTAAGTAAATCTCCAACTCTTAGCTTTAGCAACCTCCCATTATGCAAGTTCACGATGAAACAGCTTGTAAAGGAAATATTTGTAGACGTGTCTTTTGAAAAGAGGTGACGTCTCATCCGTCAAAGTAAACTGTCCATGCAGAAAAATCCTACCGAAATTGTCATATTCATTACACCAATCTCACTCGCCTCTCATAACCTCCTCACTCCTTAAAAATTGGCAGAAGGTCTAGTTTCTACAGAGCACGCAGAATACAGGATGTCCTTGATTCGTGCATAAAAATCTGTACCTTGTGTCCTTCTCCAGAAGTCGACTATGTACATATGCACGGAACCTGGGAGGCTCACAAATCATCTGTCGCATATAAAACCCAATCTCTACTCCTCTATAGCTACCATAACATAGGTTATCTAAACTTGGACAACGTCATCGGCCACGAAGGCGGCGTTGGAGCAAGCGTAAATAAAATCTCTGAAGCGATGTGTTCTGCAATCCAGGCCTGTCGAAAGGGAGGGGGAAAAGGGGGGATTCCCCGCGACTTCTGCCGCTGCTGCGGAGACGGGGAGGAGACAGAAAACATCTAGCACCTGCTATGCGACTGCCTGGCGAACCCAGTTTCTGGGTTAACCACTCTTTGAGGATCTGGGTAGTGTGGCTTATGTGCTTATAACGGATCTGTCTGCGATTGTGGAATCCTCAAAATGGTTTTGCAAAAAAAGAGATTTAGGTGATTAAGGATGTTCTACAATTTTGATCCTCCTGCACAACTCCGCCTCCTAGGTAGCACCTAATGGACCTCATGGTCTCTGGGTGATCTCAGTCGCTGATGATCTTCCTACACCACCTAACCTAACTTAACCATCGCTGGGAGCACGCTCTAAGCATATCTGCAACAGATACTTCCAATATTTTCGATAAGGCACAAAGCTTAACATTATTGGAGTGTCCTTAGAGCGGTTTCATTCGTTTAAAGAGAGCAATTGCCTAATTTATCCCAGTAACGCTCTTTATTGTGAATAGTACTAAGATAGACGCTTATTTCATCAAATTTTTCAACCCTAATATTATGCCCTAATTGCTGTGTCTTTTTTATTAACATTCAAGAACTTTTTTTTTACTCCTTTTCACGGATAATAAATCCGCCCCAAAGGGGAAGGTGTACCGACCCCTCAATAGCACTTTTAGCTTGATTCACGACAGTAATTACACCGGGCCCCTACAAAAAATTCGGGAACGGGGGAATCCTTCCTATATATCTCTCTTCTCCCTCACCCCCCTCCCCCGTCCCATAAATCCTGCTCCTATTAACCACTATGGAAGAATCTCTTTTCCACCTGAGCTTTCTTGTTACGATTATATTTCATTGGCCAGCTCTCCGGCAATTTGAGGGGATTCTTTTCGAGATTGCAGAAGCTTCTGCGGGAATATATTTGCCTACCTTGACTATCATGTTGAAATGCATGTCAAGTTAACTTAGTCAGGGTAACATTTATGTAATCCTTCAATTCAATAATGAAGGTTGTGGTTACAGATGCTTTCTCTCTCCTCTCTACATCTATTCACCCAAGCTTCGTCATTTTTTTCCTCATTTGTCCCTTCTTCCAATTATTCCAACTGGGCATATATGTGCATGTCCTGTCCAGAAATCCTTAGCTCTACTATGTATATTCGCAGCACGTTCAATTGATTGAATTGACGCCGCTTCCCTGTTTCTGTCTCTCTCTCTCGCTTTTTGACGCTACCACCACTCGCTTTGTTATTGTTGTTAGTTGGTGCTTGTTAGAGTCCTTGTTGTTGTCCTGATCATTGCATCAGTCCATGCAGCTGTCGCGTTGCATCATGTATAACAATTATTCAATTTGATTTGGGCCGCTACACTTTGTCCACTTGTCCCTTGATTCCACACACTCTCAGCCCGGAGCTTCATTCTGGCCATTTCCTTTGTTGTTATAACTCTCTCTCGTTTTTTTTTTTTTTTGGGTATTTGTTTTCACTCTAAACGCAGCTGCTGGCGCTTGTTACACCTGAATAGCTGCCAAATATGTCACCCGACAGGTGACAGCTTTTACACCTGTTTGCCTGTTGGCTTCCGCGTGTGAGCGAGAGAGTTTAAGCGGAAGTTGCAGCCGCCATTTGCAGCGATTATAAAGTTGTGCGCTAAACCGGAAATGACTTAAATGTTATGCCTGTTAGGCAAACTCTGGTCGTCTGGTAGACGACTTTTGCGTATTTTATTAATAACCCAACTGGGCAACTTAATTGAGATGATAGACCAACAATTTACACCTTAAATCATAGACCATACCATGATATTATTATAGTAGGTACTAATAGATCTCACTCTTAATATTTGCTCTGATAAATTATTGCAGATTGAGTGTCAAAGTTGGCTAAGCTAATTATAATATGTCATGACAATGACAATGACAAGGATAATTACAACGAGTGTGATAAACGTAAGGCAAGACAATGTCTCTGGACTAGCTCCTGGTCTGGTCCGGCATTGACTTGCAGCTAAGTGTATCTTATTGGCCTGGCTAATGGTCTGTATAATATTGAGAATTTGATTAGGCCTTTTGGCTAGACAGAGCACTTGTTGTGTGCCATGTTTGGCTCAAATTATGACAACGAGAAAATTGAGCAATTATTATTACTACAATATTATTATTATGTATTATTATATTATCAAACATATCTGCTTGGGCATACAAAGGACTAAATGTTTCATTTGTCCTAGATGAGATGCATGCAATTGAAAATCATAAAATTAAATGAATACATAAACGTAAACTTAGACACAAAATCATTTCTAGAAAATGTAAAGGATGTTAGGAGCCTTAAGCGATTTTATGTTCTGGGTCTTCAAAAATGTATTTAAAGTACAGAGAATTTAAATGTTTTTTGTTACTAATGAAATTAGTTATTACACCTGGTTTAAGATAAGTTATAATTCTATTATTATTTTAACGAAGAGCTGTGTAAGTTTTCACAATAGAACACTGAATTTGGTTATAAATCTCGAAGATTTGGAAAAGTTCTTGGGATTTAAGTCTTACCATAATAAATTATTAGTGCTTACTGAATAAAATTAAATTTAAATTTATCAAATGTGACATGTGGTTTTAAGGATATCCCCTATCGGACAAACGGAGCCTAATAAAAAAAATAGATTTCTGAAGGATTTTCATAACGCCAATCCTAAAGTAAAGCTTAAAATGAGATCCCTCATCTAACTTTTCATTTTCCCAGATAAAGCGTCCAATGGGCTTCTATAAGATAGGATCCAGGAAGCCCTGATACAATATCTGTCTGCATCTTTAGAGTCTGCTGAGCCCAGTTTTTGGATGGGGAGAAAGATTTTAGGCTAGCAGTCCATTCTTCGATTGGAACTTGCTTAATCAGGTCAAGTGAACTCAAAAATGGATAAAAATAAAACTGGTTGACCTGACAGACAGATTTATTCACTTACTGATCAAAGCATAGCACAACGGAAAAAGTTTGGGAAAAAGGATTTTGAAACTTTGTAATTTTTTTTGGGTTACTCGGAAACTAAGAGTGGTAATAGGTGGAACTAGGTTTATATGTGTGGGACTGTGTCTATTATTCATTCCATAGACCAGCCCTGTTTAAAGTTATAGTTGACCGTTGGGATGGGATGTTGAATAGTGATGCATCCAAGTATTTCTCCACGAGGTGAGCAGAGCCCCTAGCAGTTTTTTGGGACCCCCTCCAAAAAGTTGAAAAAATGTGTTGATAGTTTCTAATATGGACTTCGAAGTAAAAAATCCCCACTTAGACCAAATCCTGGATCCGCACCTGCCTGCCTCCTAGTAAAACAGATTTCAAAATATTTACTTTTTTCATTATTCACATTATTCATAAAATGGAAACTAAATTAGTTGATCCAGATAACATGTAAGTCTTGTAAGCGGAGAAATGAATTTTGATTAAATTTTTTGTGGTTCCAAACTAATTTCCAATAATATTTGGGGCAAGTTTCAAGGCCCTACTTGTGGCACAACTAATTGCTTCCGAGATGTGGGCCATCGACATGGTTATGGCAGCTTCTGCGTATATTATATTTATTACAATTTAAAGAAATTTGTAGGTGAAGCAATCTAAAATTTCGATCTGTTGACTATGTCTTTTTATGTCAGATTCATATAGCAACAAATCGTAGCTCTTTCCAATTTCAAGGATTTCACAACATGCTAAATAACGCTGGAGAGGCAATAAGAACTCAATCTAATATACTTAACTGCTTTAGGATCTTAGAAATCCTACCATATCTTATTTTAAAGATCAAGATCAAGAGCATAATGCGTACTTCTTTTTTGTTATATTATTTTGACCAGTCCCAAAATTCATTTATGTTTTATGAGCAATGGGGATTAAGCGAGTACGATGGTATTAGATCTATCTAACAAAATCTTCTTTTCTGTCTCTAATTTTTGTTTCCAACAGATTGGGGTAATGGTGATATTGCCGTTGAAATGGCGTGCACTTTGTGGATTTTGCATTTCTTTCAAAGCTATTGTTATTTAAATCTTATGGAATGGATGCATATCAATTCATATAAGTGATCTGCGCTGCGCCATCTTACGTCGACGTCTACCCAAGATCTAGCTAAGTTAGTCATTGGAATATTCTGACACGTTGAAAAAAAGGTTTATTACCAAAAAAGAAGGAACATTCAATTTGCTATAGAACTTAATAGCAATATCTCACGGGCATCTTCTTTTCTTGTATCTTTTATCCAACAAACTTTTACCGAAGAACAAAATCCATCAACTGTTGTTTATACTTCAGAGACCTACTACCTGCTACCAGTCACCAAATGTCAAAGGGTCCATCATATCGATTGTTGCAACAAATCAGCTAACCAAACTTGATCTATTTATGAGGATGCACTGCAGCACTGCAGTCATAAAAAGTTAGTCAAACTCTTTACAATAATACCAACCAAACTAACTACATTAGACTTTGGTTTATTTTACTAACCGGCTATTGAACAGACTTTACGATCATCGAGTGCATATTTTACACGTAACTAATTTCCGCCAAGAGTTGCCAGCCAACAACAACAACAACAACTTAGTTGGCCAAAAGGCAGTCAAGCTGGTAGGTAGAAGCTGGATGCATGTGGAGTCAGTGCGGAAAGACAACATTGTAGCTAATCAACAACGGTCCCAACCTAAGCCCCATTCAACCTTAACAAATAGCGACGAAAATTGCAACAAATGTGTTACGAATGGTTCGTGATCGTGGCATGACAGAATGTCGCCAACAACAACAACAGCAACGATGACTGTAACCAAGTACGAGCAGAGGAGAGAGACGAGTAAGAGAGAGAGAGACGCAGAAAGCAGAAGAATACCAAAGAGATTCAAGACAGAATCCAATGAGGAAATTGTTGCCTCACAAAAAGCTGAACGAGTAACATCACGAGTTGAACTCTGTTTGGAACAGCCTGAGAGAGTCGATCAAAGCGTAGAGACCCACCAAGGGATTGGAACTAACGCAGAGATGCCTGGCCATGATGACGACGACGATGATGATAATGATGAGGATCGCTCTGGGTTGACAATGGCAGCAGTTGCAGCATCTGGTTGCAAAATGGAAACAAGATTAACGCGTTGATGAGGCTGCCGAAATGCCGAAAGTCTTAGTTGGCGTTGTTTGATGCGGCTCCTGAGGTTGCTTGTTGCATGTTGTAAGAGATCTTGGCCAGTTACAACAACGTCACTAAGGCAAAGGTTCAACAGTCGTTGTTGTTATTGTTATTGCAATAAATCGCTGGCATTGTTGTTGCTGTTGTTGTTGCTATTGCTGTTGTAGTTGTTGTTGTTGCAAGTGGCGGTTACGATTTAACAGCAGCGATAAAATTAAATCGTTGCAAACAGATCGTGTTGCTAGTTTCGGTTACAAAATATCTACCCGAGGGCTTGGTTTAAATGTTATTGTTTGTATTGGTCCTTTGGAGTCTTTTTTTGAAATTTTTAAGACAAACTTTGATTTTTTAAAGTCGGCTACTATACTACGAAGATTTTTAGGAAACGCTTTGGGTTTACATTTGTGTTAAGCATTTCTACTGACATGGCATCAATGATGGCTCGTATAATGGGATAGTGATTACAGCTCCACGATTCTGAAATGGAACGACTTTGTCGCTGTTTTCCCGGAGAGGGAAGATTGGGTGCAAAGAGCCCCCCTTAAAAGGGAAAGAGCTGACGATCTGCACTGATGGTTCGAAGATAGATAAGGGCATAGGAGCAGGCATCTCTGAAGAGCTTTCGACGAAGCTTTCATTCCGTCTCCTCAACTGGTGTAGAGTTTTTCAAGCGGAGATATACGCAGTTTGGCAAGTGGTTAGACTTATTGGCACCTTGTACTGAAATCTAAGGAACATTGTAGTTCTTATCGATAGTCAGGCTGCAATCAAAGCTGTGCCATCGTATACCATAAAAAGTAAATTAATCCGTAACACGACGCTAGCGCTCAACCGTATCCATCACCACTCATTAACCCTCTGCTGGGTTCCGCGCTAGTCAGGTGTCCCTGGTTACGATGCGGCGGACAAGTGCGGCAGAAACGACTCAACGTTGGCAGCTAACCTTGCGGTCACAGACATAGAAAGACGATTAAAGGAGGTCTTGTCCTAAATCAGGGAGACGGCTAGAGCTCTGACGGAAAGAGAATGGGTCAAGGATTGTCGAAACTCCCTAGCACTCTGGCCGAGATATGAATCAAAGCAAACATGTGAACTACTGCGCTTCCATAGAAACGGGACTTGGATGGTGATAGGCGTTGTAATGAGACCTGCACCATAGACGTTATGGCTGAGAGGTTGCACGTTCCCACTCATGATTTCTGATGATGAAGAGACAGAAAGCATTCAACACCTGCTATGCAACTGCCCGGAGTGTCTTAGAAGACGAACCCAGTTTCTGGGTAAACCATTCTTCGGGGATCTGGGTAGCCTATGTGCACATAGCACATCTGGCTTCTTTCGTTGAATCCTCAAAATGGTTCTACCATATGAGAGACTTAGGCGATTAGGCACGTTCAGTTTTTGATCCTCCTCCACAATCCCTCCCGCTTTTCAATTCCTTTTCTCCTCTTCTTTTATTAGGCAACACAATGGACCTCAAGGTCTCGGGTGATTTTTGTCACTATCAGAGCTGCATATACAACCTGACCTAACCTAAACTTTCTATCATGTACATCTAACAGCCAATTTTATGCACATTTATTTCGAACTATAACTTGGAGAAGCTTCAAACAAACGCTCATTATCGCGGCACATGTGGCATGCAACATTGTGTGAAAATAAATATATATATACTATAAACACCAAGCGCTATGTATATATGTATAAGATAGAGTATGAAATTTTGGAACGACTTTTGTCATTTGCAATATGCTTCATGCATTTGCCGCAGCCATCAGCTACTTACCAAACAGAGATAGTCTTAGTTTCTGACTCGGTTTTTCTACTGTTTTTGGAGAACTCCCTAGTCCCCCTGTTCCTCCCCCTAACTGCTACTCCAAATACTCTAGCCATATGTGTGTCAGTTTTGCGCTTGAGGACAATGGCAAAAGTTTGCAATACTGCCGCTCGATAAAGTATTTGCCATATAGTAGCCATGTGAGTGTGTGTGTGGCTCAGAGTATCTGTTGGATACAATTTACAATATTTCGAGCTAACGAAAGTTTTTTGCTTCTTTTTTTCGTTTTGGCTCCTGCTGCAGCCGCTCCAAGCGCGCTTCAAAAAGTATGGTTTTAATGATAATGACTTTAGCAGCAGAAATGTGGGGCAAAGTTTAGAATACGGCAACGCCAACGCCAATTCCAATGGAATACTTCGGTTGTTATGCGCTCTTGTAAAACGCTTTGGGGATTTTGAAATTCACAGCAAAAGCAATGCCAACATTGGTAGAAGTTTTCCTCACAGAACACACACAAAATGTACGTAAAGAGTTGTGAGCAGAGTTTTTGGTTTTTTGGCAAAGTTTTCTTCTTTTTTTTTTACGTGTTGGTTTATGGCAATATGAAATTGATAAGGCACAAGGAGTAAAAGTAGAGCTTGGTTTTGTTACTATGTACATTTTTGTTATATATATCTATATGTGTCTGATAACTTATTTGAATCGCACTTTCATGCCATAAAGTTGTAAACCAAACTGTGAAACTTGCTTGGGAAAGATATGTTGCTCTAAGGACACTTAAAGATGTTACTGGAATTGTAAAAAGGGCATGAAAAACAATAGATAGGTATTTAAGGCAAAGGATTTAGTCAGTTTGGCTAATTGGAGGAAATATGCGGAAGGAGGTGTCTGATGACGTCACGACGCAAGTCAGCAAACCTAAACTTGACGTCGAAGTTGATAAGTGCAAGGATAACCTAATTTGAACCAATTTATATGGAAATGGTTGGTCCATTCATCATCAGTACCTTTGAGTTCAATACCTTTAAATTGATTCCTGGCATGACCTTAAAGCAAGGGATTGACATCCTGAAGCATCTCCCCCAGAATGGTTAAAGATTGCCATAACTACCTCCAAACCCTGTTCGCCCGGAACAAAGTCGTGCTATGTTGGGGGCCTGGACACTCGGATCTAGCACGCCAGGATGCCTCCACCAAGACCACATCTCCTGCGCCGTTTTGTGGTATTGCTTCGGCCACAATCAAAACCATGATAAACAAATGAGCCGCAGGAGTACATAGCATATACTGGTTCTCCCTTCCGGGGCTTCGTCAAGCTAAAGTGCTTGTCAAACCTCGGGATACGATCAAGACAAAAGGTCTTGGCAGAGCGGACCCAAAGCTCCTGGTAGCTTACCTATCTAGCCACCGCACTGTAAGATACCATCTACAGAAAATTGGCCTATCAGACTCTTCAGAGTGCAGACTCTGTCTAGAAGACGATGAATCATATTCTCTGTGACTGCCCGGCGTTGGTATGGGACAGAGCCTGTCACATGGGAATGGAACGGATTAGTCCCTTCGACCTAAGGTCAATACCAACAAAAGACCTACTGCCTATTCCTTCTTTCATGTCTTTTATCCTAAGTCATCTTGCTATGTCTCTTCGAGCATCCATGGCCAATCCAATATTATGAGGCAAAACCTTTTGTTGTACCCCTTCAAAATAAATAAAAAAATATCGACTGCTTTAGTCACCCTGATTAGTATATCTGGATTTATGATTTAAATAACCAAATATGCATAAAGAGATATTACCTGCCAGTTGTTACTTTAATAAAAGAAAATTATCTCAGATTGTAATACCCGCTTGTCTCTGACTTCAAAAATAATCCATTCATTCTTTCTTTTTGCATTTAGTCAGTCCATGCCAGAACTTCTCTTAGCGCCTCTTTTAGCCCCTACTTTACCTACATGCAAAACCTCAATCTATCTTTATGATGACCAAATTGATACTCTATCTATATCTAACCGCCGGCGTTTTGAAATCAACGTCGCTTTTAACTTCATTGCAGTGGAAAATTATAGCCAACTACGACAACAAATGTCGATGGCCAAGATTCCATGCCAGGGTAACTGTAGCACAAGAGTGAAAGGCAACTAGACCAACCAAGGCCCGCAGAATCTTTTGCTCCAGCTGGTTTCTTAGCCTTAGACTGCTTAGTAACCTGATTCAAAAAGCTCTGGAATCTATCACCGAGTGAGGCATGTGGGCCTTTCTTTTTGCCACAATTGCTGTTCTTTATTGCAACATTTTTGTTGCATATAAAAAAAAAAAAAAACTTGATTGACCAGCTGTCTTTACCCTGGCCTATGATTTTGTTATAAATCTGTAGATTCTATATAGAGACCTTTGTTACTTTCTAAACTGCGCGAATCTTGCCTAGCCTGCAGTTGTTTTATTACAAATTGGAAATTTGTCTCGAACGCCCAAAGACTTTGGCTCTGATTCAGTTGGTTGGTTGGTTGGTTTGGCCAAGACGACGACGCCGGCAACCCAACAAAGATACAACTTCATGGAATGGAAAGTCACAAAAGTCATGTGAAATTTGCATACGTTGTACAAATTTCTTGGTGCACTTATCGCTGTGGGGATATCTGAGGTGCAGCCACGACAACCAAATAATTAAATACTCCGGAGGGGGATTAGCTGAAGCACAGCGCTGTTTAATTGGACCTAATAGTGTTGGAAAGCAAAATAAAATTGTCTGCCGGTTTTGTTAATTTTGCAAATCTGTAAAGTAAAGGCAGCTAGCTTTTTATTTTTTAACTAATGATGAACACAAATCACAATTCTTAGAAAAGTATTTATTCCTGGGTAGGTACTGCTGTTATCGATTAGTCGATTTAAAGACTATTAATTAGGCGACCAGATATTAGAATCTAATTTTTTAAGTTGTTCCGAATTATAAGTCCTCTTCTTTGCAATAGAACTTCGTGTTGTTTTTAATGCTTAACATATATATATACTTCCTTTATCGTTCCTCAATACCAGATTCAATGAATAAAAAATCAGATAAACTCTTTCGTAATACAAGTTGGCCTATAATTGGTTCAGAGAAGCCTATTTTGCGAATTATTTTTTGCCCAAAGCTTCTTAGCATTCAATATCATAAAGCAACTGATAACTTAATGACCTAATGAACTAATTTTGTAGATTAAGCTTTAACCAAAGTCCTTATGGGAATGATTCGGCACATTTATTTTATGCAAATTTTAATACCCATCAGATTGGATTACACCGCTTCATATCGTTGTCGAAACGCGGCAGATGCTTACATTAATTGGGTACCAAACTCAGTACGAAAGAGGGTTGGACCTCACTTGTGGCAGTTCACCCTATGAAACCACATACATACAATAAAGTGCTGCACAGACGGACCACTCACTGATGAAGAAAGTGGCCTTGGGGTAGTAGGACCCACGACCAAATATTACGAACCACTAGGCAAACACACCAGCATTTTCCAAGCTGAAGTCTGGAAGCTGTGCAGAAATCAATCTGCAAAAGAACTATCATGACAATGATATTTCCAACCTGTCTGATAGTCAAGGTTGGTAAAAGAAGTGAGAACGTCACTGGATACTTTGGGATCTAGGAACAAGCTCACGATTAGATGGGTTCCAGGACATAACAACATTCCTGAAAATGGACTGGCAGTAAAATTTGCAAGACCGATGCAGCAACACAGCTTATCGAACCTGAACCACACTGTGGGATTGGTAACCACGTGGTGCGTGACCTTCTGAGAATAGAACAGAATAACAAACGATTGCTTCACTGGGCACAGATACCGATAGATCGATAGGATCCCAATCTAAGCCATGTAGAGCAAAGAGGAGGAATCGCTTTTGAACAGACCCACTCCTATCCTGATAAAGGGGATAATCGAGAGAAATATAAAAAGTTTGGTTGTGTAAGGTTCGTTAAACTCTTTAGAGCAACGCCTTATAAAAGCAACAACCCCTCTAGCTTTATTAACAATATTGAAAATATGATTGCTAAATTTAAGTTTATGGTCCGACTATATGAATGCCTAGATCTTAGAGCTAGAGCAACCAAACTTTCCGATTAGATTGCTTATTATACTCGAAAGATTTCCGGAGCACCTCAACAATATTCCCAAATGGATTGGAATGTAATAGAACAGGGTAGCTCAAAGCAGATCCTGCCCACTTTATATATTTATTTATTTTTTGTTATAGTACCCTTTGGATACAGGATATAAAAACGCACTGAAGCTATTAAAAAGGTTGCAAACTATTTGATAGACCAAATTTGGCTAAAAGCCAATGGCAGTGTAGGAAGATGATAAATATTTCAAGAGCTTTCATCTTAAAAAAAGTACAGCGCACGACTTTTAGATACTCTATACCATCAGAGCAATTTTATAACTAGATCAGTGGTCATCACGGCCCTATCTCACTTTTATTGGGAGAAGTTGATGATGCTGCAGCTGCAGTAACGCAGCCGAAGCCACGTGTAGCTGACTGTTCTTTAAAGCCCAACCCAGTCAGTTCTTTTCGGATTTCTATACGGAAGCGGCTTAACCCCGTATCCTTTGATATTGAAATGAATCCTATAGTGGTCCGAGAAGGAACTCTGAGTAGATACATGTCAATTATCAATGGATAGAGAGCTACTGATCGACATCGATAACCTCTGCACGGTCCTTATTGCGGAATGTGACGTGGTTGCCCCGGTTGCACACAATAAGGTCTCAGCACAAAAAATACTGCCTACAAATGAAGCGGTGGGCATTGGCATCACAGCCTACGATCAAATCTTCGCCCTTCTTCTGCCAATACGAACGAGCGATATGACTTTTTTTGAGGGAGGGTCCTTTTCTTCGTAAGGGAGATAGGCTTTCTCCTGTTCCTTGATTTGACGGAAGAAAAGATCATGAAGTCCAGTCTTTATCACGATACGCTTCTGGGGAAGAGGAGATGATATCCGCGTGCTCCAAGGCCACGAACCCTTTCAACTAGGATCCAGGGTTCAGGAATAAGAGCCACGTCTATCCTCTCCTCCTCCATGACTCGCTTTAGATCAGCCGATGTTAGCATAGAATGATGCAGAATTATGAATTAATAAAGATTAATTAACCCTAAGACTTTCCGGCTGATTTAACATCTTTCCCTGAGGCAACCCATTCCCAGCTTAAGTTGACCCTGCTTCGGCATGATGTGGCGTTTAGATTCTGGAACAATGCTGATCCAGAGATAGATGCCGGTTCGCGAATCTGCCCTTTATCATCGTACAGCCATCAGAACAATAGTTCTTTTTCTGAACCTTTATCATGATTGGTGCTACGATCGTACCTTCATGATCGAACGGGCCGGAGTTTGGTCTATGGTTACGACCTCGATCTTAGCATTTGGCCACGGGTCGCAAAGGGCATTGGCAGTCTTTTGTCTTTTATAAATCTTAGAGATATCTCGTTATCAAGACCTTTATTTGCAATGAAGATCAAACAGAACACCTTAATGTAAAAGAATTGCTAATTTGCAATCAACTCCCTACAAATATTTTAATATATAATCTATATTCAATTGTTCATAAAATTGGTTATAATAATGCGATTTAAGTCAAATATGCGCCGTTTTGTTCGATGACGAGTTGCCAACGAGATGCCCTTCATAATGCCCCTCTTATAGAAGCTCGCTTCCCTATTGTCAAAAAACTCGGAGAGCCAATTTTCACAGGACTCTCTTGTGGACAACTTCCGATTACCAAGCGCGTTCGTCATGGACAGAAATAGGTGGTAATCACTTGGTGCGAGATCCGGACTATACGGTGGGTGCAAAAGCACCCCATCCGAGCTCCAGGAGCTTCGGCGCGTCACCAAAGATGTGTGGCCTGGCGTTGTCCTGATGGAAGACAATTCGGCCTCTGTTGATCAAAGATGGCCTCTTCTGCATGAGTGCTGCATTCAAGCGGTCCAGTTGTTGGCAGTACAGGTCCGAATTGAGCGTTTGGCCATAGGGGAGCAGCTCATAGTGGATGATTCCCTGCCAATCCCACCAAACACACAGAAGAACCATCCTGGCCGTCAATCCAGGCTTGGCCACCGTCTGGGCAGCTTCCCCTTTTCGACCACGACCGTTTACGCTTCACGTTGTCGTAAGTGACCCATCTTTTCATCGCCAGTCACCATCCGCTTCAAAAACAGGTCGATTTTGTTGCGATTCAGAAGCGATTCTCATGCATCCATACGGTCAAAAATGTTTTTTGCGTCAAGTCGTGTGGCACCCATACATCGAGCTTCTTTTTCAATCCAAGCTTCTTCAAATGGTTTATAACGGTTTGATGACTCATGCCCAGCTCTTGGCCGATGCTACGGCTGCAACTATGCCGGTCTCTTTCGATCAATTCAGCGATTTTATCGCAATTTTCGACAACAGGCCTTCCGGACCGTGGCGCATCTTCGATCACCTCTGCACCAGAACGAAAACGTTGAAACCATCGTTGTGCGGTGGAAATGGAAACTGTATCGGGTCCATAAACTGCACAAATTTTATTGGCAGCATGAGATGCATTTTTGCCTTTATCGTAGTAGTACTGTAAAATATGCCGTATTTTCTCTTTATTTTGCTCCGTGATTGCGACGCTATAACTCACGAACGACTAAAAGCAAACAACAATTAATCAAACACGTGTTAGCACGTGAAAAGAGCTTTCCAAAAAGCTCTAGCGTGAACCGATGCGACGAATACAACTAGAACTACGCGCTTGCAAAGACAAGCTTGCGGAAATACCGCAAGACTTTTTTGCCAACCTAATATATTTAATTTTTTTCAAAAACTATTGCATACTTTTGTGCTCGCGCTTAATTTGTCGCTACTTAAAAGTTGCAGCCAAAAAGTATGCTTTATATTTTTTGTGTTTTGTTGTAAGTGTTAATTAAATTTCCCCGCTACAAAAGCAAGAAATCCCGCTGAAAATTTCCTTTTGCAACAGCAACAACAACAACCACAACACTGAGAGTGAGATGGAGTTTGAGTTTGTTGCAATTAGCAAAAGGACTTGTTTGCTGTCGCTCCTGACAAATGCATTCTCATACGAAGTTGACTGCTGCGTACAGTGACCCACATAATGTTCCTTTATTAGACGCACAGTAAAAACAATAGTCACAGGATAGGCACAGACAATGCTTTGTGAACACGCCTACGCCAATGTCCGCCCCCATTGTCAGAGGCACAATGCAAATGTGGCACATCTAAGGACATTAAACTCACAACGAAACCGAAGTCTAACAAAGAGTACTCGTTAGATATTGCATGTTTTAGGATTATCATATAATCGTGTATTGTAGTAGGGGAAAAAGAGCTGGAGTTGTATGATTTGAAGTTTAGGCTAAGAAAACTTGGTTTAAATAGACTCCAAGACTTTTTTTCATAGCCTACTAAATGAGGCTGAATTTTCAGAAGAATTTCTTGATATGGCATAGTAGGCTTTGACCTAACATAAATGACAGCTACAAATTTGCCTGTTCCTTGACTGTAAAAAATAAATTTAGTTCAAGTCGTTTACTCGTACGGTAAACATCGTCTGAGAAAAAAAAATTCTTCGCTTTAAAATAAAATAAATAAATTCAGTGCAGTGTAAAATAAAAAAAAAGTGAAAAAAAAGTGAAAATTTTAAATTTTTAATTCGGTAAAAAAAAGTGATTTAAAATTAAATTTTTTTTTAAGTCGGTAGCAAAATTTTTTTTGTATTTTAAATTGAATACGTGAAATTTTTTTCGTAGCCTACTAGATGAGGTTGAATTTTCAGAAGAATTTCTTGATATGGCATAGTAGGCTTTGACCTAACACAAATGACAGCTCAAATTTGCCTGTTCCTTGACTGTAAAAAATAAATTCAGTTCAAGTCGTTTACTCGTACGGTAAACATCGTCTGAGAAAAAATTCTTCTCTTTTAAAATAAAATAAATAAATTCAGTGCAGTGTAAAATAAAAAAAGTAAAAAAAAGTGAAAAAATTTTAAATTTTTAATTCGGTAAAAAAAAGTGATTTAAAATTAAATTTTTTTAAGTCGGTAGAAAAATTTTTTTTCGTAGCCTACTACGAACGGTGAACAATATTTGACAAAAATTTGGTTTTGAAAATTCAGTTAAAATGCCGAACGAATCTAGACGGAACTCAAAGGTATCCCAGGTGTCGTATGACTTACTTGAAGTTGTCGTACGTCCCAAGAAGTATTATCGCGTTAGTAATAGGGGCTCTGCAATAGGGCTAGAGAAAATGATTGTTGTAGATCCACACGAAAACTGGCGCATTCTTAAGAATGTTGCGGTCTTATCTATAGCACTGATGATTCAATATGTCGCATATCAGGTAAGTCAAAGCTAGTCTATATAGACCCTCCAAGCCTTCAAACGGGGAATAAAAACTAACCTATTTACAGGGTACACTTAATCTGCAGTCTTCTCTAAATGCTGAGGATGGTTTAGGCACAATTGCATTATCTGCAATTTACTTTTCAATGGGCATGTCCTGTTTGGTTTTACCCTGTTGGCTTATATCGCATCTAACATGCAAGTGGACTCTAGTATTAACTATGGCTTGTTATATACCCTACATTTCACTTCAGTTATTTTCAAAGTAAGTTTTTAATCTTAATTTTTTTTATCTTGTTATGGAACTTGTGTAACTTCTTGTAAGGTTTTATACTCTTATACCGGCGGGTATTTTACTTGGCATAGCTGCTGCACCCATGTGGGCGGCTCAGGCCACTTATTTAACGCAAATTAGTCAGATCTATTCGATCATTAAGAAAAAAAATATGGACGGAGTCATAACTCTCTTTTTCGGTGTATTTTTTTTTGCTTGGCAGAATGCCGATACCATTGGAAATCTTTTATCAAGTGTGGGTGAGTTAGTTTAGATTTTCAAATCGGGATCCTTGAGTGTTGAATGCAGTTTCGTCTTTCGGTTGTCAAAAATAAGTGTTCGATAACGATTAAATGTAACAAGTTAATAATATATAATTCGTAGCCATTTTGTTACCAGCAATATTCTTGCTTCGCTTTGAACTAATATAACAATTATATTGAAAATTCATTTAGATTACACACACACACACCCACACAGTTGGATAGTAAATTATAATCTATCTTTTGTCGAGAGTCGTAAATGGCGGGTTTTAGTTCACCGTAAGGTCAATATCAGTCGTAGCTTCAGTGAAGAAATAGAAATTAACCCGCACTTAGAAAACTCGTTTCTAGAAAATGACTTCGAAGATCTCATTGAATGCTCAAAATGTTTTAGCAAGGAGAGCCATTTGTGAGTAGGGAAGCCGGGGTAAATAAACCTACAAGGTAATCAACTTTGATGACTTTTGATGGGCGTCCATAATTCAACGCATTTTCTTTACTGAATTATTTTGCGACGAACTTGAAGCCGCCATAAAGAGGGGGTAGAACCTCAAGAAAGTAAAAGAAATTTCACGTTTTCGAATCCGATTCGATAAAAATAATTTAAGGGAACTCGCATAAAAACTTATATTTTGTATATCCAAGAAATATTAGGAGTCTCTTTTCTAATATGGTTGATTCCCAAAAGCATGAAATTCAAACTGTCTCACATAAGTACTCAGGTGAGACTAAGGACCCATACGACGTGAGCATGGTGAAGAGCCTGGACAAGGAACAATCGCCGCAAACAGATTGGTTGCGTTTGGTCACCCTTGAATTTGAGATTTTGGAAATGCAAAGCGAATGCATGACGGGACGACGCACGAGTGTACCTGGTATAGGTCTATTTGTTGCAATCTGACAACGACAAATAACAGCATGACAATACATAGAACAGACCTTCCCGAAGTTTTAGCGGTTCCCATTGCAGGACGACGCTCGTGTTTTAGGTCCAATCCAAAAAATGTATAGCTAAATCGACATTACAAACATCTCCTTGTGGCAATCTGCACGGCAGCAACCAACATCAGACTTCTGCAGTAGAATGTGATGGTCGTGCCGCTAAACGTGTTGCCACATCCGTTTATTTGCCGTCGATTTGCTTAAATCCTAGCCACACTTCGGCTTACATTTTGGCGCCGATCATATGCTGTCATCTTTATAATTTGTATTATTTTTTTAAGTCGTCGCTAGATCATTTTTGGGTCCTACGTTTATATTAAATTTGGCGGGATCCAAGGGCTGTGGCCAAGAAGGCAAATAGTAGAGGAAGTCCTTTCTCTATATCTAATAGAACAGGACTGCAACAATGTTATTTCATCGTCCTCTTGAAAAAATTACTGTATTTAATCGAATCATGGATGATGGAACGGGAATGCAGAAAGTTTTTTTTTTCGTTTTAATTAAATGGAGCAAATGCGCATTCACATCCGCTAACAGAGTCACGAAAGTCGCAGCTCGACTTGCTCGAACTTATTTCGGACCTACCCCGGAACAGCGGTAGGGTCCCTATGCATCGTTTCTCTACAGTCTTTCAGCATTCAATATGGCCCGTGACTCGTGGCCATGGAGTACCCCATAGTCATAGTCATGAGCATGAATTCCCCAACATAAACCCGGCTTCCATTTCCTAATGGTGTCAGAATACTACGCCCACCAGCCCAAGATCAATTCCATAAAAAATATTCGAAATCATAGTTCATATTCATGCAGAGTCCGTATCGCACTTTAGCTAGTACTCAGCGGATGATTCATACCCAGAAGCACCTTATGGGAATAGTCACTGTCACTACGATAAGAAGCTATCACCAAGTGGAAAGCAATCAGACCGTTGCCTAGTACAGCACACCTCCGCGCCCATACAGAAAGTTATTGGAAAAGCTGTAAATAAATCAAATTCTAGAATTTCCTGCAGTTCTACTCAATGGCAGGACTAAGCAGGCAGTCCTGCAACTGCAGTCCGCAATAGGTGTATTAATTATTACTGCTAATTCCAGTTTGAGGTGTATTATAATCCAGTAGTGTAATATTGTTCAGTCATCGGTGGATTAACCCCTGAGTCGCTCCAGTTTTCGTGTATTAAGAAATTGTTGTAAGAAATTCTTCTATGTTCCCCTTTCTACTAATTAATTAAAAGTGTGGTTCCCATAGGATGTTTTGTTTTTGTAATTAAATTTTCAGGATGTCTTCGACTAGATTGGTGTTCTATGTATGTGTGCTGGGTTGTAACATCATGTGTTGTAGGTTTTGTGCGCCGCGGTTCCCAATCTTCCGAATCATCCAAATTGTATTACCAAAAATTGCAAACTCAACGATTCAAATTATGAAAATACTAATCTCATTTATCATTACCAGAGCGGCATTCGAAGATCCCTTTCAAATGCAATAAAGCGCTCAAGAACAATCAATTCTAAGCAATTTTTCATTAAATAATTCAATACATCTATGATTTTCCATGTAATATCCGATGTTTATCATCAACTTGGATGCTTTTCTGCAAGTTCCTTCAAGGCGATCTCCAGTCAAGGAGCCGGCTCGCTTGATCTGTTTCCACAGGTAGCTATAGCCAAGCCACCTAAACCTGCACGTACGCCTTGTCCTAACAAAGCCACGTGCACAAAGACCTTTGGCTTATATGTAGTCCGACTATATAGTCGCGGATCGGCTTACATCATTGATCCAAATCGGTTTTCGGCATGGTAGCAGCAGCCGAAATTGCTCCACGACCCTTCTTTGGGTCGCGCCTTCGCACAAGACAGAGGACTCTTCTGGTGCTGTGCCGCAATAGCTAATCTCCAGCACAGGAAAGAGTTGAGCCCCACACTTCCTATTCTGTCCTGAGCACGCACTTCCACAGTGATGCCGCACGCATACAATGCAGAGATAGAAGCCGTAATACATAGAGAGAACTTCGATTGCTATTGATGCAGTTAATGAAGAAGGCTTTCAATGGATAATCCATGTGCTGCAGCAAACGACTACGCAGAGCCGTTTTTATTAAATCAATAAAATAAGCCCTTTAGCTTATACATTCTTCTTCACATTTTACCTTTGAGGTGTCCTCAGACTGGGTTAAAAAACTAAAACGTTTGCAAGCGAGATCTTCGATTAGTAATGAGCCTTTTAAGGCTCTTAAGGAATCCCATCAGAATCGTTCTTATTGACTCGGTTAATCCTATGCTCATTAAATTCAAAAATTCCCAGTATTTATAGTCCTCATTGTCATGGGTAATACAAAACAGCAACATCCACTTCCAATCTTCAACTGGAGCCAACAGACCAACAACTTCTGTAAACCTAAAGCTTGTGAGCTTCGCTTTGGGCCAATGGGAAAGTTAATATGTGTTGGCTGATAGGGTTACCTAGTACCAGTTCTGTATTCTGACCTTACATGCAATTATTTGTAGTTTGTTTGTCCAACTAAAGGAATTGCTATCGTAGCTTGTATTACGTAAGCAGGCGAAGGCTCTTGTACAAATTATATACAGATAGTTACATCTATGCTTTTGGTCCTATTAACTGCGCCAAAGTTAAAAGCCTTAAAGCTTGAAATGTTGGCCTGCTGCTTTGGACACTTCAATTCAATGCAAAAAAGCAAAAAATAAAACCTTTATATAATGGAGGCTCTCTTTATATGGATTAATGATGGCGACAGCAAAGACATTTTCGTCGGCAACGGAAACGGAAATGTTGCTGGCAGGCTACCATTAAGAAATAATTAGCAAGCAAGCTCGGAGAATGTTAAATGAAAGTCAGGCAGACAGAAAGAAAAGCATGTTTAATATGGAATTGTTTAATGGAGTTCCAACTATAAAAGCGGGAACCGGAAGCAAATAAAGCTTTGCAAGGCCAGCGCCCTCCACACAATATGCTTATAAGAATTGATTTTTTCTTTCTTAACAAATTGGCAATTGAATGAGAAAAGAAATTGATAGATTCAAAAGACGAATTGAATTGCAGCTTTGCCTTGTTGAATTTATGTGCAAATTTGGTATTTCAATGGAAATTCGAAAATTTCATTCACTATAGCGCTGGTAATGACATTTTACTACAACCGCCAAAATCTCAAAAATACCAAACCAATTCCAAGTGTCTATACCCAGCCCCATTCCCCCATCTCTTAAACCATTTCAGTCACTTGGTGTACGCATTTTTGAGGTAACACGCTGACTGGTGGCTGTAATTGAAGACGGCATGTGATTTATTAACTCAATAATGGGCTGCCAAGAATGCCACAATCCCCTCTACAAAAGCCCACTACAATCCTCAATCCTCGCCTTGGCTTCATTCGATTGACGCTTCTTAAGCTCCTTCCTCCACTTCCTGTTAATGCAAAGAAAAATTGATGCAAATTTTCGCAACGCCAAGAATTCCACTTGAATTCCGCGCATAATTCAATTTACGCAGAAATAAAAAAGAATTTCTTTAATCGAAATAAATTCAATACAGATTGACAAAATACAGACGCCAACGTTTGTAAGGGTGAAGTGAAAGTGCTTCGAGGGGAGCTTAACACTTGGAATATATAATATATATATAGTCTTAAAAGCAAAGATTTTCAATGGAATTCTTTTTTTTACCTATATAGCGGCTGGTTATCTAAATCCACAATATAGTCATTCTGGTTTGGAAGAGGACCGTTTTGACCAAGGCAAAAATTTTTAAACGTCAATTAAAGAAAGTTTGACAGATGCTTTTTACATACATTATTTTAAATTTTGAGACATCTAAAGATATTAACTAACAATCCCATTATGGGCGTGAATAGGACCGCTTTATTTTCTGCAACTACCAATTTACAACGGCCTCAATCAGCACCCGCTTTGCGTCACGTTTGAAACGTGGCTCATTTTGAGCCTTATGGCCACGAATCGCATATGACGCAGAACCTGAAAGTTTTCCAATCTCGTCTATAGCCGCCATAACTATCAAGCCAAATTTAGTTTTTTCTTTCAAGACATCAGCGGGCGGACTGATTTGTTTCGCCCCTCCAGCATTTTATACAGTGCTGAGCCTCCCACGGTCCTTCAATATCGGTTTAGGTTATTAGTATGATTAGGATATGTTACTAGCCGCTGCAGGCAATCTCAACCAAGGAGCTACATTATCATTATTATTTATGAAACCGCAAAAGATATTACTATGAGCATAAATGACCAAAAAGATACGAATGATAACTTAGATGATAAACAAGGTTACCCTGATGAATCCAATAATAAACACTCTGCATAGAGAAGTCGAGTGATTATGCAGAGCATCCAAGAAATTGTCATTGTCAAATGCTACTCTCCGAAGGTCATAGTTAAGCAGCTGAAGCAAAATGATCGCAAGGTACCAAAGAAGATTTCATTTCAAAAGACTTCTCGGTACCGAGATTTCATTATTGGTCATAGGAATATCTCTTAAAGTTCGCTTAATGATGTAGCGCCTTGGTTGGGATTGTCTGCAGCGGCTAGTAACATATCCTGACCATACCAAAATTGCAAAGCGCCGAGATTGAAGGACCGTGGAAGGCTCGCCACTGTAGATAATGCTGGAGGGGCGAAACAAATCGGTCCGCCCGCTGACGTCTCGAAATTGGGCCCACTAAATTTGGCTGTGCTGCACGAATAATAAATCTTAATAGAAAATTTCAAGTTTCCCCCGACATTTAAAACTTTCACATAAACAGACGTAATATTTATAAAAGTAAAAGTATTATATATAATATAAATGCCAAAAATTTTAAAATTATGGAAAATAAAAAAAAAAAATATCCAGTTATAATACATTGATTTTTTTAAATCAAAAAATGAGATCGATTAAACGAAATTTACAATTTGTTTAAATTATAAATTACTGAAAATTAAAATTTCTGAAAATTATAAAATACTGAAATTATAAGTTACTGAAATTATAAATTGCTGAAATTACAAATTATTTAAATTACAAATTATTTAAATTACAAATTATTGAAATTATAAATTATTGAAATTATAAATTATTGAAATTACAAATTATTGAAATTACAAATTATTGAAATTACAAATTATTGAAATTACAAATTATTGAAATTACAAATTATTGAAATTACAAATTATTGAAATTACAAATTATTGAAATTACAAATTATTGAAATTACAAATTATTTAAAATTGAATTACAAATTATTTAAAATTGAATTACAAATTAATTAAAATTAAATTACAAATTATTTAAAATTAAATTACAAATTATTTAAATTACAAATTATTTAAATTACAAATTATTTATATTACAAATTATTTATATTACAAATTATTTATATTACAAATTATTTATATTACAAATTATTATAATTTATATTACAAATTATTTAAAATTTATATTACAAATTATTTAAAATTGAATTACAAATTATTTAAAATTGAATTACAAGTTATTTAAAATTGAATTACAAATTATTTAAAATTGAATTACAAATTATTTAAAATTGAATTACAAATTATTTAAAATTGAATTACAAATTATTTAAATTACAAATTATTTAAATTACAAATTATTTAAATTACAAATTATTTAAATTACAAATTATTTAAAATTGAATTACAAATTATTTAAAATTGAATTAAAAGTTATTTAAAATTAAATTACAAATTAAAATTGAATTACAAATTAAAATTGAATTACAAATTAAAATTGAATTACAAATTAAAATTGAATTACAAATTAAAATTGAATTACAAATTATTTATATTACAAATTGTTTAAAATTGAATTACAAATTATTTAAAATTGAATTACAAATTATTTAAAATTGAATTACAAATTATTTAAAATTGAATTACAAGTTATTTAAAATTTAATTACAAGTTATTTAAAATTTAATTACAAATTATTTAAAATTGAATTACAAATTAATTAAAATTGAATTACAAATTAATTAAAATTGAATTACAAATTAATTAAAATTGAATTACAAATTATTTAAAATTGAATTACAAATTATTTAAAATTGAATTACAAATTATTTAAAATTGAATTACAAATTATTTAAAATTGAATTACAAATTATTTAAAATTGAATTACAAATTATTTAAAATTGAATTGCAAATTATTTAAAATTTAATTACAAATTATTAAAAATTGAATTACAAATTATTAAAATTTGAATTACAAATTATTTAAATTACAAATTATTTAAATTACAAATTATTTAAATTACAAATTATTTAAATTACAAATTATTTAAAATTGAATTACAAATTATTTAAAATTGAATTACAAATTATTTAAAATTGAATTACAAATTATTTAAAATTGAATTACAAATTATTTAAAATTGAATTACAAATTATTTAAAATTGAATTACAAATTATTTAAAATTGAATTACAAATTATTTAAAATTGAATTACAAATTATTTAAAATTGAATTACAAATTATTTAAAATTGAATTACAAATTATTTAAAATTGAATTACAAATTATTTAAAATTGAATTACAAATTATTTAAAATTGAATTACAAATTATTTAAAATTGAATTACAAATTATTTAAAATTGAATTACAAATTATTTAAAATTGAATTACAAATTATTTAAAATTGAATTACAAATTATTTAAAATTGAATTACAAATTATTTAAAATTGAATTACAAATTATTTAAAATTGAATTACAAATTATTTAAAATTGAATTACAAATTATTTAAAATTGAATTACAAATTATTTAAAATTGAATTACAAATTATTTAAAATTGAATTACAAATTATTTAAAATTGAATTACAAATTATTTAAAATTAAATTACAAATTATTTAAAATTGAATTACAAATTATTTAAAATTGAATTACAAATTATTTAAAATTGAATTACAAATTATTTAAAATTAAATTACAAATTATTTAAAATTGAATTACAAATTATTTAAAATTGAATTACAAATTATTTAAAATTGAATTACAAATTATTTAAAATTGAATTACAAATTATTTAAAATTGAATTACAAATTATTTAAAATTGAATTACAAATTATTTAAAATTGAATTACAAATTATTTAAAATTGAATTACAAATTATTTAAAATTGAATTACAAATTATTTAAAATTGAATTACAAATTATTTAAAAGTGAATTACAAATTATTTAAAAGTGAATTACAAATTATTTAAAAGTGAATTACAAATTATTTAAAATTAAATTACAAATTATTTAAAATTGAATTACAAATTATTTAAAATTGAATTACAAATTATTTAAAATTAAATTACAAATTATTTAAAATTAAATTACAAATTATTTAAAATTAAATTACAAATTATTTAAAATTAAATTACAAATTATTTAAAATTAAATTACAAATTATATAAAATTAAATTACAAATTATTTAAAATTAAATTACAAATTATTTAAAATTAAATTACAAATTATATAAAATTGAATTACAAATTATATAAAATTGAATTACAAATTATTTAAAATTGAATTACAAATTATTTAAAATTGAATTACAAATTATTTAAAATTGAATTACAAATTATTTAAAATTGAATTAAAAATTATTTAAAATTGAATTAAAAATTATTTAAAATTGAATTACAAATTATTTAAAATTGAATTACAAATTATTTAAAATTGAATTACAAATTATATAAAATTGAATTACAAATTATATAAAATTGAATTACAAATTATTTAAAATTATTACAAATTAATTAAAATTATTACAAATTAATTGAATTTGCCCACCTTTTCATCATTTATAAAATAACCAAAAAAATATTATTTCAAAAATTTTGATGAAAATTCGGAATGAAGGGACCCAAATATTTTTTCGATTCTAATTTAAATTTCAATTTGCTCCAGATCCTCACACCAATATATGAATTAAGAAAAAAAACAATTTTAAAATATATAATTTATTTTATATATTTTGAATCGTAAATATATATATACAAAAAATATCGACAAAAATTCTTAATGAAAAAGTGACCTAAATTATTTTTTTTATTACGTACATTCGTAAATATATCAGAAAACAAACATTTTGCAAAATTCTGTGTAAATATATTTTTTCAAATATTTCGGTAATTTTTTGCAACTTTTATATAATTTATTGAAAAGAATCGCCATTTCACAAAATGTATTAATTCCCCACACCAAATTGTTCACATTCGTATATACATTTTATTCGTACAAATTATTGCTTAGCTTTCGAAAATAAAAAAAAGTAAGCAAAATTTTTATTCATATTCCTCAAATATATCGGTAATTTTGTCTTGGCATTAAATTCAAAAATAATTTTTAAACGACTTGGTCAAATCCTGGCTCGGGGGGTTCCCCTTCGCAGCATTTTGAAAATAACGCCTGACGTTTAAAATAAAGTTCTTGGCTTAATAGTGTAAACGTGCGAACAAACCGGATTTCGGGGTGGCGCCTTTATTTTCCATTATTGGAAAACCCGAAATCACAACCAATCACACGCACGCGGTGTGCGCTTTAAAGTCTCTCAGAAAAGAAATCGTAGTAAATCGAAGTAATCTTAGGTATCAATGGTAAAAGTGAAAGTTCGTAAAAAATCGGAAAATTAATTTTTATCAATTTTATAAACACAAATTATTGCTTAGCTTTCGAAAATTAAAAAAAAAGTATGCAAAACTTTAATTTATATTCCTCAAATATATCGGAAAATAATATATATATTCAAAAATAATTTTTAAACGACTTGGTCAAATCCTGGCTCGGGGGGTTCCCCTTCGCAGCATATCGGTTAAAATAAAGTTCTTGGCTATTGCTTGTCCTTAACAGTGTGAACGTGCGAACAAACCGGATATCCGTTTATGGAACGGACGTTGCCTGATTTCCGGTTTGTTGACAGCAGCAACAAAAACAACAAAAACAATAAAAGAAATGCGACTACAACTGAATTTGAGTTTGTTGCTGAATTGTAATAATTTATGCTCACTAACATGAAAATGCGTTTTTAAGCCGAGCCAGCCAACAGTTCGTATAAGCAATAAAAATGCAATTGGCCAAAGGGAACTCTCCTCTTCGGGCCAGCTACTGTTTGGCCATAAATCAAAGGTCCTGGCTGTGTAGTAATTGCTTTGAAGCCAAAGAGCTTAACGATTTTGGTTGCTAAAATTAGTTTGGTAGCACTAAAAAAATTATGCAGCTGGAAATTTTTGATTTAGCTTTCGATTGTCTCTGTAGTTGTGTAGTTGACTACACAGTGTGGTCATAAAGCTTGCAATACTTTTGCAAAACGACAACAAGGACATATATCAGTGTATATGTGTGTGTGTGTGTGGCAGCGGACATGCACAGTAACTTTTCATTTGCAACAACAACGGCAGAAGTTCTAGCTGTTCACCCTTTATAGTGTTAGCTGAGGGCGTGGCACTGCCGGAATGCTGGCCCACACACACACACAAACACTAGCATTTAAATACGTGTTGAATTATTGTCTCCTAGCAGCTGCAGAAGCTCGGAGCAGCTGTAGGTCCCTCTTTCTGGCACTCCGCTCTCCCTCTCCCTCACTGTGCCAAACTCTGAAGCCTGCAGCAAGTTTTGCCACTTGCTGTGCTCTGGATTGTGTCGCTTTGAATTGTTTTACTCTTTCTCTTGTATCTATTAAATTAAATTGCTTAATTTTCCCATCATCGTAGTGTGGAGTATGCGAGAGCTGCCGCTGCAGCTACACTGAGAAAAATTTTGGGGCAAATGTGAATTCAATATCTGCTCAGACAATTTCCTAAAACGGTTGGAAACGCTTAGCACAAGATAATCAATCCTTTTCGAGATTTCAGCGATTTCAAATTTATAAACTTTCGAAAAACGAGGAAAATAATGCTTAAAATTATTTTTTTAAGAAGCGGTCAATCTGGTCATATGATGGATCTAAAGTTTCAACTAATTATTCAGTGAATATAAGGAAAAAATTTTAGGAAAATGTGAAGAAATATGATATGATAAAATAATAGTTCCCCGTGTGGTGGCGGAAATGAATACCACCACAGCCCCCCCTGCTTGTCGTAATAGGCGACTAAACGGGGATAAAAAATAGCCAGCAAGGAAGAACAGAAGACCAGAAGCTATTTTTATTACTTTGCAACCTTCGTACTTTGGTAATTACTTTTCGTCCATCTTATTTTACAATCTTCAAGTATGGGATTTGCAATTCTATTTAAATAAAATTGGGAATATAACTTATAATCTAATTGTTGATATTGAATATTTTTCGAGATTTAAGAGAATATAACAATTTAAAATCTGGTCGTATGATGCAGAAGAAAGATGTTTGGGGTCTTGGAGAGAATAATAAATTCTAAGCTGTTGAAAGATATATTTTCACTATCGAATAAGAGAATATATCCTTTTTCATAAGCTGTCATTCTGATCGTATGATAAAATATATTAAATGTGGGCAGCAAGTATGGGTAACACAATTGTAAATTCTATTTCAATTAACTTAAAATGAATATTTTTCGATATTTAAGAGAATATAACCCCTTTCAAATTGAAGATTGTCAGTACAGCCGGGAAATATGGATTTTATAATAAAATGTAAGCTGTCCAAAAAAATCCTTCGAAAATGGGGTCTAAGAGAATTTCAAGTAAGAGATAAATGATGATAAATGAAATAGATAAGAAAATAATTCTTGGCAGAATGACGTACTATCCACCGCCGTCAATAACATAACATAATATCACCTATATTAACTTAATATTTGCTAAATCTAAACGCATTTGGCATGGAAACTTTGCTTACGTATTCGCCACAAATGGACAAAACATCACGCCAGTAACAGTAAAAATCTTTTTGCAAAAAGCTTATTTTACGAAATTTTGCGAATTTTATACGAAAAAAAAATTCCAATGCCACCTTTAATTCCTTCAGTTGATCCATAATGCGCAGATTATTTATCATCGTCCAAATTTTAATTTATAGAATTCGAAAAAGGCTTCTGCGCTTATTTTACGTATTGTCATCTGTACTAAACGAGATTGGGAATTGCATATTTCCAACGTTTCTATGTCATATGCGTTTAGATTTGGCGCTTCAAGGTTTATAAGCGATTTCAACTGTTTTACTTCAATTTAAAAGACGATTTCTTGGAATACTACAAATATTCAATTATATTCCTTCTTAGAATTATCTTATTGGAATTTTTTTTTAAATAAAAGGTTTACTTTATCCGAAGGGGATTCTGAGCTGTTATTCCATTTTGGCGTAAAATATGGGAAAATTCTAGAAGAATGGTTCGATCAAATAAAAGGGCTATCTTATATCTAGTGTTTTTAAATGAACAAATCATTCTCCTAGAATTTCCCTATTTCGAACGCCAAAATGGAATAACCACTCAGAATACCCTTCGGATAAAGCAAACCTTTTATTTTAAAAAATATTTCAATTAGATAAATCTAAGAAGGAACATAGAAAAGAGCTACCGGGTACTATCGAACATCACCTCGACTGAATCTGGTCATATGATGGATCTAAAGTTTCAACTAATTCAGTGAAGTGTGGGAATATAATCGTATGATGGATCAAATAGATTGAATTTATTATCTAGTGAAAAAATATACGAAAGTATTGGGAACATAGCGAACAAACATTCGAAAATGTATAATAGATCAAATAGCATCAATTTATCAATCCGTGACAAAAATGCGAAAATTGTGAGAATATTGCGAATAACCAAAAATTCTTATGTTTGGAGAAACAATAATAAGAAGGTTATAAATCAAATCTTTGACCAAAAGTAACGAGGTATGAAATATGATGATAAATGACGTAGCCTTCTGTACTATCTACCGCCGTCAATAACATAATTTATAACATAATATCACCTATATATTTGCTAAATCTACGCATAAGGCATGGAAACGTTGGAAATATGAACTTCATTTTTCCAGTTAGATAACTCGCCAAAACAGAAAAATAATTGGGAATTTACGACAACTTTCAGATCCTTGGCATTGAAATTTTCTTACGTAATCGCCACAAATGGACAAAACAACACGCCAGTAATAGTAAAATCTTTTTCAATTCGATTTTTATAGAATTTGCAAAAAGCTTATACGAAATTTCCAATGCCACCTTTAATTCCTTCGGTTGATCCATAATGCGCAGATTATATTTTATAATTATAATCTTTATCATCGTCCAAATTTTAATTTATAGAATTAAATTTCATCTGCGCTTCAAGGTTTATAAGCGATTTCAACTGTTTTACTTCAATTTAAAAGATTTCTTGGAATACTACAAATATTCAGCTTTATTCTAAGGGGATTCAATTCGCTTATTTCCTTTTGGCGTAAAATATGGGAAAATTCTAGAAGAATGGTTCGATCAAGCAAAAGGGTTGTCTAATGTCTAGTGTTTTTAAATGGACAAATCATTTTCCTAGAATTTTCCTATTTCGAACGCCAAAATGGAATAAGCGATCAGAATACCCTTAGCATAAAGCCAAAATTTTATTTTAAAAATATTCCAATTAGATAAATCTAAGAAGGATCAAATTCTTTTTTTCTAGAAAAGAGCTACCGGGTACTATCGAGCATCGCCTCGACTGAATTACATTTTTTATTCTTTCAAGCTTTATGCACTTTTTCTCTCAGTGTACGGCTGGCATTACTCTTTGTACTCTTTGGTCATATATAGTACATCAAACATTACAAAACTTTCATCATTGTGACATGAAATTATTTGTTTCGCTGCTTTCCTATCTCTCTCTCTCTCCCTCTCTCTCTCTCTCTTTCACTCTTTCTCTATTCATCCTTTGTGCTTCTTTTATCCTTTTCCATCATACATTCATTTCACTTGTTTAGATTTTATGCTGTGGAATTTTATTTATTGTATGACAGTTTTTTTTTCCTGCATATCTTTGCATGTATATGTAATGCATGTAATTTATATACATTTGTGTGTATTTGTATTATTGCAGTTGTATTTTCTCTTGTTATTTACTTGCATGTAATTTTGTTCATTGTTATTGTTTCGAGTTGTTTGTGTGTGTGTAGAGCAAAAATATAAATATAAATACCAATGAAAATGAATAGAATATAATATAAGTTACGTTATGTGGCCTTATCATCGAATTTAATTGATATAGTTTTTGGAAGCTCCCCATCTTCCAGTTGGTCCCGGCGAAGTCCATTCCATGTAATTTTTTAAATAACGCCCATACTGCCATTGACTAACCCTTCAGAAACGTTTAAATTTACTCTCAACATGACCCTTGCAGTTGGGATCTTTCGATTCATCGAGAGCATCAATGGTATAAATTTTTACTGATTTAGCCATCATGTCTACCATTTTATCATTATAGGAGTAGCCCTTAAGCATTAGAATAAATATATTTTAATATTTTTTTATTAATATAAATAACACAAAAAAAAAAACTATGAAATGATACCAATACTTAAATTATGTATTTCGTGTAAAATGTATTTTATCCATTAATTAACCGAATGCTTTTATAAGAAAAACCCAATTTCTTCGCGGAACTTAGCTCAAGGATGTTGCTTATAGAAAATAAGTTGCTTTGCAAGCAACAATACTTATATGGTATAGCATATGTATATAAAACCTATATAGTTCCCCGTGTGGTGGCGGGGAAAGAATACCACCACAGCCCCCCTGCTTGTCGTAAGAGGCGACTAAACGGGGATACAAAAAAAAACAGCAAGCAAGAACAGAAGACCAGAAGCTATTTTTATTACTTTGCAAACTTCGTACTAAAGGTATATTTCAATTATACGATTATTACAAGGCCATGTAATAACTTTTCATCCATCTTATTTTACAATATGCAATTGGGAAGAAATTAATTTATGATATGATGAAATGTATCCTATATCCTAATTGTGTGGAATGGGAGGACAAATATGATTATTTAGACAAATCTATCAATTTACTGTCCAGGAGATATTAATAGTTTTCGAGATTTAAGGTAATATAACAATTTTTCAATTAAAGATTTCCTAAACTGTCATTCTGATCGTATGATGGATCAAATAGCTTAAATTTAGTAATCCGTGACAAAAATACGAAAGTTGTGAGAATATCGTGAAATATAATTCAAAAATGTGACAGCACAGCCGTGTAAAGATTAAATAAATCTTATATATAAATACTTATTAAATATGGAAATGTATATATATATCCAACACAAGAATAAATCCTTTCCGAGATTTAAGCGTTTTATAAATTTATAAACTTCTTCGAAGCAAGGGAAATAATGCTTGAAGTATGGGAATACAACGAAGAAATATGATGTTTGGGGTCTAGGAGAGGAAATCATAATTTTGAATTAAATTAAACTGCTCTTTATTTATGATTTTATGTGGTGATATGAATCTATTTCTTTGACAAAAAATAACGAGGCATAAAATTAGGCGCAATCAAATAGATTTATGAAAATGATATGATGACACATGAAATATATAAGAAAATAATTATTGGAAGAATGATGTTGCTTTCTCTACCATCGCTGTCAATAACATCATATATATCACCTATATTCCCTTAATATATGCTACGTCTAAACGCATATAGCATGCAATCCCTTATTACGTTGGAAACATGCAATCGATAAAAACATCTTCGTTTATTGCAGGTGGTGTCACCCAATTAGAAATCAGACCACAACAATATAATGATTGGGAATTTGCTTTACTGCAAAAATGCTGGTTAATAACTACAACAAATTGTTATTTAAAAAAATTTTCAAGCAAGCTCTTACACAAAATGGCTCAAAATTATAGAAACAAATTGCAATTGCTTATAATAAATAATTTGATACATAAATTTCCTCCTATTCAAGTTCTGGAGAAATTGTAGCAATTTTTCATGGTAATCAAAAGTTTTTCCAGTAAAGGCATTTCCCAATGATTATTGTGTTCTGGTCTGATATCTAATTGGGATGACACAACCCCTGCAATGAACGTAGATGTTTCTATAGACTGCATGTTTCTAACGTATTCAAGAGATATGCGTTTAGACTTGGCGCTTCTAGAATTTCCACATTTCGTACGCCGAAATGGTTCTTAATAAAGAAAAAACAGGTTACTCCTCGATGGTATTACTATTTTTATATTTTCGGCAGATAAAGCAAATGTTGAAATTAAATCGTGCTTTTTCAAACATTATGCACTTTTGCTGGCATTTTATGTAGAACATCATAAATAGTACATATAGTATAGTACAATCTGGTCGTATGATGGATCTAAAGTTGCAACTAATTATTCAGTGAATAAAACGAAAAATCATTCGAAAATAATATCATTAAAAATAAATATCATGCAAGAGGCATTTACATAAAAATCAAATAAATAAATAAATAATAAAAGGACATTCGAAAATCGGAGCATTTCAATATTTATCTTTATCGCACTCATTTAAAATTGTCCAATATAGAACTTTAAATTATTATTTCGTAAAAGCTTAACCGATTTGATTTCGATGGACCAGCAGAAAAACCTATAGAATCGAGAAGACGTTTTAATCGTTTCGAAGAAGGTGATGGTACAAAAATAAACGTTCGTAGAAAACAGGATATTTACAGATATTTTGAAAAAAAAATTTTAGCGATGTTGGCGGAGACATATATTATATATATATAGCCGCCATTATTATATTCTTTCATTCGTTGTTTGCTATAATATATAAATACGAGGAATAATGAACGAGGATTGAATAAAATGAAGCACTTTTCTGTTCTACCGCTGTCAATAACAAGCATTTCAATATATCTATCCATACACCATACTATGTTATATATTAAAAAAACTGGATTTGATTTCGAAAGACCAGCTTAATAATTATCTGGAATTCATGAAATACGAAAACAAAAACGTTGGTAGAAAACCAACCATTTATGGTAATTGATACGAATGGCGAAGTTTATCCAAAAGGGAATAAGCCCAATTGTTACAATTTTATTTATTTAAGATTCAAGTGCTGCGGCAGAGGCATTGGAAACGGTAAGTCGCAACGCAAAGAAACGGAGACGTGCAAAAAAAGAACAAGAACATATGGAGGGCCCTCCGAATAGAGCAAAAAAATCGACGGAAAAAGACACGAAATTGCCAAATTCTGAAACTGCAAACATTCGACTAACCAATTCCGAGGCTTACGGAAATGCCAATGCCATTGAAGGCTGTACGCCGGAAACTAAGCATTTTTTTTTTGCATTTTAATCTAAATATTTTTATCTTGAGGAGAATGCTCAAAATGATGTAAAAATGGCAGCGGATCTAGAAACGGTAAAATATATTTATTTTTTGCTTCGTTTAATTTAACCTTTAACCTCAAGGAGTCCGAACTTGTCGGCTCCCAGAGACGCAAACGCTCCGACGGAGTAAATTTGGAACCTTTGAAGAAAGCGAGAAAAATGGAAGACGCAGAGAATCCACCAGATCCAAGCGATGTTGATTCCACATCATCCTCTTCATCCTGGGAACCATCGTCGTTGGGATCTGGTGGATCCACTGTGTCTTTCATTGTTCTTGCTTTCTTCTTCAAAGGCTCCGAATTTGCTTCACCGCCGGAGCGTTTGCGTTTTTTGGCGCCGACAAGTTCATATATAATTAATATAATTATATTTACCGTCTCTGGTTCCGGAGCCATTTCTACATTATTTTGACCATTTTCCTCAAGATACAAATATTTAGATTAAAATGCAAAAAAAAAATTATTACCTCTAAAACTACGGCATTTGCTTTGGTCTGCACAGTTTCGGGTGTACAGCCTTAAATGGCATCGGCACTTCCGTCGGCCTCGGAATTGGTAAGTCGAGTGTTTGCAGTTTCAGAATTTGGCAATTTTGTGTCTTTTTCCGGCGATTTTTTTGCTCTCTTCGGAGGGCCCTCCATATGTTCTTGTTCTCCGTTTCTTTGCCCTGCGACTTACCGTTCCCAATGCCTCTGGTGCAGCACTTGAATCTCTAGAACAATGGAAGTCACAGGGAAGCAGCCAGCTCAAAGCGATGTTGATTCCACATCATCCTCCTCTTCATCCTGGGAATCATCGTCGTTTGGAACTGATGGCTTCCCTGTGTCTTCCATTGTTCTTGATTTCTTTTTCAAAGGCTTCGAATTTGCTCCATCGTGGGAACGTTTGCGTTTCTGGGAGCCAACAAGTTCAGAGTCCATTATTATGCATCGGCATTTCCGATTTACATTCTGTGGTTCCAGATTAATATTCTCTTCTGCAGCTGGCTCATGGTCTGCCTCGGATTCCGCATTCTCCTAAAGAAAAAAATTTTATGATTAAAATACTGAAAAATTAATTTAACTTACCTATTCTTCACCAATTTGACAATGGTCTGCCTCGGATTCCGCATTCTCTTAAAGAAAACAAATTTTTAAATTTAAAATACGGAAAAAATTAATATAACTTACCGATCCTGTAGCCGATTCTTCAGCAATTCAACCTTAAACCTCAACATAAAGGAGTCTGAACTTGTCGGCTCGCAGAAACTCAAACCCTCCGACGATGGAGTAAATTTGGAGCCTTTGAAGAAAAAAACAAGAACAATTGAAGACACAGGGAAGCAGCCAGCTCCAAGCGATGTTGATTCCACATCATCCTCCTCTTCATCCTGGGAATCATCGTCGTTTGGATCTGATGGCTTCCCTGTGTCTTCCATTGTTCTTGATTTCTTTCTGAAAGGCTCCGAATTTGCTCCATCGTGGGAACGTTTGCGTTTCAGGGAGCCAACAAGTTCAGAGTCCATTATTATGCATTGGCATTTCTGATTTACATTCTGTGGTTCCAGATTAATATTCTCTTCTGCAGCTGGCTCATGGTCTGCCTTGGATTCCGCATTCTCTTAAAGAATAGCCGATTCTTCAGCCGATTCTTCAGCAATAGCTGGCCCATGCTGTGCCACAAGCACAAAATATGTATATTTTACCCGCAATCTTTGTAGGGTTTTTGGGATCCATCCCCACATTTTTATAATATATTATTTCTAAATCCAAATTAGTTTGAAAAAAATAATAATAATGCAGAACCTGCATTTAAAAAGGATTTAACAAAATTAAAACGCAAATGTATATAAATTACGCATATAAATATATATTTAAAATATTTTAAATCGATTTAAATGAATTTAGTCGATTTTCGATAGTAGTATTTAATGAGTGATCCAATTAAGCTTTTATTGACCGATTTTTGAATTGCGCAAGTATTTTATCTCGTATTAAATATATTTTTTAAATAATTCTGCTTTTAGACAAAGCAGTTTCTAGTCTACTGACAGGCATTCAACTAGCCATAAATCATTAATATTTGATTCCATTCATAACTTCTTTTAACAAATGACGAGAGACCCAGACAGGCTAATGAAAAGTTACTGCGACAAGAACAACGACAGCAACAACAATAACATTTGACAACAACAACATCATCATCATCTGTTCCAACTGGCTGCATATAGACATGGCGATAAGACTGGGCCAGAGACGCGTCTATGAACTGCAGCTTGGCTGCCTTCAGACGATAAGTTGTTGCTGTTAATTTTCTTGTAAGAGACTGCGAGAGAGACAGACAGAGAGAGAGAGAGAGAGACGGAGAGACTGCAATTTTTGTGCAGAAAGTCCTCAGACTGAGGTGTAAAATGGCGAAACCATAAACAAAATGGCAGCGTAGCCGTAGAAATGGCTTCGTTTTTATAATATAATATATTTTTATTTTGCTTTTATTTTTATTTTGTATTTGTTGTTGTTGCTACTCTTGCTGCGCTTTTGTTTGCACGTCTGAACATTGCTGCATTGTGTTTGTGTACATAGCTGGCGCCCAAAAGTCAGCAGGGTTCCAAGGGTTCCCTCGCACAACCCGCCACCTCCGGAGAACCTAGCTTAAACTGCCCCTAGCGCTGTGTCCAGCCAGTCGAAACTCAATGGGCGCTCTTGGGTCTTGGGCCTTGCCACAGCTAGAGGCACTTCCATTCCCCAAACCCCAATTTTGAAACACAAAATGAAATTGTTTTGGCTGCTCTATGCCGAGGCGCTGAGAGTTTTTAGTTCTTTTTAGTATGCCAAACAGCTGCTGCCATTGTCGAGGGATCTCCAAGAGGAGCCCCTTCGTCCCTACGCTGTTTGTTGCACAGAATTTGTAATTGCAATGTCGGTTAATTAAATACAGTTTTAGTTTATGTGCTGCCGCTGTGTCTACTCTACGCTATGTACAAGATATATGTACTATATACTATATATATGTGGCTATGTCTCATTGTATTGTTTCTTTTGTACGCGCCATTTTTCTTAGTTTTTAGCAAGCTTTGCGTTGGTTTTTTTTTTGGGAGTAACTCGGACCCAGGCTTGCAAAAAAATTTATTACTAGTCCCGCCAGTAGGTCCAATAAAATTTCCAAGTGTCGAAATTTTGTATGCCAAGTTGGCAAGTAAAAATAGCAAGAGAAATTAATAATTGAAATTTTTGTCTTCCTAATTTTAGAAATGCAATTTATTTATGCTCAAGTCGTATACCTTAAACCATATAAAAATAATGGAAATATGTATATAAAAACTATCCACAAAATTGTTTACTTTTATAAATGTCGATGACTATTTTTTGACTGCTTTAAACAGCTTTTTGGCACTTTGTCATGGCAATAGTGCCCTTTTGCCCGACCTAGGCCAATTTCGGGACAGTATTTTCTAGTAGATTTGTTGGTATTTTGTGCTTTTAAGTTAAGAAGCTCATTCATTCCCATTCTGCATATTCTTTGATTCAAACTGCCTCGTTTGGGCAGGTCACAGTAGTCCAAGAAAAATTATTTTAAATAAAAATGCTATTTAACTAATCTTGTAGTGCGATACTTGGATGGGACAGCTTTTATTCAGTAAAGAATTTTGTGCTTTTCAATACAAAATTTATATAATTGCAATAAATGCTTAACCCAAGTTATACCCAACTATGGTATTTAAATATTTCGTAAATAATTCGAATATTGCAAAAAAATAATATCAATTGAAAGACTACTAAAAAAATCAAACTACAGATTTAGTAAATTAAAAATTATATAAATTAAAAAAAAAATACTACATATTTATTTATTTATAAAGAATTCACCTACTACCGATTTAGTATTGATGTTGATTCAGTAGGGCTCCAAAGCACATTTAGAAAAATCGCTCCCTGTAGATTCAGATTGAGCGCAGTTTATTGGATATGGGAAAAAATTATGCGTAAAAATTAAGTTCCCAAGAATTTTGTAAAAAGATTTTAAAAACAGGAAAAACTCAGAAAACACAATCGCAATTTTTTTAATAAATAAATATGTATATTTTTTTAAATCTACGAACTAAACTACGCTCAATCTGCATCGCCGCGACTGGCTCTTTGCATTGCATTTCCAAAGGGAAATATATATATTGCTTTAAAAATATTAATTGATTGCAGTCGCTACAGATTCAGTGAATGCCTCTATATGGCAGCAATGGTCATCTGTTCGAAAATACAATATATAGTATATCATCATATATGCTTTAGTTTCTAATTATGTAGCTACTACTATATACATATATGCTTCTAATATAATAATATATAAAGTTTATGCGCCTAAAGCAGATTTCGAAATCAATTACAATTCTTGCTCCTCTTCTAAGTAGAACATATGTATGAAAGAACATTTTCGAAGCAGAAAGTCCGTAACTGAAGTTACAGGAAGAACACATGGAAGACAACGAACGTTCGCTGGAAGTGGAGCGTGCTAAGGAAACAGAGCCGCAAGTGCCCACAACGGAGCCATCCTTGGCGGCCTTTAACGATTACCTCCAAAAGAATTGCGCATCCACGAAAAATTCAATGCATGAAATTATAGAAATGTATGAAAAAACAATTTCGAAGCAGATTGTTTCGGAATCAATTACAATTGTTGCTCCTCTTATCCACCTAATAACTACCAAATCAATTACTTGAACGAACGCTTCCTGGAAGTGGAGCGTTCCATCTCGGCCTCTACTTGTATTATTTCTGCTTCGAAAGTGTTCATTCATGAATTTTTCGTGGATACGAAATTCTTTTCGAGGTAGTCATTAAAGGCCGCCAAAGACGACTCCGTTGCGAACACTTGCGGTCTGTTTCCTTAGCTCCACTGCCAGTAAACGTTTGTTGCCTTGCATGTGTTCTGCCTGTAACTTCAAACTCTGCTCTGTTCCACTTCCAGCTTTGAATTTTTTCTAATAATTGATTGTTTCGGAATCAATTACAATTTTTGCTCCTCTTTTCCAACTAGAATGATAAAGAAACTACCACATCAATTACTTCAACATATGTCAAACAATTAAAAATGTTGCTCATACGCACTGTATAACGAAGATACTTTGCTCTGTTTGCTTTACGCTTTATATTTTCTTTTTCGATGCTACATCCTTCAGCGTTCAGTTTTTCTTTTGCCTTTTGCTTAATTTTCTTTTCCTTGCACAGTTTTTTCATTGCTGTGACATTTGTTTTCTCACTCTTAATGGTTATCTTCAATTTCTGGCAATTGTCTTAACGAGCAAGTGTGATTCCCCCCCATCTTCTTTAAATGGAGAGTATACGTGACTCCGTGTGTGCGGTTCTTTCCTTGGGGGCTTTTGGAGACGCTTGAAAGAAATTGTTTTATAGCTTTGCTTAGATTGATCTATGTGGTCGAAGCTTCATTAATTGTACCTTGTGGTAAGACGAAGAGCTGAAGAAAGCCAAGAAAACAAAAGGAAATTGAACAAAGCTGATGTGGAACAGTCGCAGTTTGTAGAGAGCGAAAAACCCGCATACTGGAGGAAGCCAGTAAAACAGAATAACTTTACATTGGAAGATCATAAATGGAAAACATTAAACCCGAGCTCAGTTATACTCCTAGCAAGCAATCTTCTTCCTCGTCCAGAACATACCTTATAAGGATATTTGCATTGCTGTCCATAACATCCTGGAATTCCATCATTATTTCATCAAAATCCAACATGCCGCAGAACGAGGGTACTTCATTCACTGCAAGCTCTGGCTGTTCCACATCAGCGTTGTACAAAGCGTTTTGTGCGGCAAGAAACTGTTTTATATTTTATTTACCTTGTGGTAAATGTTAGGAAATTGTAGAACAGGATCTCAATCGTCAATATACGATGGCCAACTCATTATGACGACTGTGCTAGCTCGACGCCCAACTAGTCGTTCTTACAGCTAGGCATAAGTTCCAATTATGAACTGCACAGAAGATCGCTATGGCAGAGATGTGACTTAAGCTTGTAGAATGTACAAAACGGAATCTGTCGGATTTGGGATGGCTGCAGTCACATCTCTACCATAGCGATCTTTTGTACAGTGTTTTTGTACAACTCCGTCGGTCATAGCTCATAGCGAATACCTGCCATCATGTGTGTTAACTGTAACTCGTTACTATTACATTGGCTAACTCGTTACTATTACATTGGCTAACTCGTTACTATTACATTGGCTAACTCGTTACTATTACATTGCCCAACTCGTTACTATTACATTGGCCAACTCGTTACTATTCCATTGGCTAACTCGTTACTATTCCATTGGCTAACTCGTTACTATTCCATTGGCTAACTCGTTACTATTACATTGGCTAACTCGTTATCTTGCTTCAGTGTTGCAGCTCGGGCTGCATCTCATCGGTTATCGTTGCCGCACGTTAAACGGCTGTCGCCCCTCGGTCGGTTGGGCGGGTGGTGGGTGCAACATATCGGCACGGGATTTTCGCGCGTTCGTTAACAACATTGGACATAAACAAACCGGGCTCGAGAGGGGTTTCTCTTGGCCATTGTAATTCCAAACAGCAAGTTAAACAATAACTCAGTGGCGCAACGCGTTTAAATTATGACTTGGAGAGAGGCACGCGCACATGGCAATCAAATATTATTTATTTGATATTTACACATATAAAATTTTTGTGAATATACCCTGCCGCTGCACCTCCATTTGCTTCCTCTTTGGAAGGACATACCCAGCTTGAGTGCCTAAACAAATTTATGTAAATTGTGCGCGTCTTTTGCTATGAGAACATGGCGCATAAATTGGCTTATTACGCTATAAATTTTATTTATTTTGATGAAATTTACACAACGCATAAACGAAAAAGCAAGCGAATAGGAAATTTGTTCGGCAGGATGTGTGTATATAAGGACGAAGGTGGCTCATTGCCACACACATACACATGGCAGCGCTTCACAGCTCTTCAATATAATTTGCTTGATCTTAAAGCTTTAAATCAAAAGTATTTCATAATGAAGCAAATAAAGCGTTTTCAGCTTTTAAATAACGATAACGAATTAAATATGTTATATGGTATTTTTTGTGTATCTCAAAGGCGTCTCCGCCCGAATTAACGCCATCTTTTAGTTTAAGGCTTATACATATCGACTGGGTATATGTGGGAAGGCTTAAGCTGAATATTAAAAAGAGTATTTTCGTTTAAAACGTAATTTGGCTACATTATATTTAATCTTCTTTAAATTTTTGTCACATTCTAATACATATAATAATATCGATTGATGGAAGCAGCAACCAGTAATGTCAAAATTAAACAGCATCCGATGGTGGCGATGCCTGCTCTGCTTGATCGTCATCATCTTGGAAATGCCCAACTAGCTGTTGTTGCTCACGACCCAATTCAAAAAAACGTCCTATACGGTTTAGCTCGTCTATGGAAGCTTGATGCTGATCGCATTTGATTTGCTCTTGTTTCAGCTTTTCTTCCACTTCATCCACCGCCTTCTGATTGCCAATAAGATTTTCATTAATCTTATGCAGCTCTTGGGCCTCGTTCTGACTTTTGGTAAGTTGCTCGTTCAAGAGCTCATTATAGCTCTGTTGTTCCGCTTTCATTTTGTTTAGCATCATGTCAGCTTTTCGTAGATCCTCTGTTTGCTTTTCATTTATTTTTACGTAGGGATAAGCGTGGCTTTAATCCGATCCTCACGTTCTAATTGCAAATGTCGAATTTTTTGCTCCATATCACTACGAATTTTTTCCAGCTTCCAACATCGTTTCATGGACAGTTCGAGATCGCCTTCCTTTTTTTTTAAATTATCGGCGAGTAGGGTCTCATATTATCTACTTGCAAAGTGTCATTATAACGCTGCATTGTATCCTTTGCAAGCTGCTGGCACTGCAGTTTCTTGAAGAGTTTTTTGAAACTGTCCCTCTAGCTCTCTTTTCTCCTGAAGTAATTCTCCTCATCATCCATCATCCATCCATTATCCATTATCCATTATCCTCCATCCTCTATCCTCTATCCTCTATCCTCTATCCTCTATCCTCTATCCTCTATCCTCTATCCTCTATCCTCTATCCTCTATCCTCTATCCTCTATCCTCTATCCTCTATCCTCTATCCTCTATCCTCTATCCTCTATCCTCTATCCTCTATCCTCTATCCTCTATCCTCTATCCTCTATCCTCTATCCTCTATCCTCTATCCTCTATCCTCTATCCTCTATCCTCTATCCTCTATCCTCTATCCTCCATCCTCTATCCATTATCGTCTATCCTCTATCCATTATCGTCTATCCTCTATCCATTATCGTCTATCCTCTATCCATTATCGTCTATCCTCTATCCATTATCGTCTATCCTCTATCCATTATCGTCTATCCTCTATCCATTATCGTCTATCCTCTATCCATTATCGTCTATCCTCTATCCATTATCCTACTCCTACTCCTACTCCTACTCCTACTCCTACTCCTACTCCTACTCCTACTCCTACTCCTACTCCTACTCCTACTCCTACTCCTACTCCTACTCCTACTCCTACTCCTACTCCTACTCCTACTCCTACTCCTACTCCTACTCCTACTCCTACTCCTACTCCTACTCCTACTCCTACTCCTACTCCTACTCCTACTCCTACTCCTACTCCTACTCCTACAATGGCTGATACATCTTGGGCTTGGAATGCATCCACGTTTGCGGATAATTTATGCATTAACTCCAATATGGAGTTCTGCTACACTTGCAGTTGGTGATGCTTTTGAATCATGTCTGCTTTTCGAAGATCCAGGCTCGGAATTTCTACTTTATTAATCATGGCACATTTTGAAACTATCTCCTGTAATTCTACTCGCATATTATATCGATATCTTCGGTTTTGCTTTTGTCTCCGACAAACCAACATTGGGAACATTACAAGAAGTAGCCTGCTCACTCATTTGGCCAGCCCATTAATTAACGTGTGCAGAGAATCTTTTGACAACTTGGCATTAGCATCAGTCAGTTGCAAAAAAGTCTTTAAATTCAGCTGTATCTCGATCGGTAAATTATTGAGAATTTCGGCAAAATATTCTTGGCGGTCCTTTACGTACACCTAATGCAGTAGCAGAGTGTACACATAAATGTTATCTGCACCTACTATGTAGCCATTGATTGTTACTGGTATAAAATCGGGATATAAAGCTTCTATAAATTCATGCAACTGTTGTTGCTGTTGCGTACGAAAGTTTGTATGTTTTGCGTACTTCCTATAGAATGGCTCTGGTGGGTGTTCATCCGCAACAGCTTTCCCTAGAATCTCGTGAAGACCTTGATTCAGATCATTTGCCGCTATTAATCAAGTTTACAGCTAATGTTGCTATCTAGGATAAAAATCAAATGCTCCTACATCGATTTGCGTATATAAATACGTTCCAACGTCATATTAATATGAAAGCTCATCTTGAAATGGAAATCAATACCAATGAGGATATTGATGATGCCATTGAACAGCTACGCAGGAATATAACTGACGCAGCTAATCTAGCTGCTCCTACACACGCTGGTCACCGTCAACACCGGCCTCGCAATTCTCTTGATACGCAGACAGCGCAGCTTCTGAGGATAAAGCGTCGCCTGCGAAAAAATTATCTTCGAGCGCATGATCCAGCTGACAAAGCTCTCAATCATATAAGTTTCCCCTCGATACACTCTCGCATTTAAACACAATTGGTACCACACACTCGTGACTATTACATTGGCTAACTCGTTACCATAACTGGCTAACTCGTTACTATTAAATTAGCTAACTCATTACTATTACATTGGCTATCCGTTATTATCACATACACTGACTCGTTACTATTACATTGGCTTACTCGTTACTATTACATTGGCTAACTCGTTACCATTACATTGGCTAACTCGTTACTATTACATTGGCTAACTCGTTACTATTACATTAACTAACTCGTTACTATTACATCGGCTTGCTTCAGTGTTGCAGCTCGGGCTGCATCCCATCGGTTATCGTTGCCGTACGTTAAACGGCTGTCGCCTCTCGGTCGGTTGGGCGGGTGGTGGGTGCAACATATCGGCACGGGATTTTCGCGCGTTCGTTTTTTGATTTAAATTTTCTTTACTTTTAATTATAAATAAAGAAAAATTAAAACCGACAACCATTAACCCGACATGATCTAAAGGACTCGATTACTCGATGCTCCACTCTCATATAAAAAATGTATTAAAAACATATAAAAATTTTTGCGGCAACATAAATGAGCCGCATATATTTATGTGGATGGTGGTGTAGAGTGTGGGGAAGTGTAGATAACGATAGAAGGCGTTCTTATATACATATTGATTTCAGAGCAGCAACAACAAGTAAAGCTGATGACAGATAAGCAGCGTGCTCCGACATGGGGCACCCATCATCAAAGACTCCATTTAATGAATATCAAAATTGGCAATTTGCTTTTTTTTAAATCGATTTAAGGAATTTTTTAAGCCCTGTATATGAGCTGTGGCAGCTGATAAGCGGAACTCTGAAGGATATGGCTAAGATGTGCATGATTGCATTAATGCAAAGCATATGCATTTTAGCTTGATTTAAAAGTCATTGGTGTGTAAATTATGCGAGTCATAGCCAGGGTTGGCTTGATGGCGTGGAAAAGTAAGCCACATAGAGAGAGAGATACAAGCCAATGGTTCCATAAATCTAAGAATGTGCGGCCTCCAAGCAATGCGTACAAGTAAAAGCTGGTCTACAAACAGCAGTTGCCTTGATATGCAAATGACAGTGCAGTTTCGAGGATGGATATGTACCGGGAACTGGGTGCTCTGGGAGCTAGAAACTGGCAACTAGAAACTGCTGCATGGCAGCACATGCACATAAAACAAAACGAACGTCAATTAAAATGTAGAATTAGCTCAGAAATATAACCCAAAGGCAGAGGCAAATGACAATGATATTTGCTCTGGTTTCCAGACCACACAATGTACATACATTTGCTAGAGAAACAGCCAAAAGTTTTCAATATAATTGCCCCTAGGGATAGATGCAAATGCGACTGAGTGGAGTGTGTTCACTCCAGCTCAGCCCAGCCCAGAGCCAGAGCAGACAAATCCCAACAGAGTCTCTCTGGAGCTCAACACTGACCAGGCGTGTTGTGGATTGTGGTGGGTTGGTACTTTAACATTATTGCAGCAATTTCTAGTTGGCCAAAGCTCATAAAATCGAGTTGGTTGGGTTTTCTCTCTTTGCAAATGAAGTTGAATTGTAAAATTTCATTTAGAGCTTGAAGGGTGGCCAACGGAAGTTTGCCAAAATCCGCGTAGCTTCTGATATCAGCCAGCAACAACAGCAACCCTCTGCTGTACTAATACTACAATGACTTTGAATCGGAATTAATTTTCAGCGAAGCGATAAAGGAAATGACTATTTTGAAAAGTAACAGACAAGGCATATCCTGCTTTTTGTTTAAGGAAGCTGAAGAGACTGTACGAAGTTTATAATCCATAGGTGAGGCGGATCAATCTTTAAATTGATCTTATATTACTAGATATTTTTTCATTTTATTTGATTTCCGATTTTGATTTTGTAAAGGAGCACTACAAAATATGTGAAGTGAGTCGCTCTTCAATCTGGATCTCATACTAGTAGGGGGGGGTACTATATTTATGATTCAAGATTAATGAAAGAAACTTGTCAGCTTGTCAGCACACATTTCCGGAATCGTTGCCTATTTTCTAATGGCTTATGAGGATAGCTACGATGGTAATCCTGCAGGAGCAAAATGGTTTACAGGTGTCGGAAATTTTACTTGAATACTCCTGCAGCATTACGCTTGGCTTTCGCATCACTACCAGTGACGTCATACTTCCCAATGTTTAGATGTGGTTTATTATTATTTATTTTTGCATTTTTTTAAAACGAAAACTCGAACAAAACTTCTATTCAAAGATTGCCTAATCCAACAAAGCTGCAGATCCCATATATGCTGCACATTACCAAACAGTTAAGCTCTACAAAATCGGCTCAGAAGCCACCCACCTCCCCCTCTAAAAGCCCGTTTTCCCATACTATTACAGATTTCTCCGATTACATTTCATTTAACTGTGTTAAATTAAATCACAAATCAAAAATCAATTACAGTTATTACGACAACGACTGCGACGATGTCTACGATTTCCAATCTCTAAACGAGCCACCCGCTGCCACCCATACGATGAAGTCTATGCAGCAGCTGCAGAGCCACCGTCTCCCCCTCTCCCTCCACCCCACGACCAACCTCTCCTGCTTTCCTTATGCACAACACCCACAAAACGGCATACGGAAGCTGAGAGAGATCCAGCCGTATGGCAGAGGCAGCGCTGAGGCGGCACATTCCTGCAATCTGTTCGTGCGGCGCTCTTTTTGCTGCCTTTTACCAACTGTGACTTTTGTAGCCAAGTCCTTTTACTTTTGCCCCACTGCCCCGATACTTTTCTCCAGTACGTCGTAGTACAGCTGCCTTCATCAATAATGATGTTATCGGTTACAACAGACAGCAGCAGCAGAGAAGTAACTGAAGCAGCTACACAAAATGGCGGTAGAAGCACACGCTGCATATTTATTTAAAGTTTTATGGCCAGGCCAAGGGTGAAACTGACTTGGTTAAATTGTGTGTGGGTGTGTGAGTTAGTCATTTTAAGGGTCGCAAGGAAGCAATTCCAACTGGTTTTTAATTTCGATTTGATAAAGATTTTAATATTGTTACAGCAATATTATATTATTATATTCTTATTACGCCGGAAGTTTACAATAACATTAGGACAATTGGTAATGCCGTCTCCTAATCGATCAATGCATGATTAATTTTAATTGAAAGAAATGCAACAAATCAAATTAATTATCAATTTAATCGTACTGCCCAGGAACGTGAAGATCGCATTGAACGTGAAAGAATTCGGTTAAAACAGACCCGTGAAGCGAGACATTTGCCTTATAATGGTGCAAGATTGAATCGAGTTGCAAACTAATCTAAAAATCTTATATTTTTCCAGATAAGCTAACTAGAGAATCTTACGATGTTTATTCACTTAAAGAGTATTCAAAAAAATTGGGCAGGACAACGTCTGCCGGGCTTACTAGTCCCCTAATAAAGCAGTGGCATACTTTTTTTTTGAAAACATTTACTTTAAAGTCTTCTAAACAAATATGCTTTGTAACGCTTACAAGTTTCTTAAGCATAACAAAGGATATTTTTTTAGTTTATTAAAATTTTTTTTTTAAATTTTACAAAAACGATCGTGGTCAATTTACTTTACATTACACAGAGCTAATGATTTATCAGAAATTTTTTTAGACCATAAGCTAGATCTGAGCATCGGCTCGATTTTAAATCAATTTTTGTTAATTAAGCATCGATCTCTTTTAGCTATTCAACTTTGCGATATATCTACATTAGAGTGTATCAATTTATATGGGCTTTATTTTATTTATTTATTATTTATAAGTCTTTCTGCCGGTATTGAGAACTAGATAATCATGCTTATAACGATTAAATTAATAATTTTGGTAATTTCACATTGAGTTCAAAAACCCTCTCCAAATTAAAATCAACATTTAGTCGTTTCTTGTAATTTTTTTATAATTGATGGTTGTATACGTGTCAATTATATTATATATTCCGATTTTTAATCGTTGTTTTTACTTTTTTAATTAGCGAGGATTTCATATTATTTAAAATTTTTTTTGTCATTTTTATTTATTGTTTTATCGGTCTGTTTATCGTAGTGTCATGTGTACCTTATTTATCATTATTCCTTTTTTATTATTTTTATTCTATTTTTTTTTACTATTTTAAATTTTTTTTTTTGGTATATCTGTTATATCTGTCTGTCTGTTGTTGTGTCGATTTTTTAATTTTTTATTTATATTATGTATAAATATAAATATATATATATAGTTGCTGTCTTCATATAATGTTTTCTTAAATATCATGATGCCAGTTTTTTTTTTTAATTTAATTCCATAAAAGCAGGTATATCTTTAACCGTTATGTAGCCATCATAAATAAAAACGACTTGGTTCCGGTTCATTTAACAATCAATAAAAGAAGTTTATTTTTGTTTGTATAATTATGTAATTGTAAAATTTATATACACGTGTAAACAAGTGGATCTGATTGATAAATTCGAGATGCAACACTGTCTTTTTATGTAACTGTAAAATTTATATACACGTGTAAACAAGTCATCTTTAAACTGGAGATTGTAATTATGTAATTGTAATTGTAGCATATTGTATTAAGTGTTAACGGTTAACGATATATCTGCTCCATGTTTTTGCGTCGAGTCTTCATCAGGCGATCAATCCTCACTCCGGATTGCAACCGAATTTTGACAGCTATTCAACATCTAAATTCCGTTTGTAACAACCTATTTATGCCAATTTTTCAGGAAATATTTGAACATTTATTTATTTTATTCACCAAATAAAAAAAGTAGATTTGGCTAAAAATTCGTGCGTGTAATTAAAATAATTATGAATGGTATATATATATTTAAGTCTCATTATTGGAGACACTGGCACTGGAAAAACTACGTTTGCAAAACGCCTAGAACCCTATTTTTAAAAAATAAACCAAACTTTGAACATAATAATATAATAAAACAAGAAAAAAGTGTATAATTTGTAGAAATAAAATTGTCCACTTTATGCAATTACTGTTTAAACCAGTTGTGAATTTTAAACAACTGCAAACGAAAAATATGTTCTACTCAGCTAACAGCGATTATATGTTAGAGTGGGCCATCTGTTGGTTTATTTGTTTATTGCATTTTATTCATACATTTGCTACACAACGGGAGAAACATATATGCCATATGCAAGTTTGAACCAAATCATTTACGGTAAATTTTCCCCGTACGTTGATCTGGAACTCGCCAATTTATATGGCATGTAATAATGCAATATGAGGCTGGATACAAAGCTCCTTTGCATTCAACCTTCAATCTTTGGCCATAAAAGTTGGTCATATTGGCTTTGTAGCGATCGGAACTGACGGTAGCCGCCTGGATGGCCGCATTTTCAAAGAAGTACGGCCCATTGATGCCACCATCCTATATTTCACACCAAACAGTGGTTTTTTGTGGATAAAGTCTACTCTTGATAATATTTTGAATTTTTATTTGGTTCTATCAATTAAAAGATTAAGCGGCGCTGACAATGGTCTAAAATTTTTTCGTCACAAAGTGATCTTAACAAGGTTCCTCATTTTTCCAAGGGATTCATAGATACTAAATATAGTGTAGAGCACATAGTACAGTATATATTTTATTAGAATAACATGTATTGTAAAAATTGCTATAAAAACGCCTTTTCAAAATTATGTATTTTAAATGCCACACAGATTACAACCAACTTCTCTAAGGGTCCCGATTGAAATCTAATAAATTAATATTTAAATTTAATAACAGCGGCCAATGGCTTTAAAATTTCACTGAAATAAAAATATTTACCAATCTCGCCGGAATATGCTAAAAGTTCTAATAATAAACTTTGATTATTTTATTAATTTTTTTTCAGCAGTTAATTAATAATTTTTATTTTATTCCAGAATTTTCTATGCTTTTATCACAATTTCATATAAACCTTTTAAATTTCCCTTCATTTAATTTTAAATAATTAAAACTTCCCATTTCTAACTAACAAATTATTTCCCCAGATACACTTTGATTTTTAATAACACAATAATTAATTAAATTTTTTTCAGCATCTACCAATTACTACTAATACTTTTATTTTTCATATTAATTAATAATTAAATTTTCTCAAATTATATTTGCCCTTTTGCTGCTTTTCTAAAAATTCTAAAAAAAAAACAAATTAAAAATAATTATACCAGATACGCTTTGGCTGCTTTTCTAAAATTTCTAATAACACGATAATAAACTACATATTTAAAATTTTTCTTTCAGCGTCTACTAATTACTACTAATTTTATTATTTTATATTAATTAATAATTAAATCTTCTTATAAACAAATTAAAAATTTGTCTTTCAGCATCTACTAATTGCTACTAATATTTTTATTTTCCAAATTAATAATTAAAACTTCTTAAATTGCATTTTTATACTATTTTCTATTTAACTTCCCCAGATGCCAAAGCTTTTCTAAAAATTCGAAAAAAAACATTTACTTAAATTAATTAATTTTTATTTCAGCAATTTAAATTTATTCAAAATACAATACAGCATCTACTAATTACTAATTATTTTCTTGCTCTTAATATTTATTTGTTTTTACAGCACTTATAATTATTTTTTTTAAATTGTATATAATTAACCATTTTTTTTTCTACTAATTACTAATTATATTCTTGCTCTTAATATTTATTACTTTTTACAGCACTAATTAAATTTTTCTAAATAATATATTTTCTTTTTTTAGTTTCCTCCCAGTTACTCTTTTGCTCGTCGCTCTCTTTTTAACGTACTCTAACTTATGCTCTTTTAATATTAACCATTCTGACTTACCATTTTATTAAAAATTTTTCTCTTTTAATTAATTTTGTTTTTATCCCCGAAGCAATTGGACTATCGTGCTCATGAGAAATATGAGGCATTAGCCAAAGAGTTGGCTGCCGAAAGAGCCCGATTGGAGGACATTGAATTCGCTGTTCTTATGGCTAACCTTGCTCAGCAACGAATCGACAAAAAAGCTGAGGAATCTGATGGCGAAGTCGACGAATTGGAAGATAAAGTTGAAATAAAATCTAAGCCGCCGCAATCTAAGCCGTCGCAAGGTAAAAAATCGATACAGCAAAAATCAAAATTTACAAAATAAACAAATTGCTAATTTTCACAGAAATTAAGCCCTCTGGCAGTAAAGCAAGTTAAAGAAATAAAATTGAATTTGGAATTTAACTTTGTCAAAATAAAAACTAAAATGGAATTAAATAAATTTTAATTTGTAATTTAAAAAAGTTTTTTTGGTTTGTAATTACTTAAAAAATCATCGTAAAGCTGGAAACCAAATTGCAGGATAGGCCCTGAACTTCAGTATAACTTCTGTGGGTCCGCCTTTATTTGCAGATATTAGTGAATATTGGGCAGTGTCTCGGATAAGAGAATAGTGGAATCAAACCGATATGTGCGGAAACAGGATTTGGTTTTAGGGGAATGTCGGAGTTCGCCTCGACTGTTGAATTTTTGTTTAGTCCACGGTCAAGGCGGAAATAAGCAATAATACAAAGGCATTCTAGAACTAATCACTGAGCCTAATGTGAAATGGGTAGTGATGACATTCAAAACATATAAATCTGAGATTTCCCCCGGGGCCCGGATATTCTCTCTCCTGGCGACAGCGTTACTATAATGTTCGTACTATTAAAAACTGGGCAAAGTTGCCACCAAAATGTAACTAGTCTAGTTCCTAGATAGATCTATATGGTAAGCAAATAGCAGTCAAATCGGCCTTAAGGCTAAGAGGATATTCGGATATAGCCATAAGTTCTAGAGGACACTCTACTATTCTGCGATAAATTTCCGTAAATTCCAATGGAGTTATTCTTAGACAAACCTTTCAGTGTAAGTTTCCCATCTCGGGAAGATTGGAACAATGGTGTACCAGACTGCAATAGCAAGATTACCATTTTTACGGACGGATCTGAACTCAATGATCAAATGGGAGGGAGTGTCTATTCGTAATCGTTGGGCATTAACGAATCCTTCTGCCTACCAGATCATTGTAGTGTTTTCCAAGCAGAAGTCATAGCTATATGGAGAGTATTCTCATAATTAAGAATCGTGTCTTAACCGAAAGGGAAATTCAGATCTGTTCAGGCTGCTTTAAAAGCTCTACAGTTAGGCTCACATCCAAAACAGTAATGGAAGCTTCTACGAGATGCTACTGAATTCTTCACCATAAATCTGTTTTGGGTACCAGGTCACCGATATATCGTGGGCAGATTGAAAGGATGATGAGCTCGATAGACGGGGTACAACGGCACCACTTCAGCCGGATAAGGTGTTGGTACCTAAACCGCTAGCAACGTATAAATTATTAATAGATAGAAGTATCATTAATAGGAAAACTTGTCCGCAAGGAGCTATAGATGGGAGCAAGCAACTTTTAAAACTCAGCAGACTAGACGTAACGACCACGATAGGGGCTTACTGTAGAAGCTGTCAGGAGGTAGAAGGAGAGGAGGAAACAGTGGAGCACCTCCTGTGTGGATGCATGGCTCTATGCAGGAGGAGACTGAAAACACTGGGTTCCGAAAGTTTTGGCAATATTATTGAATCAAAAAGAGAGAGTAGAGGACTAAATCAAGTGGCACCACAACGGGCCTTTCATAGGTCTAGGTGTGTCGGAATGACAACCACTTCTACCTAGCCTACCTACCCTAGTCCGAACCCGAAATCCCCCTTGGGATTATATACTGTATATTGATCAGTACCCTCGGAATAAAGAAAAGTGCAAAAAACTGAACAGATGGAACAAGGTCATGTTTGATTAATTATTCTTTATTTGTTCAGTTTCTCAGGCAGGAGTAGGATTTGCTTTTGAGCTGCTGGTGCTATCCATGCCAATATCATTTATTTTATTTCTTTTACAATCTATATCAGATTTCGTGGAATTCAATGAATATTGGACAATACCCTCGGAATAGAAAAGTGTAAGAAACCGAGTAGAAGGAAGAAGGTTATCTAGGACTCTGGCATGGACTATTCATTCTTAATTTTGGCAGTTTCTCAGGCAGGTATGGGAAATGCTTTGGAGCTGCTGGTGCTATTTCTTTTCCAGTCTACATCAAATTTCGAGGAACTCAATTTCATTTCGGACTGCACTTTTAATTAATTGTCTAGCCAAACCAATGACAACATCAAGCATTAAAAGCCAATGAATCTGAGTGCTCCATAAATGCCAACAACATGCAGATGCACACTCACATACATGCATATACACACATATATTTACTAACACACTCACTCAATCTCTCTGACACAGATACAAAGCAAAAGACTAAGAACTGCATCAAAAGCTGCTTAAACATGGCGTTGATGATGACAATGCTTGATAAGGATAAGGATGAGCAGGATGATGATGATGCTGCTGCTGTGGCTGCTTCTCTAACCAAGCCGGACGCAGCTTTCCCAGATGCTGTCTAAAAGTCAGCAGACTCATCAACATTGTCAACCCGATGCTGAAACTCTTCAAACTATCACTGCACTGCAGCAAAGTGGACGCATTTGTAGAGTAACCAACAACTTTCGCAGGATACTTTTATCGCGACTGTTAAAAACTTCAATAAAACGTGTGGAACCAAAAGAAGATAAATGTCCGACGTATACGTAATATTTGTTTGGTTGTAAATGCAATCTTCTCGCAATTTAATGTGTCTGTTGTGAGTGGCTAATAAAAGGAATTAAAAACAATTTGAGTGTAGCAAAAAAAAAAGGATTGGGTGTCATTATTAAAACCCATGAGCTGAGCTGACAAATGAGTAATGTGGCAACACCCCAAACTGTCTGCGGGATTAACGAGTAGCATAAACCAGCTGTCTTTTTATTTGGCAGCCATTTTTGTAAACGAGCAAAGTTGACGCTCTTGAATCAGCTGCTCGAGGGGGGGTTCAAGGAGCTCTTTGCTTTGTTTGATGTAGTTGTTGGGATTAAGTGCACAGACAAACACCTTTAGTTAAATTATATTTTATTTGCAAATGCATGTGAAATGAACTCTCGGCATGGTCGTTGGCCGCAGTTGCCCAGACGCAGCTGCAGCAGCACTTTGAGAGAGGTCCTTTAGACGTAATAAATTATTTCATCTGTTTGGCAATAGAAGATACAAGAGTAAATGACAATAATCCAAAATGAAAGCCATACAATTAAAAATCAACAGTATGACGTAGGTTAGCATAGCTGCTGGCCAATTCACAAAAATGTCATTGCAACCAATCTAGTAAAATACTGTGTATAGTAGTAGACATTTTTAGGCCTTTTCAAGCACTGGCTTACCACAAAGTACAAAGAGCATTCCAGATTACAACAGAAGGCTGGCAAAGAAAAACTGAGTAAACTCGGAGTTGGGAAAACAAATGGCATGACCTGCAGCTGGGTTTTTCCAATTTTAGAAATGACAAAAATTTTTAGTAAATTGATTGCATTTTTTGGGTAAAAGGTAGTAATGGCTTTGACTAGTGGTGGACGCCCCTTGATAGGCAAAGTGGACTTGGTCTTTAATTAGAAATCCAAAAAGATAGTTTTCAATAAATACGAGATAAATAGATATTTGAGAGCTACGTTTGCATGGAGGCTTTATTAAAAAATTTTATAGGTGATTTTAGAGTGTCATAGTAGGTATTTTTCAAGATGAGCGCCTCTAACCATTGTTTATAAAATTATACAATTAATTCAATAACTTTTCCAAAATTCAATTTTAAAGATGAAATCTCTCTTTATGGTCGTCAAAGCAAAGTAAATTTAAATCTTATTCTCAGTAAAATATTATCGCTCTTTCTACCTTTTAAGGTCGTATGAAGACTTTGAATATTCAAAATAGCGAGGATACAACGGTCAGTAGTTACTCGATAATTTAATCAGTATTTTTCTTCTCAGAAAAATATGTTTGCAATCCCTTTAATATGCGTAACCAACATTTCAAAATGGCGGCGCTGCAATGGCCGCCAAAGCAAGGTAACTATAAAATTAAATAATTATTTTAAATCTTATTCTCAGAAAAATATCATTGCAACCCCTTTAATATGTTAAATCTCTTTCTACTTTTTAAGGTCGTATGATGACTTTGAATATTTCGAAATGGCGAAGCTATAATGGACGCCAAGGCAAAATAACTCCATAATTAAATCAGTATTTTTAATCTTATTCTCAGAAATACATTGCAACCCCTTTAATATGCTAAACTGACTTTATGGTAGTGGATTATAACATGAGTACCTAATTAGTTCTTAAAATTTCAAAATGGTGGACCAGAGCTGGGGCTTGCATTGCCGGAGAATGAAATCTGATTTTCAGTTCTGGGCTACAAAAATAGAGCCATACCCAAATGAATTAGTGGTTATACTTGGAAAATTGTTGAAGAAAGGCGGAAAACAAAACTGCAATATAAGGCTCTCTCAAAACTGCAGTGAAAATGCACTATATTAGAAAGCTATATTCCATTACAAGAGAACTATCGGGACTAAGTTGTCGTAATGAAAAACCAATTCGTGCAAAGGACGGTCGCCTTCTCACAATTAAAGATGAGCAACTACGACGTTTGGCTGAGTATTTTTGCGAAGATCTTAACAATCCGCTGGGCTTAGAAGAGTTTGAGAGCACGAGAGCACCAGCTACGGATCCCAATATTGCACTACAGAATGAAAGGTTGGATAGAGTTCTTCACTCATGGGGCGCAAAGTCATACAAAGGAGGCCGTTTAATCAGTTAGAAGATCTTGAATGCGCAGACGATCTATGCTTATTATGCCATAAGTGCTTCGATCTTCAAGACAATCATGAAAAAATCAACATCTGCTCGCGTAAAGTTGAATTGGAAATCAATAGCGACTATGGATCCCAATATTACACTACAGAATGAAAAGTTGGATAGCGTTCGATCTTTTGTGTATTTGGGCAGCGTAGTTACAAAGAGAAGCGATGCGGACGAACCACGCATTTGCAAAGCGAGATCTGCTTTTGCACAATTGGGCCACATATGGAAATCTAATCAACTTACTACCAAAACAAAACGTGAAGTCTGAGCTCTTTTATGGGTGTGAATCCTGGAAAGAAACATCCAGTATAAATTCTCAGATTCACGTGTTTGCAAGCCAGTGATTTTAGTGGTCCCAAAGAATTTCAAACAATGATTTATGGTCACGCACCGAGCAAACACAGGTAGCGTATGAAATCAAATGCCGCAAATGGAACTGGATCGGCAGCACAGTAAGACGACCAAATAACAATATCGCTCGACAAGCTCTCCGCTGGAACCCACAAGGTTCTAGACGTCCCGGGGCGTCAGCTAAGACATGGAGGCGTACAATCGAAGCAGAAATGTGAAAAACCAATTATATTTACATGGAAAAGTTAGATTTAAGTTGAGGCTCTATGCTCCACTTAGGAGTCCAAAGTTCATAGTAGTAGTATGTAAGTATGTGTTTTTGGGCTGCTTATCTTGAATCTGGGGTTTGAATTTCAAACTTTCAAAATGGTGGACATCTAACTACTACTTCTATTTCTATTTTCTTTTTAACTTTTTGAAGATTCCACGAACTCTTTGTACTGCCACTAAAATTCATGTATATTCGTTGTAATTCAAATGTAAGCAAGAAACCATTTAGACCCGGTACTGGATGACTCCATTTACAATGACGTTTCTGACTACCTTATATTTTGGAGGAATTTCCAAGGTTACGGTCTCTCTGATTTGCGTTCACTTCGAGAGAATCAATGGACTCCTAAAAATTAAAAAATTAAAAAAAAAATTAATATTAGTCAATTTTTTTTATTGGAACTTATAGCAAAAATTTGGAATTAGTTTACAAATTTTCGGAAGACTAAAAATAATACGATGCCTAAAACTTTTCACAAACCACTAATTTTAAGTTTTTTTTTTTGTAAATTTTTGAGAAATTATTATATGTAAATTTTTAAATCATTTTTGAAATATTATTTTGTTTGAAATTTTACAAAATTTTTTTATTGAAATTATTTAATATTGTTTTCGAAAATTATTTTATGCAAAATTTTTTAATATTTTTTAGGAAATTATTTTATGAGAATTTTTTAATAATTTATGGAAGACTATTTTAATTAGCATTCTTTAAATCATTTTTTGGAAAATACTTTTATTTGAATATATTTTTTTTTAATTTTGTAAAATTATTTTATCGGAATTATTTAATATATTTTTACAAATTTATTGTATACGCATTTTTTAATATTTTTTTAGAAAATTATTTGTATTATAATTTTTTAATATTTTATTGGATGATTATTTTATTTGAATTTTCGAAAATAATTTTTGGAATTTAATAAAATTTGGAAATTTATTTTATGCGAATTTTTAAATATTTGATTTAGAAAATTATATTATGTTTGAGTTTTTTAATAATTTTTGGAAAATCATTGGAAATCTGGGAAAGCATGTATAGTTCAGCATTGTGGGGTGTAATTACTCTGCCACTCTTCCATTGCTTATTTTATTTTCTGGCAAATTTTTTCATTATATTCTCCTAGAAGTGTAGATGTATGATTCACTTGCTATTTTTCGATGCATTCAAGAGGACCTCCAGCCATACACATACTGTTCACCTTATACCATAAATGCTTATTACCATCAATGCATATTAATTTGTCAGCCAAATAGTTGGCACGGCCCATTATTTGTCGACTACGTTTCTGCCGCCGTCCATAGACCGGGAACCGGCGACGCTGTTAAGCTGCCGCAGACAAAGTGACGACAAGTTTCAACGCTCCGGATCTTTGGTATAGTACAAAAGTATAGTCCGTTTGTCTCGAGGCCAGAGAAACATGAAAAGGCTGGTCTGGTCTGGTCCAGGACTAACGGCCGTGGATGTGCTGCGGTTGCTGCAGCAATAACTCAAATGATAATCATAATAAAAAGAGAAGGAAAGCCGAGCGCACGTAAGTATGCAGTACAAAAAAAATGTATAAAAAATTTTTTATAAGGAGACGCGCCGGAGAAAGTCAATTTGTTAAACTGCAGCAGGCAGTTGGACGGACGGACGGAAAGGAAAGGGAAAGAACAGGATAGCTAGCCGGCGATAAGGCGACAGCATCAAGCAGTCAACACTAGAGAGAGAGCTAGTGTTGGACAACGCGGCGTATGCGTCATGCAAAAAGTGGGACAAAAATATGCTCGGTGGTTGGGTTTGGCTTACGATAAAGTACCAGAGAAAAGTCCGTTTATGCTTTCTTCTCCGCACTTATTTTATTATATTAAATTGATTTCTTGCAGCAGCAGTGGCAGAGACTGAGACAGAGGCAGCGGCAGAGGAAGTGGCAGCGGCAGCAACGATGACGGCAACGTCGGCACTTTGTGCGCCAAGCCGCATAAAAATTAATATAAAATGAAAAGTTTGAAATTTATTACAAATTGAATTGATTTATGCAAGAGACGCTGGCAAAGGTGACAAAGTGAAAAACTTTGCCAACTTTTTGCAACGACAGAACCGAGAAAATTCAATTGGCGCTTAATTGAAGGCGGCAAAGTTATATGCTGGCCTGCAGTCTGTTAATAAGATAAAAATAAATAAGCCAGCAGTAATAATTAATGCAATGTTTATTGAATAAAACATAAACTTTTGCATGTAAGGTAAACACAGAATAGCATAATAATAATAACATGCAGCAAAAACATTCAATGGTTGAAAATCAACATTTGCAAAAATATTTTCGTAACAATCAATTGAATGGAAAATGTTGTTAACCTTAACAAAACAACTTGGAATTCAAATAAATATTTGCAGATGTTGCAGTTTTGCTTCGGGGATAATTGTAGCTTAAATTTCATATACAGGGTGCGCCATTTGTATGTGGTCGATGGAAATATTGAATAACTTTGACAGATTTCAACCGATTGACGTCGTCGAACACATTTTGGAAAGGTTATTGCATAACAGTTTTAACCATGAATCGATTCACGCCCAAGGAACGTGCGGAAATAGTGACAATGTTCATTAAATCGGAGCCCGATTTTTGGGAGCGAATTTTAATGACTGATGAGGCCCATTCCACGCTATCTGGCACTGTAAATAAACAAAACTGTCGCATTTGGGGAAAGAAAATCCTCATACTATCCATCAAACTCCACTGCATGATCAGAAAGTGACTGTTTGGGCCGCTGTCTGCTCAAAAACCATCATCGGTCCGTTCTTCTTCAGAGTTGGGGAAACTGTCAATGGGGATCGGTATTGATGGATGTTGGCACACTCTGTTTTACCAGAAATGCGTGAAAAAGGTCTTAAAGGCTTTTGGTTTCAACAAGACGGCGCGACATGTCACACCGCGAAATCAACGATGAACTTCTTGCGTCAAAAGTTTCCATCGATCACATTCAAATGGCGCACCCTGTATATATATATTAAATATTTTTCCTTGAGGTACTAGTAGGTGCCTTAAATACTAGTTTAAAGCTAGTGTTAGGAGTTTTGAAATGAAATAAATATTCAGTGTTTCAGAAATTTAGAATAATAAAATAAATTATGCTTTAGTCAATCCCCTATCCTACCAATCCGAAGGAGACATAATGTAAACAGGCAAATAAATTCTAGCCCTCGCACACCAGAGGTAATTGAGAGTGCAATTAACACCCTGAAAAAAAGCAAAGCTCCTGGAGCAGAAAAAACCGCCTTGAATGCTTCCAAGCTTCCAAATCGGCGTTGAATGCTTCCAATTGAATGCTCACATGATGGCGCAAAAGTTAACTCCGATCTTGGAAGCTGTTTGGATTTCTGAAAATGTACCTAAATCTTGGAAGGAATCGGTAACTATCAAGATTCCGAAGAAGGGAAGCCGACAAATATGTTCTAACTGAACGGGTATCTCTCTCCAGCCAACCATCATGAAAATCCTCAACCAGATCATACTAAGCTGCATTTCCGAGCCACTTTACAACATTCTACGTAGAAATCAAGCTGGCTTTCGCCCTCAAAGATCTTGTATATATCTAATAAACACTGTACGTATTATGGTAGAGTAATCCGAGGAATTCAACTCTTCGTAATATTTAGTTTTCATAGATTTTCTGAAAGCGTTTGACACCTTTGAAAGGGAAGCATTTTGGGTGGCAACTTCGGAGCTAGAGGGATTTCAGACAAAATTATTAATATCATAAAAGCGTCGTATACTGGGTCCTCAAGCCGAGTTTTGCACGGCGGACAACTAAGCGATCCTTTTGAATGTAACAGCGGTGTGAAACAAGGACGCACACTGTCGTCCTTGCTCTGTATCACCGTTCCTGATTTGGAATTTGAAGCAGCTGAATTAAATAGTTTTTGAATCAACTGAAAATTTAACCGTAACCTAGGAGATCTAGAATATGCGGATGATGTTGTACCATTTTCTTCCAGCCATTCCCGTCAAAACCAGTTAGATAGACTCGCGACAGAAGCCTCAAAATTAGTATACCCCAAGCCATATTACATCTTCCGGAGGAGCATTGGACGATGTAGACTGCAGGATTCTTAAAGCCAGAGCTGCCCTTGGACAACTAAATCGATTCTGGCGAGAAGCGAATATCCGGCAAAAAACCAAAATACGAGTCTTCAACGCATGCATAAAGTCGGTGCTGTTATATGGCTGTGAGACATGGCTCATTACCAATATCATTGTCAAGAAGCTCCGAACATTTGTCAATCGATGTCTTAGAAGCGTATTATTATATGGTGGCCCCGAACCACTTTGGGAACTTTGCGAACAAAAACCAATCGAATTTGAATTTCGCAAGCGCAAATACGGTTGGTTGGGTCTCTCGCTGCGAAAAGATTATGATGATATGCCGCATGCAGTTCTGGAATGGAACCCACAAGGCAATCGATCCAGAGGCAGACCTAAAATGACCTGGCGCAGGACGCTCAACCGGGTGACCGGGAAATATCATCGAGCTACGAGCAATGGCGCGAAACAGAGATCACTGCAAGTCCTTTGTTAATAACTTATGTGAATGACTACGTTTATAAATTGTTTAAATTATGAATATGTCCATAATAAAAATAAATAATATCTTAGTCAATTTAAAAAACAAATTTTAGACCAGACAAATGATTTATCCGAAAGGAATACTCGCAAAAAATATTACCTTCCCTCAAATCAACTCAAAATTCGAATACGTTCTTCCGAAAAAAGAAATGTAGCAGTAAGTTCATACTTATTTTCTGATAATCGGTTTAAATAGCTCGTCACTTAAGTAAAATAAAAAAATTTCCATAGAATAAAGGGACTTGACTCAAGGATAAGTTCCTTTTATATCTAATAAATTACCTCTGCACAATCTATTCTCACCTACCCTGAACTTCTCACTCACCCCGCGCAATTTTTACTTCAAAGCACTATCAAACAATTATTATTATTATTATTTTAATTGCGTGAACCCAATAAAAATTTCAATAAAAATTCATCAAATATATTTATTACAACTTTTTCTGACAGCCTTTGAAAAATTTCCGCCTCAATTACATGCAAAAAAAAATGTAATTGAATTGCCATATGAAATTAATTTAAATCGAAATATTTTATATTGCACGCATTGTTTAATAGAAGCATAAAGGAAAATTAAATGCTAAAAAAAACAAAATTATTAATATAAACATGATAATAAATACAAGCATTTTTATTTAATTAATTGATTTTAGAAAGGCAAATTGCCCAAGTGTTTGACTCATTTTTTATTAATATTTAATTTAATTAGCTGTGAAATGTCAAATTAAAAATTTTTTATTTAATTTCTTGCCTATGAAAGAGAATAAAAAAGGATAAAAAATTAGTATGATTAACACTAGCTTACAAATTTAAGAGTCATCGAATGAACCATCGTAAAAAAGTGTTGAGGAATGTGAAATTTTATGAAGTTTTTAAGATTATTTCGAAAACCTGACTTGCTGGAGTGTTTTGGACCTCGGTTCTTATTTAGCGACCCCGAAAACATATGGTAAACATGGTCTGATCTCCAGACCCGAAAACATTTTTTTGATGTCTGTGTTGTTTAAACCTTTACCAAAACTAGAGAAAATTCTTCCCAATTTTTTCGATCCTTTTCAAATATATACAGACAAGGCCGTTCCATTATCAGGCGACCATTTAATTTAGTGTTGAAAAAATTTATAAAATAACATTATTTTATAGTTTAGTATTAATGGACTAATTTAGTTTTCCAAAAGACTAGCATATTAAGTCGCCTAACTTTTTGTTTCCTTATATAGTCCGAAATTCTCATCAGATTTAGTTCTTATGTTTATTGGCACTTACTCAAAAATCGGATGGAATCATTTTAAAAAAAAAATCTCTAAACTATTCTAAAACTTATTTTAAATTTAGATAGTTTTGCTTAAAATATCAAGTCTTCGTAAATCGTTTCCCAAAATTATAATATAATATATAACATATACTATAATATATATAATGGAAGGCCACCCGACAATCGATAATTGGCCTATCGACAATCGGATCAATTTCTACCCGTCCATCAGTTTAACAATAAATTAAACGCATACAAGATTTTACACTAGTTTGCACGGGTATTGAAGTAGAAAGCTTTGTATACATAATATCGACAATGCTAACCCGATTTTAAAGATCTTAAATTCGAAATCTTTGTAAAGATTTCAAAGTAAAGATTGACATAGTTTTTACAAATTTTTTTCACTCATAAAAAGCAAGCCAGAAGTTTCCATTTTGAAAACTCGTCCAAAATTACACTTTTTTCTAGCATTTATATGGAGCACTCGTAAAAGTGATTTACAAGCCATTCTATAGTTAACGTAATATTAAACAATCATTGCCAGAAATTAGCCATAGCTAATATAGATAAGAATCTTTGGTCGTGGTTCGGTATGCGCCTATCGGCTGTCTACTGATAAAGCTCGAGCAGCGCACCTATAAATACGGAAGCTCCGCGGGATTAGTAAATTAGACAATCGCTAAAAAATTAAGTTCATTATTGCTACCGTCGCATTGGCATTGTGCCTGGCCAGCGTCAGCGCCGATCCTGTCTCGCTGCCTGCCACCTTGGACGCGCAGTTGCACAGCGTGGCGGATGAGATGAGTAATTTGGCAGAGGATACCGCCAGGGTGCTGGCACATCAGTACGAGGAAATTGTGGTGGAACCACATCAGCAGCTGGAAGCAGCTTCAGTTGATACCAATATTTATAAAAAGTACCCAAAAACATATTTTTTGACAAAATCTTGAATAAAGTGCTTGTTTCTCGACACAAAATTACCCTAAAAATCAATTTGCAGCAAAGGTTAATTTTTCATGTAAACTGGTGTAATTCAGCCGAGGCATTTCATTTCCATCATTCCGCTTGTCTCTATAAACACTGAATTAATAGAAGATTTTGATATATTTTTAAGCTAATTTAAAACTAAATAAAAAACAAACGCTGAATTTATTTTAATTGAATTTAATCCAGCTTGCTAAAATTTTTTGTTTTGGGTCCTCTGCCAAAAGCTTGTTTAAATTTGCTAGTTTTTCACAATTTCGCCCGAAGATACGAATCAGCATTTTCCGCCTTATGCCAACATTTATCGCTTCTAACTCTTTTGGACTTTAAGAAACACAGATGGCACACGAATGGCTAAATGGATTTAAATTATCATCCTGACGAGCTTGTGTGGCAATACTCGATTGCTTAAAATTGTTTTAAACGAAATTTTTTGCACTGACTTGGCATCCTCTTGCACTCAAAGAAAAGGATTCCAAAATAAACAAGCAGCAGTGCAATAAAAAAAAAGATTTCGTCGAAATATTTTCGTTCAAGAGAGACCATAAAGAGGATGCTGCTACCGGATTCCACTCATTCCCCAAACGTATTCTGTCATATTCCTCTTCTTTGGAGTGGCCAACAAGTGACGGCCACTTTGGGTTCAACAAACTACCAAACAGACCACCAGAAATCTGCATCTGTCATTATCAGACGACATATGAAGAATGCCAATTACATTACAAGTAAGCTGCGTAATAGTTTGACTCATACTTTAAGAGGGTGAAGATATTAAAGAACAAAAAATGGCAAAGTGTCAAGAGCTGCTACATTGATTGTCATTCATTATGCAATCAATATTGATTGCTTGATGTCATGACGCGTTGAAAAGTGACTTACCTATTTTCACAATGCCGTGCGCATTTTCAGCAAAAAAGGTTTTCATCATTGGCTGTTGATGGCTATGCTCTGAATACGTACAATACATTAAAATACGACTGAGAATATTAGCTATGTAAGAGCTTTTAATATTATCTATAATATCAAAAAAAAAATTTAATTTATTTCTTTTTAAGGTATACATAGATAGATCTTCATATCGCGGTGTCCTCTCTTTTGTGAGAGCAAACAACTGATTAAAAAAAAATTCTTTCAGAAGCTTTAAAAAATTAGAATAATGCTGGGTAGGAACAATGAACTGGAGGGAATGAATGATGAATGATGGTCAAACCATCGATGCCATCTAGTGGGAACTTCCAAGAAGACCCAAATTTTTTCCAATTGCCCAGGTTTAATCCGAGAGTATGCATATCGATTCAAACTTAGAGATACAGCTTCTGTGGAATGATTGAGGATGTCTATGGAGGTGCTGCCTTGAGTAGCTGAGTGAAGAGTGGTAAAAAGAAGACGCAGGGTAGCCACGATGCCCGCTTTCGTTGACTCAAGCGGGACGCCAAGAAATACCGACTTCGCTCCTAGAGGAAGTTCAAAGGGTCGTGATTGAGGATGTCCATGGAGATGCTGCCATGAGTAGCTCAACAGTTCTTGAGAGCTGTTCCGGAAGAGTTGAGAACTCTTTGAAGATGACCCATCAACTTCTACAATTGTTGGAAATGTGCTCATTTTAGTGAAGAGTCATGAATGGTAAAAACAAGACTCAGGATTGACATGATGCCCGCTGAAGTTCTTCCAGTTTCGTTGACTCAAGCGGGGCTCCAAAGGACACAGACTTAACTCCCTAGAAGACGTTCAAAGGGTCGTGACGGCATTTATAAAAGGGATTCCGAGAATTCAAAAGGTACTATATAGTTAGGACCTCCAAGAGATTATGCATATCGAGTCCAACTTAACAACGGGAGCCCCGGAGTGACTGAGGATGTCTATGGAGATGCTGCCATGAGTAGCTCAACAGTTTTTGAGAGCTGTTCCGGAAGTGTCGAGAACTCTTTGAAGAGGATAGAGATCCGGTCACCTATTAACTCCAACGATTCGTTCAATTTAAAGGCACTCCTGGACTTGGGTCGTGGCACAAAAAATTATTGCCACATATTTGTTGAAGAGTCATAAGGGTAAAAATGTTAGCAGGATTGCCATGATGCCCGCTGAAGTTCTTCCTGTTTCGTTGGCTCAAGCGGGACCCAAAGATAAACCGGCTTAGCTCCCTAGAAGATGAGGATGTCCATTGAGTTACTGCCATGAGTAGCTCAAAAGTTTTTGAGAGTTGTTCCAGAAGTATTGAAAACTCTTCGAAGACGACCAGAGCCGCTCACCCATCTATTTCAACAATTGTTGGAAATTCTCTCAATTCGGTGAAGAGTCATGAGTGGTGAAAACAAGACGCCGGATTGCTACGATGCCCTCTGAAGTTGTTCCTGTTTCGTTGGCTCAAGCGGGACCCCAAGAAAAACAGACTTAGCTCCATAGAAGAAAGGGTCAAAGGGTCGTGACGGCTTTTATAAAAGGGATTCCGAGAAGTATATGGAAAAGATGTAGGCACAGTAGGGATCACGTTTGACACGTTGTTTCAAGGTACAAGGGTGCCAACTCGAAGAGTATTCAGAATTTCAGATGGTTATTTCAATAAAAATTCAATTTACTTATATTTATGGTTTTTGGTGACATCAAGAAAGTAAGAAGAAAAGGTAAGATAATGTCTATTAATTTAAGATACCTCATTCCGGGAAATTATTTAATTATTAAGAAAGTATTCAGTCAATTTTGTTTTTAATTTACGCTATGTAGTTTATTTGAACCACATTTTCCAGAATTTCCAAAGCTCCTTAACTGCAGAGAAACTTACATTCGTTTATTACCAATAGCTTTGTTTTTTGGCAATGCTATCTCACGGGGCTTTTTTGGAGGACATTTTTTATGTAGCCGCTCTCTGATTGATGAATCGAAGTTGCACGTGGTCGGGGCAGCACTTTCAGTCAAAAAACATGTCAAGTGGTCGAGGTCACTTTTATTGAACTCGCAATTCATGCGAACTGAACTGAACTGCTATTTAAAAGAAATGCTCAACATTCTCCGATAAGCTGGAACTTGTTTATGGATCAAAACAAATTGCATTTTTATTTTAATTTGTCCTTATTCGTTTTAATCAAATCAAGCGTAGGCATTGACCACATGTGCGTAAAAAAAAAACTTGCCAAAAACTAATTTAAGCCAAGTGACAAAAGGCCACAACAATGTAAAATGAGCAAGAACAAAAAAATGGATTGGCGTTAAATTTGCAGCTGTGACCGCACAGCAGCTGAGACGTTGCCAAAAACATAAATCAAACTTAAAGTAAACCTAAGGGAGGAGGGGCGGAAGGACGACAACAAGCTGGGAAACTTTTACAAACACTGACGACATTAACTAATGGCAAAAGCTTTACAGACGCAAAGTGTGAGTGATAAGAGCGGTAGACAAAAAAAAAAACCGAAAAACCGAAAATAAAATGGCAAAATATTTGAAAGAAACTATAGCAAAATCAGTAAGGTGCAAAACTCACACATAGGATACTTAGGATACCCCTCCTCAGTGTTTGAGCCGTAGCTAAAAGTAAGAAAAATTGCGAAAATATACAAAAGTAAATGTTGCATCATTTAACATTTAAACAGAGCAGGAGCAGACTGTAGCAGGGATGCCAGGAGCAAGTCATCAGCAGCAAGTATGGCAGCTGCTGGCAACATAACCTCACAAAACACACAGCGCTTGTCAAATAAATACACAATAAATGACACACTCACTTGAAACAAGTCGCGGTCGCACACACACAACTGCTTCACCCCACTCAAGTGGCAGCGACCCCGCCCCCCCTACGACACACACCCATGCAATCAACTCCCTTGGGGTTATTGCAAACCGACAGCAGCAACCCCCTCAGGCAAAAGCAGTTTTAAGTGATTGAAAGGCAGTCTGAAGTTTGACTGCCATCAAGAAAACACTTGCAGCAATAAGTTTGCACACAGTTGGATAAAGAAAATTGTAAGTATAAAATGATTTTTTTTAAATTTGTATGCTACAGACGGCAACAAATGTTTATGTCAATAAAGAAGAAATTCAAGAAATTATATTTCAATTTCTTTTTTTCAGTGTACGTAGACTTATGCTTGCCAGTGTACCTGCATACTTCTTATACACTTCATATAGAACCAACATTGCTTTCGACTGTAGTTAGAGTAGAGTGGCGCACTTGAAATGCTCTTAGTGCATTTGGGTTTACGCTTACATTATTTGGCATAAAAGCAACCAAGAAAAGAACGAGTGGAAATGGAACACTTGGTTGCCCAAGTGGCGTAAGCAATGAGAGTAGAGTCTGTATCTGCATCTCGTATTTGTATCTGCTGCTATATCTGAATCTGGCTGTTATATGAATATACATCTCGAAGCTTAAGTTTGCTCAATATTTTTGAGCATGTCTTGATTACATACCCCCGCAAGGTGAACCACTTGATGGCTAGAGAAGTCTTTAAGCTGAATCGATTTCAACTTGAGTCTACTTAAAGATACTTTTGGTGCTAAAGGGAGCATATTAGCAGTTTTTAAGAGCCTGCCACATAGAGGGAACGTTGGTGTATTCCGAATTATTATTTCCCATACAATGTTAATTTTGAGAACTCCTTTTAGATGGATCATTTATCTACAATTCGTACGTATTACGGCAAAATTAGTTGGCTGTTAATAATTGTTGATAAGCCCCAACAGAATTCCGGCAAATGCTGAAAAATTAAGAAAAATAAACATTTTTTTGGCTTGAAGATTTGACTATTCATAATGGTCCGCAATTTTTTCTTTAAATTTATTATGAGTTTATATACGGAATTTTCATTAAAATAAACATATAATAATAATATAATAATGTTATAATATAACATATAATAGTATCCTTTAATAAGGCTGTATTTACAAAACAACATTAAAATTTCTACGGCTTTGAAATCGTATTTAAACAAAAGTGGAGTAGCTTAGAGAAAGATTCTCAGAAGAATTTGCAATGAACTCTCATGCATACTTACTTGGGGCAATGAAAAAGACTAAAGAATTCTCAAGTTAACGATGTTATAAGGTTACATTCACAAAATATATGGAACGCCTTGAATTTCATCCAAATACTCTAGTAAGGCGACTGACTTGGAAGAAACTAGAAGAGGAAATCAAAAAAGGTTCCATCCATACGAATAAAATTAATTGAATGTATATATGTTACATTTTTATTATAAAGGGTGTTTTATTAATAGGATCCGAACTTCCGAAAGGGATACCTCTAAAAATAGTTGCCAATTTTAACAAATGTCAATTTTAATATATTCAGTAAGGCCTGACAATTCATTATGGAAAGATTTTTACCACAATAACGCCTTCAAATCTTTGAAATTTTTTATCAAAATCAGTGTTCTCTTCAAAAAACTTATAGAGCTCTTCGTACAATTTACGGACCGAATAATCGTCCATCAGAGCGTACTTTTCGTATATTCGAACTTATTTGACATTCCACGATGTCCAAGTAGCAACCAGAATGAGAAGAGCACGGTCGGACAAAAATATCGTTGTTGAAGAGGCCAGTGTAGAGGATAATCCAAATTTATCGACTCACAACGATTTACCGCAATGGTGATCGATGATCTACGAATGTTTCTTTCCATACTTACGTGACATCGATGTCGAAGAGTTCTAGTGTCAACAGGGTGGCGCTACGTTCCATATGGCCACCGCAACCATTGATTTACTCCATTTGCTGAGAAGGGTCCACTATCTGGCCACCGAGATTATGTGACTTGACCCATTTGGATTATTTTCTTTTTTTGGACACGTTAAATCGTTGGATTATGTAGACCAGTCAGTAATAATTGACGACTTGGAAACCAACATTGAACTTGTGATTACAAATACGACTCCAAAAGACCTAAAGTGTGGTACAAAATTGGTGTGACAGGATGTGGTTCGTATAATGTAGTCATGATGCTCACATGATCATTTTCAAATATGAGACGGTACGATATCTTTATCAATTTTTTTCGAATAAAAAAGGCGGATGTTTTTAAATGCTCGAATGACTGTGAATGTCAATCCGCCTTTGATAATCCCAAAAAATGCAATAAACACCTTCTTTCGATTTTGTATAATTTAATTAGTGATATAATTTTCCCATTTTTCAAAAGAAAAGTAAAAGTATTGTCTGATGACGTAGTAAGCCAAGCGAATGTGACGGAGATGGGTGCAGTTCTAAGACCGAATCCTAGTTCGATGAGCAATGACTCCTTCCCTCTATACAAGAAAATTTGAAAACACTAAGGTGCTTACGTGTTATTTAAATTTTTTTGATGGTAATTAGCCAATCTATATATATAAGAGAAACTTATGTTTTACGTGTTACGTAAGTCCTCATGAACGCGTTAAAGAATTTCGAATATAATTTTTGCGTGTGTTAGAAGTTGTAAATACGGAGGTTTTAAGTCTATTGTGATGTGATTGTGTGTATTATATTGAATATCGTGAATATAGCATAGTACAAAATTGTTCAACACCGAGTATTAGACATTAAGTGCAGAAAAAAGGGTAGTCGCAAAGGGGTTAAAATGTAGTTTCTTTGGGACATGAATTTATTATAGATGCGAGCTCTCTTAAGAATACTTAAGTTCGTCCATACGGTTTTTTAGAGAGTCATGAAAGTCAACTAATCCAAAAACCTTATGGTTGTCTAGAAAAGTTAACTAGAGAATCTTACGATGTTTATACACCTTAGGAGTATTCAAAAAATTTGGGCAGGAGGACGTCTGCCGGGCCCACTAGTTAGTTTTATAATAATCCCAGTTTTCAAAAGGAAAGTAAAAGTATTGCCTCATGACGTAGAAAGCTTCGTGGTTATGACGGAGATGGATGGAGTTCATAGACCGAATCCTATTTCGTTGAGTAATCACTCGATCCCTTTATACAAGAAAACATGAAAACACTAAAGTGCTTACCCGTTTTTTAAATTTTATTGATCGTAATTAACCAATATTATTTATAATTAAAGAGATTCCAGAATTTCACTGTAATAGAATCCACACGATGCGAGAGGAAGAGGACGTCTATCTACCTTCTGGATCAGCTCGGTGGGAGCGGAATGTCTTGAAAGAGTCCGGCGGGCAAGAACTTAGCTTAAAATCGTCAAAACTGGAGAGAGTTTGTAGCTGCCCTATTTTTCTACTCGATTTTTGTTGGATTGGTGATTTCTTTGTTAAGCAAATTTTATAATCAATTTACATAAATTATTTTTACCATAATGAGCCGTTCTCAAGAAAACGAAAACGAGCAAATTTTATTCGTTTTCGATTTTTCATGCTCCAACATCTAATTCGTTTTAATTTCTTGAGCTACTTTGTTAGATTGAAATTACATGAATAAAATTTTTTTTGTGAAATTGGGTGTCCAAACATGTGGTTTCAAAACGAATACGAACAAAAACTTTTGGGATTGAGGCGTCTATCAATTCTGCGCACCTCGAACTTATTTTCATCGAATCTCTTTTATTTAAAGAGTTTTGAAATATATATTCTGTACGATAAATCTTTGTTAATTTCTTACTTGTATCCCACAACAGTTTACTATTGACTCTTATCCAGGCTACGAAATGACGCTAATTTCTCATTCTTCAATAGGTTAGGGCATACAAAACCTACTCATCAGCTTTTCGCTCTCTTTTCCAATGTGTAATCTTAAAGCTGCTGAGTAAGTATTTCTTTTATAACCACTAAGCGTTCCGAGCCATTTCTGTTGTTAATGTCTTTTTTTTTGGGTTTTTGTGTACTTAGAGTTTTCATTGGACCATACATCATGTTAATGTGGTAACGTTTAGTGCAGACCAAAATCGTTAACAAACATGTTGGGGTAATTGCGCCAATGCCAAAAATTTAAGACGCTGTTGCAAGTGGATGGTGGAGTGGTCAAGTGGCCACTCCTGGACGTAAGTAAGGATCATCAGTTTCGGTGTCAAATAGGAAATGCACTTGGGAATCAACTATTATATTGTATGTGTTGTGTGTTGTGTATTTCATGCATGTATTGTGTACATTGTTGTTATGCACCATTGAGCATAATGTGCTAGAATTCAATTTGACAGTTGACAGGATAAATCCTTAGACAGTCAGACCTCAGCATAGGCAAACGAGCTGAAAGGGGGCAGTTAGTTAAGGCCAAGTGTCGCAACCCAAATCCGCAGAGAGTTTTGTTAATGCAATTAAATGGGGTTGGCAGCGCTGTACGCAGCGTGTTGCAAATTAATTTACAAGGAATTTAAAATGCCTTGCAACTGACGGGTATGCTGTATGTCACAGTGTTGGATAGTGTCCTTTATAGAGAGAGAGAGTGTTGGATAACGGCTGGAGCTGGAGCAGGGCGCATTACACAAATTTCCTGTCAGCACAAAATTTTCAGCAACTTTTGCCAGTTGAAAGTTTCCTTTTACAATAGTTTTTTTTTTATTTATTTTATTTTATATTCTTTTATTTTATTATTCCTCTGCTATGTCACAAGCTGCGTTGCTTTCAAGACGCTGCAGCAGCTTATCAGGGCTGCTCTCTAGTTGGTCACTTCTTCTGCCGCTCTATGACTGTATCTGTCCATCCGTCTGTCCATCTGTCTGTCTCTCTGTCCGTCTGTCCCCTCTTCCGTCTGTCTCTCAGTCTGTTGAGTGCATTAATACGCTTGCATAATACTTTAATGTTTGTGCGCTTGTCTCCTCTGTGTGACAAACGGAAAGCTGCAGCTCAGCGCTGGAAAAGCTCTGCGCACAAAACTTTTGCCGAGCAGGAAGCTTAAGAAAATTAAGAAAATACTCGCCGTACTTATGCTATTTACGACAGTGAGCATTGAAATTATACGTTCTGTAAAGTAAAAGTCAACATGCTCAAGCTTTGGCTTAAGTCCGAAAAGAGAATGTCCAAAGAAATTTCAAGTGTTGTAAAATGGCAACATGGATTGTTGAGCAATTTGTGTATGCCAAGTGGCAGCCAAAAACTTGATGCCAAAGTTTTTGCGGAAATTCAAGAGAGCGAGATTTGGGACAGGGGAAGTTACAATGAAGTCGTACTTGAGATATGACTACAATTAAAAACTTGGTGCAAAAGGGCAGTACTTGGTGCGGCTATTAGTGTTGGTTGACGGTTTTGCATATCAAACGGATTTTTCCGTTGATAAGAGCCATCTTCAAATGTTTCGCAAAGTAAGCTCGGAAAAGTTTGTTAGTTTTTGGGTTATTTGATTGCAGTTTTCAATTGTAATTTGTTTTTATTTCAAGATTTGATTGCATTGGGGGGATCATAATAATACTATTTTTCCTTACTGAATATTATGTCAGTTGCCCTTAGGCGGAACATGCGTTTCCATTAATACATTTTCGAAAATGGAGTAGGAATTATACTACCAGTAAAAATCCTTTAAATAGGTTTTCCTTAATTGAAGTTAATTTTTATTTTATTACATTTTTTTATAAATTAAGATTGCTTAAGGCAAATCGTTATCGGTTAATTAAGATTTTCCAAAATAGTACTTGAAGACAAGCGCTTATAATCCTTATTTTGAGATGGATTTTCTTATAAAACTGTATAGACAACCAAATGTAATCGTTCGGAGCGTATATGCATATTTTTTTTCGAAAAAACAGATTTTTCCAATTTTACAATGCAGATCACTTTAGAAAGCTATATTTACCTCATTCGGCTCTTCCTCCATCATTCGATTTCGAAAAAAGTTAAAAATGATCGTCTGTCAACAACCTGGATCCGCTTGGTACGATCAGAATATCATGGAAAAGGCCCTTGGCCGGGGATCACGAACCTAGCTCAATATCATTAAAGCGGGAGTTTGTTCCGCCAGGAATTTCTTGCTTTTAGTCATCTACGTCTTTCTATGCTTGAGGGCATAGATTCCTAAAGGAAAGAATATCCAAGTAAACAATGATGATCACTTTAGAATGATATATTTAGCTCATTCGGGTCTTACCTCCATCATTCGATTTCGAAGAAAGTTAAAAATGATCGTCTATCAACAACCTGGATCCGCTCGGTACGATCAGAATATCATGGAAAATGCCCTTGGCCGGGGATCAAGAACCTAGCTTATAATATCATCCAAGCTGGGTAGTTTGTTTCTCCAGGAAATTCTTGCCTTTAGTCATCTATGTCTATCTCTGCTTGAGGGCATACCATAAAAATGAATTTAGGCAAGAATACCCGACCATCGAGTTTGAAAGTTAGGTGAGACGAAAATAGAAAAGACAGCTACGTAAAAGTAAAACTATACTAGGACTTTCCTTGGATTCTTAAGGAAAGAAGCAAATCCAAAAAAAAAAAAAATTATTTTCCCATAGACGAGTATAACTTTGAAGTTATCGATCAGTTTAAATATCTTGGTTAGCACATCATCTCCACGAACGACTGCTTAAAAATTAAATTTCTGCGAACTCAATATTTGTCTCTATTTCAACGTTCCTTAAGTCACGCCTTCTCAACAGAACCATAAAGCTCCGGATATATAAAATATATAAAACAATGGTCGGGCCAATACTAACGTACGGATGGGTGACATGGACTCCGAGGAAATCAGATATAGGCCTCATAGAGAGGACAGAAAGAAAATCCTTACTTCAAATTCTTGGATAGATTCTTCTAAATACCGAGTTCGCACCAATGAAGAGCTACGAGAGATATTTAAGTGGTGGGCCGGACGTACTGCGAGAAAATCATAGATATCCAATTTTAAAATAGAAAAAAATTATTTCAATCAAGCAGATGGAAAAATAGTAGTTGTGAGACCCCGAGTTGTTTGGATTAATAGAGTGAAAGATGATCTGGAAAAAAAAACGTCCTAAATTGGGAGAAAGCTGCAAAGGATAAAGATTATTGGAGAAATATTGTTCAAAAGGCCTAAGCTGAACTATTGGTGCTGCCTCGAAAATAATGATGATGATCTAAATCTTATTTACAACCAAATTATTTATTTCATAAAAACTGCGCTTAAAAAAAAAGTTTTTTTAAAAAACTATTAAAGTTATCAATATTTTATTAGCCTTCCCGCTGTGCCTATAGTTAAGCCATCTATTCATTCAACTCATACTACCAAAGCTTTCATAATCGTCTAATACAAAACTCATGAACTTGCTATGATATCAAAGAATTATGGCTCTCTCCAAAGTTCCACAATTCAAAGTTGATTTTTAAGTGCAGCTAAATGTTTGAAAAGTAGCCAAGTTTGGCTCGTAAAGCTGTTAGCCAATTACAAGTAATATCCGCCCTTAACCGCAGTCAAAATACAACTTTTCGAACAATCTTTCGCAGAAAAGTAAATAAACCAAATATACACCCCTCTTGACCATAATACAAAATCAATGAACAGTAAAGCGACAATAGATTTGAGTTATGGTTATTAATAATACGTTGCGAGCGCTACAACATGGAGTAAAAGCTTCCAGCGTCCAGAGATGATGACAGCAAGGGTGCTGCTCCCTTGCTGCATGCAGCTATGCAGAGCTGTGTGTGCGGCGGGCTCTGAGATCCAAAGTACATTCCCTGACAGGACTTGTGTAGTCCGTACTAGCTGCGGGAAAATGAAATGGTGCTGGCAACGTCAGAGCCAACCAACATCCATCGTGTGAATCCAATATTGGTGGCTGCCTCTTTACCGGAAATGCCTTTGTCTGGCTTCATAATATTTTGCTCGTTACTTTTTAATATGACTCAGAACAACATCCGAGCTGGGAACCAGGGCAGGCAGTCAGACAACAACAACAATAACAAGAAGTAAGACCAAGAGACGCAGACAAACAATGGCAGCTATGTTTATGGGCAGGAGTTGTAGGGTGGGAACATACCCACACACAAACACAGAGCTATATCCATATACATATTATCTACTCTAACGACAATGCAAAAATCTATCTCTAAAAGTGAAAATTTTATTACCATTGCAGGGGAAAAACCGAGACAGTGGGTCTAAAGGACAGACAGACAGACAGTCAGTTGGTAAGGTATGTAATCAGTGCATGTCGACGTTGCCAACATCATCATCATCGTTGTCTGTGGCATGAAAAGTGTCAGGATTACTCATAAAATTGCGATATCTTTTGTCACCTTTGGAATAGGGGGAAAACTGATGTTAACAGGGTTGCCATTGCACAAAAGAAACTTCATAGTGCAGAGGGGGGTGCCTTTTAGTACCCATAGTCATTGTTGTGGGCAACACTTTGTTGACAACGCACCATTTGAGCTGCCCCCCAAACCAGAATGCAACATACAGCTGGGCAAGATTTGTACTTAACTTTGGATATGGTCTGCTGTCTGCCATTAGCTTTTATTGCGCTTGATAAGCTAACCCTAATGCAAAGGTATATATATTTATATTTAACATGCAAATGTGACGCCCAGTTTTTTTTCGGTGGGGGCGGGCTGTCAATATGAATTTTGGGTCTATATAAATATGATGATAGCCAGACTCCCCAGCTCCCCATTTACGTCCACCCCAATATTCAAGCTGCAGCAACTTTTTGCTGGCTTATTCGACGCAGTTTATCTTTGGTTTTTGTTGTTCCGATAACAATTGAATTTCACTTGAATAAAATTATTTTTGCTTACGCAGGAACTTCAATGATTTTCTATAGCAAAATGGGCAGCATAAATATTATTACAAAATGCTTGACCGCACTTAAAATGCAAAGTCAACGATTCATCGGTCCAGACATTTGCTGAGCTATGCACTCAAATATTTCTAATAACATTGTGAGGGTCACAAAGCCCTCACTCCAAATCCAATAAATAAATATATATACCTATCTATATATCTCTCTGTGCACAGCCAGTGTTGTCAAGCACTTCAATCACACCTGTGCCATATCACTTTGGGGCTTGGTTCGTATATTTTACAATTGAATTATTCACAAAACATTCACTCTGTGTAGTGGCTGCATGTTATCGAATGTGTTGAAAAAAAATAAAAAATAAAAACTGTAAGGAATCCCAACCAAATGTATAAACAACACGACAACATTTGACAATCCAATATATAGAGGAATCGTGCATATTGGAGCTTTGGCAACTGACACGTATTAAAAAAAAAAAAAGAAATGGTATAATATGAAGTAAGAACGATGACATCGACAGTTGGATGAGCCAACCAGCCAACAGGGGATATGGGGATATGGCGGATAGCTATGTATATATTTACCAACATGGCATGTTGCGCCATCATATTGGAATAATATTTTTGATATTTTGTTATTGATAGACCGTGAACCATAATAAAATAATAAACTACCAACAGTATTCTTTTTTTTTGAGAAAGGTGTGGAAATTCCGATAGTGCAGTATAGTTTGGTCTAAATTAAATATTCACTGGGAAAACATTTCCGTCGTCATGCAAGGTATATTAAAAGTGCTGAATGCATAGCTGCAGGTTAGTAAATAATACAGTTTGAAACACAGCAGACATTAGGAGGCGTGGCAAAATAAAAATTGTTTGCACCAAAATGCTCATCAACATCATTAATTCCGATTTTCGGTGTGATTGAGTACTGGCCTGGTACATCTGACTGTATTGTCGTAAATGCTATCATATCTTACCAAAACTGATGAATATATAAAAAAAATGCATTCAAAACTAGACACATCTATTCTTTTTGGAACTGAGCATCACTCTCGCACTAGAGGTGGAATGCAATACGTAATAGTATACGATAGTTTTGAAAACTTTACGATATACTAAAAAATGGCGGACGTAAAGTCGGGCGCTGAACATACTTATAGGATACCCTGTACCGCTAGCTTGTAATAAAGTCCCATTTCTTGACAAATCAAAACAGAGGCAATTTTACAAAATTTTGATTGACACGATCGTTCCTATAGAGCTACATGACATAGCCAAACAGGCATTTCAGAGTCACTAAATCCGACGCGGGGCTTTAAATACCTTATATATGATATGTAATGTCAAATTCATTTCAAAAGTATCTTCGCATAACAAACAACTAACACATCGAATTTTGTACAAGAAGCGTAGCCTTTCCGGACCGATTGGTCGATTTTGGAGCTATATCGAAATCTAGTCAAACGATTTGCATTAAAATGGTCAGTGCTTAGGAACTATAAAAGATCTCTACGAATGTCAAGATTTGGTCAACGATATCTTGACAATCATTCGCGTCACGTCAAATTTTGGTAAATAGTCGATCCACAGAAAATCGGGCCTACTGGGAGCTATAGATATAGTCAACTGATTTGTTAACATTTGGCACAGTTTCTTAAGTTGTATTTAGATGTAGTTCTAAACGCCAGATCTGTGTTACGATATCTTCATTAAATAAATCGAAATATACATGTTTCTAAAAAAGTTTTGGCCGATCGGTCCTATGGGAAGCTATATGATATAGCAACCGATTTTGACCACCCTTGCGTCGTATGGTAACTATATTAAATTATTGAATACCAGACTATGGCCACACTATCTTCGTAAACATACGCATTATTCATCTAAAACGCTTTTATTTTGTCGAGGTCGTCTCAAACAATCGCATGGGAGCTATATGATTCTATCCACCATATCAGAAGTAACATAAACTTATCTCGCTACGAAATAATCTAAAATTTTGAAAACTTTAAATCAGATCTGACGCAACACAGAGAACTAGACATACACGGGAAACGGCTTGTACAGATTGGCAAACCTGGCCGAGCATTTCGATGTTCACCCTAGCATATGATAAATAACTTTGGAAATGTCCGACGTCTGTCTCCTATGCTTACATACATTCGGCATGGACAACTTGTATACCCTTCAACCAGACAGTACAGGATAAATAAAATGACTTCGTAAAGTTTTTGATAGCCGATCAACAACAGAGATCAAATCTAAAATCCGAAAAATCAATGGAAAAAATATATTTGGACCGATATGGTTGACTGTGCTGAAACTAAAATTCAATAAACTTACTTAATCTAAAAAGGTTTTCGGACTTACAGTGAATGGACAAATTTTTTTTGTCTTACTTTTTGGCTTGTAATATTTATATATATATCAAGTTCCTCTAACTCCGGGTGGAGCGTAGGGCCAAAGGCTTGTAAAGCTATTTTAATTTTTTATTTTAATGCTTTGTTATTTATATAAATGTTATTATTGTATAGAATTATCATTGAAACTGATTGTGAATTGATTTTAAGTGCATTTTTCAGATCCATTTATCGGATACATTTATGAATAATGTATTATCCATAACAATTCATTTTTAGTATGTCGACCAAGAAAAACCGATGACAAGAAACCACAATTTTGACTTCTCTGGAAAGTTTAATTTTTTTTTTTGTTTTATCAAATTCAAAATGAACAAGGACGCCTTACTTTTCATAGTCAGGGCGTGGCTCAGGCGTTAAAGCCCATTTTTTTGGTACAAACTTGAGTATGCCCATTTTCCATTGAACACACTAATATATATTTGCATAAACAACGTTAAGTTGTCTCCGACATCTCCTGCGATATAAAACATGCATCTTCAACTTGCACAATCATAATAATAGCCTTAGAGACCTAAACTTTACAGGTTCCTACAACGATTTGTTAATGTATACTAAAAAATTGTTATTATTTAAAGCTCCAGTAGGTTAAAGGCATATTTTTATTGGCGGTCATGAACCTATTCAGTTGAGCCGCAATTTGTTAAACATGTAGATAGTTAATTGATCTTAAATCTAATAGTGAGCTGGTTTCCATAAATATAAAAAAAATAAAACGCACTTACCAGAGAATGCTTATTAGCATCTTACGCAGCCAATTTTGACGCATTTTTGTTTTTTTTAAACGAACGAAAATATTTAATTAAAACGTGCACTAACTACGAAATAATCGGTGATAAAAAAATATGTGGCATTTACTACATTTTAAGGCACAATTTTATTTATTTAAACACATTGCATTCAGTTTTCAATCACAGCACAGTTTTTAATAAACAATAAAAATTGAATAATTTATTTGATGCAAGCAAAGACACGCACAAGTCACAAAAAAAAAACAAAAAAAAAACAGCCACAAATCATTTATCACCGCGAACATCACGCCACGCCGGTAGACCGATTGGAACTGCATCTAATTCTAAATTTAGATCAAGTCTAAGCTGAGCGCAGTCCACGAAGAGTGCAAAGAGAGCAGAGCGCAGCTTAAATCAATGCATAGCCAAAAAATAATGCCATTTAAAACAACAACAAAAATTATGGCACAGCCGCTGCGCTTGCGTTGTTGTTTTATTTTTTGATTTCTTGTGGCTCACTGCGGTCTGCATATTAAAGGGCAGCATTAAAGGGGAAAGTTTTGCAAGCTGCTGTTATCTGTTATACTAATTGAAGTAGTAAAGCTTTAATGCAATAGAACAGAATTTGCATATGTTTGTGGACTTTTTTAAGTGTGTGTGTCTTTTGCCAGCTCTGCAACTGTGTTGGTTTATGGAAAGTGTATGTTATCATCAAGCAACGCCGGTAGACCGATTGGAATGCAGTTAAATTATTCTAAATAGAGCTAAGTCTGAATTGAGAGCAGTCCACGAAGAGTGCATAGAGAGCAGAGCGCAGCTTAAATCAAAGCATAGCCAAAAAATAATGCCATTTAAAAGAACTAAAAAAATTATTGCTCAGCCGCTGCTCTTGCGTTGTTGTTTTACTTTTTCTTCTTCTTTGACCCACTGCGATCTGCTTAACTGCGTTGTTGTTGTCTGTTATACTAATTTAAGTAGCAAATTTTAATGCAATAGAACAGAATATGGCATTTATATGGTGTAAGGAACTGTTGTCGAGTGTGGAGAACTTTTTAGCAGCAAAGCCAAGAAACAAAGCTTAATTTATAGACCAAAAAAAATCATTTTAAAATAATAGTGTTAAAAATCATTCAGCCGTCTTCTATAAAGCAATTTAATGATAATATCAATTTGATATATGTAGCTATTTTTAAATAAAGATATCAAACCTTTATTTATATTTTAAAAAAATAGTGTTCAATTCAGTTGCTTATGGTGCCATTATAGAGGCCGCTGGAGATTATTGAGTAGGCACTTAATTTTTTTTTTCAGAATTTTCGGAGACCACTCCAGCAAAACAAATACTTTTCTTAAATTTATTTTAAATGAAATGAAATTGAAATTCTTAATACGAAATTGACTTTGATTAGAAAAAACGAATTATTTAATTCGAATTGTATGCAAATTTATTTATAATGATCTAACATCCCAAAAAGTCATTTCCCAACAGAATTTAACTTATCAAACTATTCCACTGCAGACATCAATGATGGCGCCGATTGATGTCATGCCTCCTAATGTTCATTCACGAAACCTTAATGAAATTACCCGCAAGACGAAAGACAATATCGTAAATGTGAGTCATGAACTGAAAGCAGAAGAATTTGCTTGGTACTTTTTGTTTCCTTATGGGAAGAATGGTTTTAAAGAGCAGAGGCCTGTAAAAATTACAGCATTGGACTATTATCAGTTTAGAATTTTGGGAAGTGACACAAGATTTCAACGAAACGATTATCTCTTTTATGCTTTATCATTCTTCGAATATTATCGAATCCAAAGCATTATATCAGCATGCGGCAATTATATTAGCTTGGGTGGTATGTATGTATGTAATGGAATCTTTGAACATAATTTTCATCAATTTCCAGAAGTCTGATTAATTTGAATTTTTGCATACGTATTAAGGATCGATGACAATGCAGTACAATCGAGGCGGTGCCCGACAGTGGAATACCCTGTACTTTTTCTCTCGAAAAATTTTTTTCTGCATACTTCTACAAAGAACTTTCCATTTGGATTAATTTTTTTTGGTAAAATTCGAAACTTACGTCAAAAAAGCTATTTAAAGTATATAGGGTAAGTTTCAAGTTGATATTTTGAGAGTTGTAGGAGAAAACACGTTTAATCGATGGCGGGGGGTGGAGGGTCCGCATCGATAAAATTTGGCTTTGGATTTGTTCACTAAAGTCACATGAATCATCCGAGATCTAAGCGTTCATTCGGACGGACGGACGGACATGGCTCAATCGCTACCCGAGATTATGATAATCATTTTGGTATAATGGACAAAAAGTTGCGAATATCTACGAATATTTTACTTTTTTTTTCGTGCAATTTGAAGTTTCCCAAAATATTCAGCGTGGAAAAATGGAAGTGCCGTGCTTTAAGCGCTTACTCTTCTTTAACGCATATAAATTATATTCAATTGAAGACAAGAAATCGATTTTTTTTATTTACTCTATAAACAAAAAGATATCCATATATATTTTAGGAAGATAAGCACTTATTTCATTTGCCTGTTTCTAATTGTGTGTTCATTCATTTAAAAAAATTAAATAAATACTGAAGTAGTTAAAACATTGATTGAACAATTGTGACGTCATAAGTTATAAATAGAACCATGCAATATCTTTTTATTAAAGCGTTTCTAAACGCTTTTTGGACATATGGCATTTAATTATGAGTTAGGATAAAAGTCTAATTTATAGAAAACTTAAAATATTTCAAAATTTATTTTTTTTTGACTATCTGTCTGCCCATATATAAAGTCTCATTAGACACTATGTCTTTCATTTATTGTGTTTTTTAATTTAAAAGTAATTGTTTTAAGACAGATTGTAGATAAAATTAAAAAAGACAAACTTTTACTTTGTGGCGGTATTCGAATCTTACAAATTCTACACATTTTTTTTACAAGAAAAACTTTCTTCATATAAGTAGTAGTAATAAAATATGCGGCTAATTTTTGGTTGTACGAAATTTTTATATTAGGACCCAAAAGATCTAGTAAAAGATTATTATTAACTGTTCCAATTACTTTTAATAGTAAACTTCTCCAATCTTAAGCGAGACGAGAGAAAATAAAAAATCAACTACTCCATTTATAGTTCTTTTCGTAATTTTACTAAAGACAAAAAAGGAATTCCCTTCCAACGAGGTTTAAGTAGCGCATCTTGAAAATTAAAAGTATATCCCTTAAATTGTGTTAAGTTTCATGACGTTTGATATTGTTAACTTTCGCTCTTATGCAAACATTAGCTACTAATTTCTTTCGTATTTCTTCGCATTTTTTTTCGCATTAAGAAGCTGGAAAAACTTTGCTACATGCAAAGTCCATTAACAACTTTTTACCTATGCAAATATCGTTACTTAAAAACGACTTTAGTAAATAAAGCAGCAAAGTCTTAAAAAGGCAGCAAAACGTTCTTGGCTTTTACAACACATACAACACACATACACATAAATTTTAATACAAAATCCATATATGAACATGGCTGGCTGGAAACTAACCCAAACTTTAGCCTTAACCCTTTGCCGGGAAGATAACGGATATTGTTGAGATTTATGGCTTGTGCCAGAAGATTCGCCATATTTATTTGAAAATAAGTTGCTCCCAAAAAAAGTCGAAAGAGTCTAAAGAGCCACACTTCAATTTGTGCCAGGACGTATACGGCTTATAAAATATTTTGGTAGCAAGTGAGGCATTCGGCTGCAAACCAAAAAAGGATATTACATATCCTGTTCCTAGTCGTGTAAATGCCATTATAGATTGAATATTTGCAGCGACTGTGACTACAAAACACCATTTGATTTACGCTTGTTACTTCCGCCATTTTGTTGTTGCGCCTCAAACTATGCAATGGCGGCGGCGGCGGCGGCAGCGCATTCCATTTTGAGTGCTATTGTTTTTGTTTTCGCTGGTTGAAGCATTTTCAAGTGCACGTGGACTGGCCTTGGGTTTTTCGCTGGATTGCGCTAAGTTATTGTCCTGGCGGCATCCTGCAGGAGTGGCAGGCCGGCGACTGCTGCCGCTTGCTGCAAAATATGAGGCTATTAAGGGTTTTAGCCGCATGATGCTACGTGCAAGCTGCGCTTTTTCACACAAACATTCGGCAACAGCAACAACAACAACATCATCATCATCATAAACATCATCATCATTATCGTCGGGATGATTATTGCCATTATAGACAACCAACAAGCAGCTGCAGACTGACTCTGGCCTGGCTTTCAATATTGGGTGTTGGCGGGTAGTCTCAAGTGACTATTCACATCTGAAGATTTATTGAATGTGCCCTGCGAGCTCTGAGTCCTGACTGCTGCTCCTGCTGCTCCGGCTGCTCCTGCTGCTGTGTGGTTTACTGCTCCTTCTTCTGTAGAATTGTCTGTCTCACTGTTTGTTCGTTTCGCCTTTGCTCTTTGCTGTGTATTGAGTGTTTATTTATTTTCAAGCATCATAAAAAATGTTGGAAAAAGCGCCACAGACACAAAACTCACACACACACAATCACACACACACAGTCGTATACAAGATTCAATAATTTTGCTCCTGGAACAGCTGCAATTTTTACGCCATTTTGTGCTGCCGACCAAGTGTAATTTGTGGCCAGGAACTTTGTCTATGTCGTTGTAATCGTTATCGTTATTGCTCTCCTTGTTGTTGTTATTGTTGCTGTTTAATGAAGCATTTGAGTTGAAGTAGCTGTTGCAATTTTTATTTACCACTCAATGAACATTGAATGTGTTAAGTGCCTGTATTTAATTGTCTACAACTTGACACCAACTCGATACCAATTTTTTATTTCGCACACACTCCTTGCAACACTTTTCATAACTGATAGTTACCGCTGTTAAAGGCTTTTCATTTAAATTACGCATACGCCATGTGGGTCAGCCATCTTGCTGACAGCTGCGTCTTTCTCAGACTCCTCAGACTCTCCAGTAATTATCAGGCGCACTTATTTAAGCGCAAACCTTAACTAATTGAGTCTGCTTGGCGTGGCCTGGCCTTTTGTATGACTGTCATTAAGCCGCTTAAAGCCATCGTCTCTGTCGTCATCTTAGCCAAGTGTTGGTTGGCAACAACTTTACCTATTGTCTGTGTGTAATTGTTATTGATATGTTGCGCTACATTGGGCTTTAATTAACATACAAATAGTCGAGGTGGACGCATAATTAGCACGACATTAAGAAGCTTAACGGCCAAGCAATAGTAACAGGTCAAGAGAGCTTATTTCGAGACGTTTCCTTTACGCGGTGTTGGCCTTTCAAAATTAGCCAACATTATTTGGGCAATTTGAAAATTTACAGTAACAATAAATGTGGTAAAGGGTGTTTTTTTAACAGATATTGTTTTCGTATGGCTGACAGCAGCTATAAAGACGGTAATGATGTCACATATCCGGCTTTAATAACACAGCAAAACAAAAAATAAAATTTGTTTGGGTCTGGAGGTCAGACCATGTTTACTACATATATATTTTCGGGGTTGCTGAATCCGAAACCGAGGCCCAAAAAACTGCAGCATAACAGGGAAATTCGACGAATAATGATGCAAATTTGAATCGAGCTGCGCACTAATCTAAACATCTTATATTTTTCCAGATAAGCTAACTAGGGAATCTTTTATCTTTCTAGGGAGCGATGCGTATCTGTCCGACAGCTGTCATGGAGTCACTCCTTGGAATCACACCACTGCATATTTTCATCCAAAAGTCAGCAATGCAGAGTCTACTACGTATCCAGATCACATCTGGACTCTAAGAAAGTGACACTGTCATGCCGCATTTATATATTCCTTTCGATCTGCTCTAGATCAGATCTTATGATTACGGAACTTTTTCATAACAAGAAATTTAGATCTCTTCTCCTAAGTCGGCAGACTTGGGCTGATAGCAGCCCCTGTGGAAACCCCGGGTGGCAACAATGGTTCACGGATGGGTCCAAAATTGAGCAGGGTGTAGGTGCTTGAGTCGTTGGACCCAACACCAGAATCTCTACCGCAATGGGCATAGTGGATGGTAACACGATCGCTGACGATCCAGCACGAAAGGGTGCCTCCACCTGACTACATCTCCTGCGCCATTCTGTATTATTGGTTGGGCCACAATCAAAACCATGATAATCAAATAAGCTGCAGGAGAATATAGGAAATACTGGTTCTTCTTACCGGGGCTTCGTCAAGTAAGGTGCTGGTCAAACATCTAGATGCGATCAATATAATAAAAAAAAAAAAAAAAAACAAATGCTGAGTCTATATTCCATCCAGGGAGGAGTGGAATACAGGTGTACCAGGCCCGCCTGGCTCGATAAAGATATACATGGACGTGCTCAAGCTGGACGACCGTTTTGGCGGAGGTGTCTATATTGAGGATTTCAACGTTAGAACTGCTTTTCGACTCCCGGACCACAGCAGTGTTTTTCAGGCAGATGTCACTGCAATCCGGGATGCTTTAATAACAATAAAAAACCTACAAGTTCGAAATAAGAACATTTGTCGGGCTCTCGGACAGCCAAGCGGCAATTAAGTCCGCAGTTTCGATGACTTCGTGTATGAAGACAGTGAAAAGCTTTCGCTTGTCTCTAGGGGAGAAGGTTGAGCAGTTTTCAATTCAACACATATGGGTCCCAGGCCAGGGACTTCGAGGGTAACTGCCAGCATCCTCCTTCAAAACAAGGAGGGCGTGGGTATACCCATAGCCTGCTGTAAACCGAGAATACGAAACTTCTTTTCGGTGCAAATAAAACGTGGAATCGGATATCGAACACGTGTAGAATCTCGCGGCAAACTTGGCCGACATACTGCAGCAAAAGAACCATAAAACTTTGCTGTCTGAATAGAGCCCAGTGCTCATCTGTTATCCGTGCTATCACGGGATACTGACTGGAGGGAAACCACACATCCAGGTTAAATGCTCCCCACCACGACTTCTGTTGAAGCTGTGGCGATGAGGAGCAGCTGGAGACGGTGGAACACTTTTTCTGTCATTGCCCTGAGCTAGGCAGTAAAAGATTAAAGGTTCCTAAAGTCGCACTTTCTTGACGATTTATCTCGGCTCTCTGCTCTCATAGTAAAAAATGCCTTTGAAGGTTTATTCGGGCAGCCGGATGGCTTCCACATCTCCTATAGGGGACCACTTAAGTGGGGAAAAGTGGTGAAATAGCTCATTGTACCGGTATTGCAAAGGGCCTATCCTTGGCCTAAGTGACCGCCCTGACCTAACCTAACCTACAATAAAAATCTCACATCAAAAGTCTGTATATCTTTTCATCATGCCACAAATAATTCGCAAACTTCGACTGTATTGTATCTATTATAAAGTATCCTCTTAATTTTCAAAAGAGTTTTTTTAATTCTTAATTTTTTTTCTAATTTACGTTTTGTTTTGCTTAAATTAAGATTAGGTATACAAAATTTAATTTCGTACCAATTATAGAAATATCATAAAAATGTGTACACTAATAAGTGGAAAGTTCCTAAAGTACGATGCGATTTTCTTGATTTTTTCAAGACTTTTGATAATGTGCTTTTTAATGATAGTCTTTATATCTAAAATCTAAGTTTTAAATTTAAAGCGTAGAAACTTGATGGTCACTTAAAAAGCACAAACAGCTGTCAAACATTTGCTAATGGAAATCCAAACAATTTGTTTAAGTAGCAAAACTTTTCTTATAATAATATCCTGGGTGTCAAGCGCATAAGATCCGAATAAACAAAATAAAAGTTTATTAATTTTATCACTGCCGAGTTTGCAAAGAAAATTAAACAGTTCTGTCTTTTGTTCAATGCAGGAAAATAAGTTAATACTTGGATTTATCTTCAAAGTTTAATACATTTCGTTGTGAAAATTTAAGATATTCCAAGGAAGATCCTTCAAAGTAAAGGACTTTAAAATAAGTGACAGGATGAAATTCAGGAGATCCAAAGAAGAGCTAAATGAAATAAAAATATAAATGAAAAGAAAAGAAAATGGAGCAGGATCGAAAAAGGTAGAGAAACAGTCAGGGAAAAATATTACTTAAGGGAGTTTTGGATTTTATATTTTTCAATTATAGAGAATTAATCAAGGAAAACTATTTGAACTCTTTTTCTGATCGGATATACAAAAATTTAATTTATTTTAAAAATAAAGAAAAATCAGTACAATAGTCTCCATATTGGACTTGAAGACAGGATTATAAATTTGTATTTATTGTAAAAAAAAGGAAGTAGTTTTTGCATAAAAAATAGCGAAAGAGAAGGTAGTTTTAATTCATAGCTTTGATATATTTATTTATTTTTATAAATAATTAGCATGTCAGTTATGTTATGGCTTTTGGCAATAGCTGACAAATGGCTTTTAATTTTCTGTTGGCAACTCCAAATGGCCTTGCATATTGGCTGGCCTTAAATTAAATCTTTATGCGAAACAGTTTACAAAGTACGCTACAGTGGGGTATGTGAGTTTTGATAGAAAGGAACAAAAATACGCTTATTATAATATTCAGAACGGCATACTAGTCGTATGCTTAACAAAAATCTTTATATTTAAAACCAAACAAGAATTTGTAAAACGTTTTTACAATTAAATGGTTTAATTAGTTAGATACATACATATGCGTATATAAATAGGAAATTTGGCCAATAAACGATAGGCTTCATCTGTTGAAACAATCGGCAATAATCGATAACCGCTGTTAGCACCTTTGTCATTGAAGCTTTGTGTATGTTGCTCCAACTCCTTCTTAGAGTATTGGTTTTTTGGTATCATAGCAACATAAGTCACATCCATGCTCCGCTCGGGGTACGAAACGACTTGTAAACAATACTTAAGCTGTGTAATATCTCGGTTTTCGTTTAGATCTATCGATAAGCTCAGGCGCCAAGTCCCATTAAAAGCCACAAAAGAGCTTGAGTAAAGTTTGGTGCAAAGATCTTCAGTTGAGTTGTTCACATAATTTAGCCAAATATTTTTCCGGAAAATTTGATAGTTAGTCATAGCCCAATAGATCGTAAGTATTTCAGCATTTTTGCTGGAATTTTCAGCTGCTTTGAGCGCAAGTAAAATTTCATCACCTGACTTATTGGGAAACTCACAAAGTTCCTGATGTGCTGCACTTAGATCGTAAGGACCACGCCAAGGACAACCCAAGCAGAGATTAGCACAGCTCACCTCTCTTTTGTTGCACCCTTGCAGATGTTGTGGCATAAAGTCATATTTTACTTCCAGTTTGCATTTGGTACATTTGGTGTTCATTTTCCGTATCACTTTTGATAGGACATCATTTTTGGAAGCAAACATCAAACCAATTGTACCCAATATTTCACAACAGTTGGGGCAAATGGCTGCTCTCTTTGTTATTCTAGCCCGTACCATAATGCGTACAAAGCAGTTATCGCATATTAAATGTCCTCGAATGCATTGATGAAAAGTGTAGGGATTCGGCAGCTCCTGGCATGCTTTACATAGCAAATCATTACGTAAATCTGGCGTGACTCCTAAACGTGACTTTTTTCCATCTTCCGAACGATCATCATCGTCGGATTTGCGTTTTTTTGACTTACTCATAGCTGGGAGCGAAAAATATAAGTTATCAGTTACAAAACTTTTTTTGTTGAGTAACTTGGTAAGGCTAACTTGTTTTTCAATTTTCCTTTTACGCAATTTTAAATTATGATATTATTTCAGAGGCTACTTTGTGGCTCCCAAAGAGCCCAATCTATATAAATAAAAGAAACTTATGTTTTGCGTGTTACGGGTGTTCTCATGAACGCGTCGATGAATTTAAAATCTGATATTTGCGTGTATTAGAGGTTGTCTAAATGGAGGTTTTAAGCCTATTTTGAAGTGTTTGAATGGCGTATTGTGTGCAACGTATCGAGAGGCATGTCGAAAATTGAATTTGTTGGAAAATGATTTGCACTGGGATTAAACTTTAGGGGATGCTGCTATTACTGCTCATCCATATCAAATTTGTGTTCTTTTTGCGATTATTTTGGCAACATGTTTTCCATCAAATCCACCTGAATTGTGGATAAAATATCAAGATTATATATCAGAAGATATTTTGTTTCGAGTACGTCAAGCAAAACGTAATCCAGTGATGGAATTTACGCCGGAAATTTACAATGAAGCCTTAATTCATATTGAAGATCTATGCTTGGCGATGCCTAAGAAAGCATTAGGACAATTGGGAATGCGGTCTCCTAATCGATCATGGCATGATGTATGTCAATTGGAAGAAATGCAACGAATTAAATTAATTATCAATTTAATCGTACTGCCCAGGAACGTGAAGAACGCCATGAACGTGAAAGAATTCGGTTAAGACAGACCCGTGAAGCACGACATTCGACTAATAACGGAGCAAGTTTGAATCGAGCTGCAAACTATTCTAAAAATCTTATATCTTTCCGGATAAGCTAACTAGAGAATCTTACGATGTTTATTCACTTTAAGAGTATTCAAAAAGTTTGGGCAGAACAATGTCTGCCGGGCTCATTAGTTTATCCATTAAAAAAGGGGGAAAAGATATGCATGTGCTGCATATGCTGAGTAACTAAACGAATTATGATTTTTTATATCCATACAAAATAAATAAATCTTATCATTGAAGTGATCAATATTTGTTACGACAAATGGTTTTAAATAGCTTTTAAGTTTAATAGACTCTTAGCTTATCAAACTTAGCCGTGGCTGGTGCACATGACGTATACGCAATATTGTTTTCACTATAGCCGCCATTACTGTCGCCATTTTGGTTTAAAAGCCGCACGCCAACATCGTCGCTCTTGTCGTACTATATATTATTTTTATCCTTTTGCCATATAAACCACTCCATGAGTCTTTGCTTTATGAATACAGTGCGCCAACATTTTATGTTGCACATATATTTTTCATAAACTACAAATTTAGGTCATAACCACGGGGTATTATGGGCGTCTCAGCTGGGCCGTACTGGAGCAGTTCGCTTGCCTGGGCGGGCCATGCATGACAGAAGAAGCAGCAGCAAACTATTAAACGCTAATGCAGCTGCAGCTCTGCCAGGACTCGCTTCCTTTTTTTTTTTGCGCCCAACTCCCAACGGTCAATGTACGAACGACGTCAAAGCGTCATCAAAATGAATATGCGCATAGTTAAAAGCAAAATGCCGTCGCGGAAATATTAAGCATACGCCATGTATGACATGGCCTGGCAAGGCATTGCGGACAAGGTGGGGAACAGCAAACCAGCAAGCAACATAAACGTAACGTAACGAGCGCTCATACATTGCTTTTGGCTAAAGGACTAAAGTATGATTGCGTGCCTAAGCGCCATCTTACGGTTGATAGCTTCATTACAGTCCCGTTGTTGATTATTACCAACGTCAACGTTAACGTCATCCTCCTCATTGTCCGCCGCCATCCTGCGCCTCCTGCCAAAAGTAACACCAACAACGGCATCAACGTCATCGTCCTGGCTTGTTGCAAGTGCTGCTGATTATGACCTGGCTGCCATGTTGTAAAAGTCAGCCTGCAATGTTGCTTTTTATGGCTGTTTGTTGACTGCATTTTTCTAATTTTAGTTAAAGTGTTTTGGGGGCTTGGCTCATAGTTGGCTTAATTTTAAAATTGCCGCATGCCTGTTGTTGGCCAAGTGTTTGGCCTCGTTTAAGAAGCCAGCTTGTTAGCATTAAGTTGGAAACTAGAGTGGAAAGTTTCTATTAAGAACAAATATTATGCTACTGCAGTAAAGCAAATTATGCCCGTGCGAAATGAGGCAGGTAAGAAACGTGGCAGAAAGTTTAGCTAGGCAGCAATGTTGCAGGTTTTTTGTGGCTGCCTCTTATGAATCTTCTCTTTAAGTATTTAATATTTCTGAGCTTGCCGAAGCGAGTAGGTTTAAGCATTAAGGGAAATGAGTTTAATAAAATTTGTATTTTCTTAAGAGCTGATCAACTCTTTTGTTTGGTATCCATAACAATGGCGACAGCGATGGCGGCTATAGCGCAAACATTGCGTATACGTAATGCATACAAGCCGCAGCTAATTTAGATCAGCTAAGAGACAAGGAAGTCATTTATCGCTAATGCACTCAAAACCACAATTATTTTGAAATATTTTGGAAATATTACTCAATAAGAAATATAATTCTTCTCCTCATCGAAATCTGTAGCTCTTCCCTTCCTTTTAGCCTTAAGTATACCGAACCTTTTTGTAACTTCTTAAAACCATTTTCGAATCATACTTTTTGTCCACAAAAGCCCATAAAGCTTTTGGTATCTATGTGCCTTCTGCTGTCAATTACCATGGCAAACGTACACAGCTCCTTACTCGAAGGATAACACAAATTTTGACAACTTGAAACTCACTTTAACTCAGCAAAAATTTCCAACCTGCCAACGCAGCAACCTCAAACACATGAAATTGAGCCACTCTTTCACTCGCTTGCTCTCTTTTCTATCTCTGAGGTCCTGCGACATTGCCCACTCCCCCCCTACGCCCTTTCGTTCTGTCACATAATATAGACAATCACTAACCACGCAAGTGTCAAACAAACAAAACGAGCCGAGCATTCACACAGATACATAAACAGGCACACAGATACTCCTGCACACAAACACACAGATACACTCGCACACATACAAGCGCATAAAGCGCAAAAATTTGCAAGCAAATCCTATTTTCGTATAAAGAAGCACTCATTCACCCCGGACTGAGTAGACACGAAAGAACCGAATCTGAATCTGGCGAGGAACCAAGCAAATGCCGGCATCCTATTGAGTGCTGCGGGCGGTTCAATACTCCATACTATATACATATGCATACCAGGAACACTCTATAAGAGGGTACTTTCGGTAAACCTAAAAAATTGAGATAGGCGAAAACTGGCAAACCTAAATAAAATTTAAATTGCAAAAGGAAAAAAGTTGATTAATTTCAATTTTTCAAAACTTGAGGGAAATATAAAAGATCAATTTTTTTAAAATCTATGTATAAAGGCATCGGAGTTATACTTTACTTGACTATTTACTAAGATTGCCAGAGGTCTTAAGTGAAAAATGAATATTAGAAAATATATAACATACATATAACGCTTAAAAAAAATGGAATAAAAATACACTTAGAGAAAAATTAAGATCAGCAAATAAATAAAATAAGATTTAGCGCCAATAGCAAATTTTCTATAATATCATTAAGAGAAAAATTCTTATTACAGGATATTTTGGAAAAAAACTTAAATATTCAGCTTGGAATCGTCTAGTTTGATTTAAGATCCAGAGGACTTGAATGAGAAAAGGTTTGGAGAGAAAAACTAGAAAGCTTTGGGAATGTTTAGTATGGCTTTGAAAACGAGTGGTCTTATTAAAAAAAAAATCTTTATTTATACCACAAGTCAACCCGGCAGACGTCGTCCTGCCTATACTTTTTGAACACTCTTAAAGTGTATAAACATCGTAAGATTCTCTGGTTAGCTTATTTATACAATCATCAGATTTTTTGATTAGTTGACTTTCATGACTCTTTAAAGGACCGTATGGATGAACTTAAGTATTCTAAAGAGAGCTCTCATCTATAATAAATTTATGCCCCACAGAAACTACGTTTCAACTCCTTTCCAAATACGCTTTTCTCTCCAATACACGGTGTTGAACAATTTTCTACTATGCTATATTCCCGATATTCACAAAAATGCGTATATCTCACGAACCAATACACACAAATCGCGATAGGCTTAAAACCTTCGTATTGACAATCTCTAACACACGCAAAAATCCGATTTGAAATTTATCGACGCGTTCATGAGAAGACCCGTAACACGTAAGACATAAAACATATATAGATTACCTACGCATCTCAAGAATGTTTAGTTTTAAAATGATTTCATATTTGATTCTGATTTAAAGAATAACAATGGAGAAGGAACAATTTATAAATATCCTAGAACAATTTTATTTTATAACATCTAGCTTGAAGTAAGAATAGTTAATTTCTCATATTAAGAACATTTTTCTAGTTCTTTAAAATTTTACTCTAGAAACTGCCCTTCTGACTTCATAATGGAATGAATGTGCCAATTTAATAACAATGGAAATTATTATTGCAATCCAAGATACATTAAACGATTCATCCAATGTTGGGACTCGATTAGTCTACAAGAGTTTTATATTTCTGAAAATTCTAGTCAAAGATTTATTCTTAACAATAATAATATAAAAGTAAGCTATGATATGAACTTAGTAGCAATATCTAAAAAAAATTTGGCGAAAATTTTAATTTCTGTTTATAACTTTATAGTTTTTTTTATAGAGATCTAATAAATTTCAGTAAAGTTCTAAAACAATTATTTGTAAAAATGTTTATTATTGCATATGTACCTATATTATGGCCCATGGCCAACACTATTAAGCTAAGGAAATGGAGATGGATAGGCCACACACTGCGGAAGGATGCGACAGAAGTTTGCCGTCAAGCTCTTGATTGGACTCCCCAATGAAGCGGCAAAAGGGGCCACCCTAAGACAACATGGAGGAGTTCGCTACAAAAAGAGGTCGATGAATATTATTACTATATATAGTTATTGAGACAATAATTGTTATTCTTTATATACAATAGTTTTCTTTCTTTTTTTTTGTATTAGTTTTTATTTTTTAAGTTTTATTTGTTTCTACTGGAATAAGATTTCCTTCTTCAAAAGGCATAATTTGTAATTTTTCAATGTGATTTATGCTCCTATTTACAAAGCTGCCATCTTCGTTGCAGATAATTTTCATTGAATTTTATTTTTTTATAATATTTTTACCATTATTGCTTTAATTAATATTATATTAGCCAAATTTGTATGGTACTAAACATTATTTTTTATGCAATTAACTAATTATTTTGGTCGTTATCTGAATGGAATAATAAGTTTTTTGTTGCTTTTTGGTATAGCCCAGCTTAGTAAATAAATCAAAAAAGACTTTCTCAGACCAGAATGAACTTTTTCTTTTGGATCACTGATATAAATTATACATTGCTTTTAAAACCTATTATTATTAAATTATTGCATATTCATACGCATCTACACAGCTGCCCCCAAAGATATGCTATAGTTTTTTTAAATCTAAATATGTTCTCTGCTGCTCAGCCATATATTTTTAGCATTCAATTCAAATTCAAGATTAATTTTACTATTTTTTCTACGGGTTAAATAAATATAGGATATAATTTCCAGGATATGCGTATTTTCAAGTAAGTACATAGCAGCCCCCGACGATATGGTATGATTTTTTTAATCTAAAAAAATGTTCCCAGCTGCTCAGTTATATATATTTTTAGCATTTAATCCGATGTCGATATTATTATTACTATTTTAACTTCGATTTTTTTCCTATTTATCTTAAAATTCTAATGGGATCAAGCTGATAGCAGACTCGGATTAAGCGACTCACTCAACATTGCATAAATATTGGGAAACACGAAGATATTTTAAAGCTGTGTAATCTTTTCATAATATGAAATATTAATATTAAAATATAGCCGGCCTCCGCTGCGCTCCGGCACGCTCGCTTCGCTCGCTCGTCTAGATCACGGATCTTTCCGATTGGAAAACATCGTACGATTGATCGATGAGTGGAATAATTTCATCATAAAATTTTCAACCACTCGCCATCTTTACATTTTAACCATTTTGATGGAGATTTGGTAGTTTTCTTCTCGGCATTGTAAGCAGTATCTGATATTAATGTTTTCGTGCACTAATAATGTTAACCTATAATGGCGACAGGATGTCTTTTTTTTTTATTTTTTCACGTTCACTCAAGACAAACCACAGATTGAAAAATATTGCAGAAACGCGCCGTCCGCGAAAGCCGCGAAACAGAAGTGTGGAAGGAAAATTATGGGATACTGCAATGCATCGTAGGATCGGTGCGTTTCAGATACTCCTGAAGTTCATTATTACGTTTTTGAAGGATAACAGGGGGTCAGGTGGTGGGAGCAAAGCAGGCAATTTAACTTTCCCAGTAGCACAACACATTCCTAATGTTTCTTTGTCAAACTTCAGAGAACAACAAAAACGGCACACTTTATCCATTTTGCCGATACTGACAGCTGGATGCAAACTGTAATCGAAGTTCGCATTATAATGAAATGCACCCAGATTTAACTCAATATTTCCTGAACGTCGAGTTGAATTTGTACGCATATTAGTTAATCTGACAATGTACACAATGCCAACCTAAATTAAAAAAAAAAAAATTATTGGAAAATGAAATTGTCGCTTTTAGTATTTTCAATTTTCCTAATTTTTCTGTAAATTTTTCAATGATATTACATAGCCTATTCGCGGCCCAAGAAGCTTCTGAACATTTACAAAAAATACCATTAAAATCGGACAAAGGTTTGGCGTCCAACCCCGGACAAACAGACATACACTTTTTTTATATATAGAAGATATAAGATTATATGCATAGTACACAAAGAAAGATAAGTGCGGTGTATCACTTTTTAGAAGAACATCTTCGATTTAAATTATAGAGGTTCAAGCCAATATTAAGCACTTTAATTTTTATTGCATATATAATATATTTTTTTTAAATTTAAGGCCTATAATTCTCTACAAAATCGATTGTTCCATAAATAATCCTATTTTTAGCAGAGCATTCAAACTTCGTTGCATTATATTCATTGCGCCATTTTTTTCTTTTACTTTTCATTCAGCCCACTTAACCAAAACGACCAGCAGTCAGTCAGTTGCACGTGTGTATTTTCTCTATTGGTATATGTATGTGGGTGTGTGTGTGTGCGGGTGTATCTGTATGTGTTGGTGGCATGCACACATCAATCTCGTTGTAACTTTGCAGATACGAATCTTTCATTTTCGTATTTCCGTTCAAATTTTGTGTAACTGAACTGGAGAACTTTAGAAAAAAATTTCGACTACTCATACAAAGACAGAGAAGTCCAGTGGGTGGCAAACCGAATGTGCGGTGCGGTGGTGTCTGGTGGTGCATGTTAATGTTGCCCGCAATTGGTGGTACGTATTTGGAAAGGGTATAGGGGGGGACAGTAGAGTCGTCTGATTGCTGGCGTTGCATGCCGCTTGCCAGCATCAAATTTAAATTTCTTCATTTGCTCGGCTGACTACGCGTTCACCATATGTACTATCTATATGAATGTATGTGTGTCTAGCCGTCGGTGAGTGTGTCTGTGTGTGTATCTGTGTGCTGAGGAAGTTGAAGCTACCAAGTTTTTGCTGCTACTTCGTTTTCTTTTTTTCACTTTTTTTATTTCTTTTTGGGGTTTGCATGCAAAAATTCAGGTCATGTGCGACCAAAAGTAAGTGGATGCGCTCTTATCAGCGCATACAAATGTTTTATCTGGATCTCGTTGCGGTGTCCATGTGTATCTGTGTGTGTGCGTGTATATCTGTGTGTGTGCGTGTGTATCTGTGTGTGTGTGTGGGTAGCCTTTGGCTGGCTCTGTGACTGAATAGCTGCTGTTTTGTTTTGCCAATTGTCGGAAGTGCGGCGGCTGTGTGTGTTAGTATGTGTGTGATAGGCACCGCCTTGCATAAGTCACAGCATGAAGAAACACACACACACTAAGACTAACACCCACACAGATTCACGCAGCCAGTTAGACACTTTCTTATGCTACTTGAACTTCCGCTTCCGTTTGCCTGGCTGACATTGCTGCTCTGCTCTGCCGCTGCTGCTTCTTCTTCGTCTTCTTCTTGTTTTATCTTCTTTGCTTACATTTTTAACTGCTGTTGCTCTTTGCTTATTTACTTATGCATAGCATATAACTTAAAACATAATTTTGTTTGCTTTGTGCTTTTAGAGTTGCCTTTGCATGCAATTTCATTGATCTCTCTTAGAAAATTCTGGCTTGGAAATTGTGGCTCAATTTTTGGCTAGGCATTTTTAATGGCTCCACTTTTAGTAGACCCAAAATGTTTCATAATAGCAATAGACGTGAAAAAAAAATTGGCTACGAAGCGACCCATTAGATTTAAAATATTTTCTGACTATGCTGAGATACCAACCTATATTTTTTTTTTTTCAATTTTGTTTCAAAATATTGTATTAAGATATTAATATTTAAAAAAAAAATTACAAAAACGTTTTATTAAAGAGAACTAAATAATGGACTGCAAGCAGCTTGGAATGCTACAAGCTTCAAAGACTTGTTCAGACATGAACATGTGACGTCGCATGGGATCCCTTTCAGCTCACATTATAGGAATAGTTTATGACAACTCTTACTATTTAGATCTTAAGTGGCCTGCATATGTGTGGTATCATGTATGTGGTACATAAACTACAAGGGATAAACGGCCTGCATTGAAGTGTGACTATTTAGCTTTCGAAGGGTCAAATATCACTTGTGCTCCCATAAATATTAGACGGCGTACTTGACATTCGTATATACATTTTAGATACTTAGTACGCTGCTGCTTACAATACAGCGTCTATTATGTAACTTAGAAATAAGATTTAAATATTGAATAAATAGAAGCCTACTTGAAAGGGTTTGAATCAGTACCAAGCCTACATCCAACGCGTACTGCAGTGCTTCACCAGATCTATTGCGCACATCTCGGCAGTACAATACCATTGCCTGCTCTTAAGGTGTACATTCTCTCTCTCGGGAGCTATGCGTACCTGTCCGACAGCTGTCATGGAGTCTGTCCTTGAACTCACATCACTGGACATTTTCATCAAAAAGTCAGCCATGCAGAGTCTACTAGTCGCAAAATAACTCTTACTTTTCATTTTATATATGAAAAATAAACCGCAATTTTGAATTAAAAATTTGAAAAAAAAAATTATAAAATAATATATAATTATAATGGTTGGCAAATTTATGAAAGATACACATTTTTACGTTGTCATTGATTCTAATATTTTCTAAAAAGAATCTTTTAACTTTAGTTTGATAATTATTTTTTTATAATTTTTAAATTTTCCTATCAAGAATTTCTGGACAACTTTTAATTTGAGTTCATTACTTATATATAAAAAAAAATTCCTAAAAACTTGTATTATTAATTTGTATTTCAAAAATTACAGATTTGGTGGCTTCTGATTTAAAATTGTTTTTCAATAATATTTCAAAATTTCTAAGTTTTATTAAAAAATAATAAAAGTTTAAAATTAATGTTTTTTTTTTTTGATTAAAGAAGAGTTTGGATAGCCAATTTTAAAATTAAAAAAATAAATTCGGTTAATGCATTTGGAGAAAATACGTCACAAAAAAATAAATATTGGGTCATTCACTAAGTAATTTCGTTTGATGACAACAGCTGGTTTTATTCAACTTTTCAGCAGCCATCTTGAAATTTAACCGCTTTACCCTTATATATTCAAACAGCAGATATAGTAAAGCTTTTTTGAAAAAAATTTTGTGTTTTGGAATATTTTTTGGTTTGGTGCCCTATCTAAGATGGAAGATCGAAAACAACATTTTCGGCATATTTTACTGTTTTACTATCAAAAGAATAAAAAAACAGTTCATACAAATTAAAATTATGAGATGTGAACGAAGAAGATGTGCCAATGCCAAAATTGGTTTGCAAAATTTCGTTCCGGCATCTCGATCTTGAGGATGCACAAACACGTCCAGGAAGGCCTCTTAAAGCCGTTGTGGATAAAAAGTCGTTGGTCGATGCAAATCGTCGAATAATAACTCGAGAGATTGCTGAAAGATTTAATTTGTCTAACGAGACCGTTAAAGCACTTGAAACGTCTAGGATTAATTTCGAATCTTGACATATGGGTTCCTCATATTCTTACAGAACGAAACTTGCTTCGTCGCATTAACGACTGTGATTTGTCTAACAAACGTCAAAGAAGTGATCCATTTTTGAAGCTCGTGAATTGGGTTGTTTACAAGAAAGCGCAAGAGATCATGGTCTAAAAAGGATGAACCAGCTCAAACTACTTCGAAGGTCACCAAAAAAAGGTTATGATGTCTCAAAGACAGGATCTCAAAAGCATCGTTTATTTTGAGCTTTTGTCCGACAATACCACAATGAATTCTAAAAAAAAACTTCAGATGGACAAATTGAGTGATGCAATCAAACAGAAGAGGCCAGAATTGATCAATAGAAAAGATGAAGTGTTCCACCAGGATAATGTGAGACTTCATAAAAAATTGATAACTCACCAAAAGCTTTTGCAGCTTGAATGGGATGTGCTACCACGCCCACCATATTCTCCAGACTTAGCACCTTCGGACTATTACTTGTTCCAGTCTCTGCAAAATTTTTTGGTGGGCTCTAAGGATCAAAACTTTTATGAGCATGGAATCAATCTCTTGCTCGAAACATGGCAAAAGGTATTGGATCAAAAGGCGAATATATAATTTCTTAAAATGTTTTACACAATAAAAAATCGTGTTGAAATTCCACAAAAAACGGAATTGCTTAGTGAACGATACAAAATTTTAAAATTAAGCCGTAATGAGTTAAGTTAAAAATCTGAAATTTTATTAAATCTTTTTACTGTTTATACATTTCAAAGCAAATCGGAGTTTTAGGAAAAACTATCATATGATTATAGGAAATGCATGTCTATTATATCTTTAAAGTTTTTTCTTATTAATAATTTTTGTGGCCTTTTAAGCGCATTTAAAATTCCGTACCCAAAGACTTAGCTTTTCGTATCTTTTTCTTTTATACCCTGAAAAACTTTGGTGTTACTATTTGAGGATTAGATTATTAGCCATAATCATATGTTATAAAACCGCAAGCTCTCACTTATAGACAAAAAAAATAATTAACTGATTTTAATTTAAGGTTCAATATAAGAAATGGTGATTTTCACAAAATAAGGACAAGGCTAAGGTTTTTTAAGGAGCAAAGATAAAGGCTGCTTATTATTTACGTTTGTGTTTTCTTTGTATTAATTTAAAATAAATTTTTTTTACTTTAAAATCTTTATAAAAATGCGAAAAGTACATATTATAAACCAAAAAGTTTTGTTGGTACCAAGCAGTAATCACTCACTTTTGGGATCAGCAAAAATCAAGCATCTATCTAACAATTTCCCTTGTCACCCCTCCCTAAACCTTTAGCATTAAAGATGGGTTCCTTATATGCAAAAAAAAATGTATTTGCTTGCTTACTGCATCATCTTTAATATTAACAGAACAAATGGTAGATGCGTTCAAAAAGTTTGTATATATAGTAATTGTTTTTAGTCTTTTTCAAAATCACTTTGATCATTCAATTTAAAAGATGGCGGCGATATAAAGCCCGATTCTTCGATCTCTTCTTCCTTTGGGGGCTCAATTTCTCCATCATCGGCCAAATTAGCTTTATTCAATATGCGCATATATTTTAAGGCATAACGCAAATCCGAAGGAGGCAGCTTGTGCTCCTTGATATAAGTCACGGCATCATTGGCCTCTTGCTCAGTATAGTCCTGCATAACAATATATAGAGTAGATAGTTAATATAATTTTTAGCTATTTCCCAACTCACCGGCTCCTGCTCTGCCACTTTAGCGCGTTGCTCAGTCATTATTATTACTTTTTGTTATTTAGCTATTAAAATTTTTCTCTAAACGTTTTATATTTTCCCAGAGTTTTTAAGTTCTGCCTACTTTGTTCTAAAATATCAAACAACAACAAGTTCACTCAAAACAAAAAATCAATTTTTGCCATGCACAGCATGTGGTCAAAATGAACCGTCAACACCCGACACTTGTCACTTACCATTACCATGTCCCCGAATCCCCGAAACGATTTCCCAGAGCAGCAGCGAACCACATTTTGCATTTGCAGTTTACTCGGTTAACCGCTTTTATAGCGGATTTAACACATTGACAGTAACCGCAGGCCTACAACGGTTCGGGCCACTCTCGAGTGGACCGACTGCAGTTAGAAATGGTTAAAAGTGAAAGCAAGTGGGTCGGTCCGTCCCGTCGCTTGGTCAAGTGCGAAACTGCCAAAACATGCCAAAATGTTTGAATCGAACAATCAACATAGAGTCAGTTCTAGTTAATCCGATGCAGTGCGCCAGCCTCATAGCTCCATATTGGACTGCTGCTGTATGCATGGCGTTCATTACGTACATTTCCCCCCTGGTCCTGTTCTGGCACTGTTCTCATATGTCATTGGAGCGTGCATTGCATTTGGCATTGTTGGCGTTTGTTTATTGTTTTTCCTATACGCTGCAAACGGAGTAACCCATTTTGATTCATGGAACGTACTAAATTCTTTTGTTCTAGCTGACTGGGTGCCAAGAGTGCGTCAGTTCAAGTCGTTTGGGGCCATTATTTTTTGAAGTGCAAATTCGAATACTGGAATTTTCAAAAATATTTTGTCGCTTAATTGTAATAGCAGCAAATGGGCAACAATGGATGCACTTAGAAGTAGTTTTGGGTGGGCAGTAGATGGAAAGTAAAAGTTTATTAAGTACATATATTCCAGAAATGTGGGACACGACAAAAAAAAAGTTGATTTTAATTTTGGCTAACATTTTCCAATAATGACAGGTACAAGGATTGCCTTTTATATTTTCGGTTTGGTAGTAACTTGTTTTTTGGCAAAAATATGCTCAATGATATTTGAGATATGTATAAATCTCCGCAGAAATAGGCATTTAACTGGCTATTCGTTTTTAAATGACCAATAATGGAATGCTATAATTATCCTCCTTCGAATGAAGATGAAAACCATACCAGATGTTAGCTGGTACAATGACTTAACTTGTGACCAAGACGAATTCGGTCAAGGAAAAATTGATTTTGGGGCAAAAATAATATGCTTCTCTGGAATTAATAAAGAGAGCTTGGTTATGTTGGATATGACCGTAAGACTTAGGCATATATTCAATATTATGTGATAATCTGAATATTATTTGTTTCAAAATGGAATAAGCTACAGGAATGAACTTCGTAGGCAGTTTTGCTTTATATAAATAATTAAAAATACTATCAAGTCCCTACCCTGTTGACGAATAATGGATTGCATATGGGCCAAAACATTCTTGTAGGTGCTCGCCTACGAGCCAAATTCAAGAAAAGTTGATGGTTCATCGAAGCACTTTAAAACCAATTCTCGATGTTTTTTCGAAAAGCTGGTCATGGTTCATAAGAACAACCCAGGTCGCTTAATCCGCAATTTTAACCAACTAGTTTGGATACCGCGCCGTGGGATCTATGATGCTCTTCTCCATCTTCAGCGACCTTCCTTGTCACAGTGAGGATCAACCGGTCTCAAAGAAGAAACCTTCAACAAGCAGAATCCACAAGAGGCCTAGACCGGCGGTGGATTGAAACCGAAAACTACTCCCGTTATTATATTCTTCTTTTGCAGAGCGCTTGGTTTAAAGTGAACTGGTTCTGAATCATTAACAATTCTTTTTGGTTCCAAAAATTTAGCATAAAGTGTAAGAATTGCTTTTTTCCTTAGACGGAATTATTTTTATCGTATATGTTTGTTGTGATTTTATAACATACCAATTTTCAATGTCGGGGTCTATTAAAATGAAATATCTTCTGCGTGAAAAATTCAAGTCCTCAAGTTAAAACGTTTTGTCATTCAAATTTTTATCTTAAATACAGAAAATTTAGAATCATCAATAATGGTAAATCAGCTCTATCAAAGTTTTTTTTAAGAATAACCAAAAATAATCATAAATCATTCTGCAGATGCATCGCCACTTGGCGGACCTCCTAGGGATTGCCATCATATAAGTCAGGCAACTTCTTATAGGATTCCCTAATGATGATAACATTTTTTGTAAATTCGGCTTTAATATTTTTGGCATCAGAAACGGGTTGTTTACCTTATATAATAGTGACGCAAGCCCTTAATTTTTTTCCTAATTTTTTAGAAAAATTGTTTTGTTTTATTTGACCGCATACGATTTGTGAATCCGCATCACGATTTGTGAAGAATAATTCTAATATTATTAGCACACCAAAATAGCAAAAGGTTATGAGGAGTCCGTATTGCTCGAGCATTTGTTGTTCTTCTAGTTCTTATTGAATTGTCCAAAGCTTTTTTCGGTCTCCATTATTTAAACACATTGCGGAAATATTAGGCACCGATGACGAGGAATTGAAGTCTTTTTTTATCAAAATTGAAAAAGAAAAACTTGACGATATTGAAATAAAAATTCATTTAACTATTACTTACATTTAACTGCTACTATTACTATCGCAGAAGGATGCAAAAACCCTTGGATTACTCGAGAGGAAAGCTCTTCGCAAATTCTTCGGTCGTTTCCGTATTGAGAGCGACTATCATATAAGAATGAACCACGAACTATAAGAGCTCTACGGCGACATCGATGTCGTCCAGCATATAACAATACAACGTTTGCGCTTGCTCGGACATGTCGTTCTTATGGACGAAGAAGCTCCAGCGACAAAGGTATTCGCAACGAAAATCATCGACGGACGACGAATAGGGCGACCGCGACTCTGAGCAAGGATCAAGTGGGGTGTTCCAATATAAACAGAAATCAGTGATACATACTTACGAAATGCTCCTTATTAGGGTTACATATATATCTGCTATGTTTCTGACTACGATTATAATAATTATATGACATAGGAAACTTACTTTTGTTATGTATACGTAAAAAGTTAAACTATTTTTCCCGCAAATTTGCAATTTTTTCAAGAACAAAAACAGACACAAGATATTTTGTATAGCAACCACTTTCAAACTTCATTAAAAACTAACCAACAAATTAACTATATACATATATACTGTATATATATGTATGTTTATATACTTAATACGGCCTAAGCGATTAATCACTTGCGTTTTAAAACTTAATTATTACATGGCTTTGGCCTTAGGCATTGCGCCAGCGCTTTTAATTCAATTAAGTTGGCTTTGTCTGGCTGCATAGGCCAATTACCAGTAATCGAATTTTGTCACGGCAAATCCGTTTGAAACAATAAATTTCTCACTTGCAACCCTCGACAAGAGAGCTTTGCCTCCGGCTGCTGTTATTTTTTGATTGAGGGTTGCCTGCGAGCGCCATTCAATTATATCCTACAAATGCTTACCAAGAAGAATTCCCGTCTAGCAAAAAACCAGAGATACCAACAACAACAACAGCAGCTGGAAAAAATGCAAATGCAAATTGGGCATGACGCCATCATTGTCGACTGGCATTAAACTTAGCCCTGGCTTAAGCGCTTAAGCTCAACTTTCACTTAACCACAAAATGGCGCAAGCGTACTCAATGCTCTTTCCTCTTTCCGCTTTCCAGTTGGCCCGCGCTCTAATAATGTCTAATTAAATGCAGCGACAAAAGCTTAAATGCCACGCCCTAGTCGCACAGCCGCCCCCTTGGCACACGCTCTATCTCTCTCTTTCTCTCTCGTTTATTTGTTTGTCACATTGAAGTTTTTAACACGCCGCTTATGCGCTTAAAGTCCTGGCAAGCAAATAAATTCTCTCTCCGGCTACACCTCTCGCTCACTCCACGTCTCACCTCTTACTGCTCCACTATGTCCCTGGGGCGTCACAGCTTCATTTGCATTTTATAGCAAGGCGGCACCCAAACTGGTGTACGGTCACATTGACTGCTTGAAATGACAACCGGATGTATTTCATTCAAGTGCGCGTTGACTATTCATTTCCGGTCGTTGCACGTCGTCAGCTGAGCCGGAGCAAGAAGTCCAAGCTACAGAGGCTGCTCTGAAGCTGCTCCTTTTCTTTTATTTCTTATAAATATTTCAACATGTCTCGAAAAACAATTCGTAAGCTGTCACCACTCAGCTCCTCAGCTGTTGCAGCTGTTTAATAAAATATCAGCTGTCATTAAAGGTGATGGGGTTCTGAGTTGGAGGGAGTTATTTGGTACTCATATTGTCGTAAATAAACTCCGAGACTGCCACGATTTGTCACTCCACTGCGTCGGACAATTAAAAATGGTTGGCAACTGTTGTTGAAAACCGCTTTGCCAAGCAGAGGAAAAAAAATTCGTTTGTCTGAGTTTGGTCCCTGTGGATTTTTCAATGCATTTATGAATGCTCCAAGAATTTCGGAATTTATATTAAACTTTGCCAATTACAGCTTGAAATGATTTTATTGTTGCCTGTAGTTTGTGGTAGGTGAGAAATTTTATTTTCATAGCCTTTGTGGACCACTTAGAAAAATTCTTTACTGTATATTTTATAATAAATGTATTTGATTGTTTTCTAATGCTAATAATAATCAATTTTATATTCCCAATTGTGAAATTTTGAGAAACTGAGGCTACCTTGAACGCATATAATAGAGGTTACAACAAAGTTTTTGAGAGAATAACATAAGGAATAGGGATTACATTGTGTAACTATTTTACTAAGGTGGCCATTTTCGGTCCGCCATTTTAAAACATAAAAAATTGGCATATGGCAAGATGGCGAAAATTCTAAGGCCAAAATGGATTATTTCACTGAAAAATTGAAGTGTGCAGGGGAAAGGCTGATTGGAAATCGAATAGTTTTTATTTTTCTTGACTCAAATTTATTCGAAACGAATTTTTAATTAAATATTCAAATTTTGCATATTCGTCTATTACTAGCGAAAAAATCTTTCAGATTTGCTAAAATATTTTTAATATTTGATTTTTTGTCTTTATAACTCAAATTTTTCATATTCGTCTATTACTAGCGAAAAAATCTTTCAGATTTGCTAAAATATTTTTAATATTTGATTTTTTGTCTAGGGATCTTGTTCTAAATCTAAAACCGGGCTTGGAATTTGGAAGTAGGGAGCGTGGTACCGCCCCTTGATAATATTTGTTATAATGGTTATTGCATGGTATCTTCTTTTCTATCAAACGTAATGACATAATTTAAAAATAGATCCCAGAGGTTGGAAAATGTGCTTGACAGTCTCTTGAGAGCTCTGAGATGTAGAGAAAATAATTAAATCGAGGTAGTTGGTTAATTGGTTCAATCACAATGCCTATTTAAAGTTAAAAGCTAGAAATTATGTTTTTCGAAGAATTTGTAAATATCTTAAAACAGGAAAGTTTTTCGATAATTTAATTTTATTGAAGTATTTGTAATTATCTACAAAATGAGTCCTTCATCACTTTTCTATGATTAATGGTTTTCCAGCAATCGATCAAAGTAGATGTCTACTGCGCTGCCTACGTGCGCGATACTAAAACAAGCAGTTGACTAAACAAGCAGTTGACAAAGTAAGCAGCCCTCTACTTTGTCCCCTGCTTTATGCTGAGCTGAACTTTGTATGTAAAACTGATAAAAATATGCGTTTGCGACGTTTCGATCTGCTCTATATCAAGTCTTATGATCACGGAACTTTTTCATAAAAATAAATTTAGATCTCTTCTCCCAATTCGGGAGATTTGGGCTGATGGCAGCCTCTGTAGAAACCTCCGGTGGCAACAATGGTTCACGGATGGGTCTAAAACCGAACAGGGTGTAGATGTTGGAGTCGTTAGACCCAACACCAGAATCTCTACTGCAATGGGCATCTGGCCGAGCGTTTTTTAAGCGGAGATTCATGCCATTGAGATCTGCGCCCTTATCAAGGCAACAAGGGGAGCAAGCATCTGCATTTATTCAGATAGCCAAGCTGGATGGATGGTTAAAGAATGCCATAATTACCGCTAAACCATATCCTCCCAAAGTCATGATATGTTGGGTACCTGGACACTCAAGAGTGTATGGTAACACTACCGCACAAGAGGGTGCCACCACCCTCACTTCATGCCATTGGCCTATCGGACTCTTCAGAGTGCAGACTTTGTCTAGAAGACGATGAAACCACCAGACATCTTCTCTGTGAATGCCCAGCGCTGGTATGGGACGAGCCTGTCGCATGGGAAAGGAACGGCTTAGTCCCTTCCATCATAGGTCAATACCAACAAAAGACCTTCTGCTATTCATGCGGAAAGCGGAAAGTTTTATACCCTGTACCGTATGGTCAAGGGTATATTAAGTTTGTGCAAGCCGAAAATGTATGTAACATATAGAAGGAGACGTCGGAGACACCCCAAAGTTACCTAAAATATGATCAGGGTGAATAGAGAAGTCGATATACCCATGTCCGTCTGTCCGTCTGTCCGTCCGTCTGTCCGTCCGTGTGAACGCCTAGATCTCAGAGATGGTAAGAGCTAGAGTTACCAAACTTTCATATTAGATCCCATATTATTCCATAGGAGGCAAGTTTATTTTATTTTTTTGATATCGGGGTTAAATTATATAGCTCCCATAGGGGTGTTTGAGACGACCTCGACAAAAAAAAAGCGTTTTAGATGAATAATTCGTTTGTTTATAAAGATATCGTAACCAAATTTGGTAACCAAAAGTTTTTTATAGTTCCCAATCACTCTACCAAATTTGATCAAAATCGGTTGACTATATCATATAGCTCCCATAGGACCGATCGGCCAAAATAACTTTTTTAAAGAAAAATTGGCTATATTTCGTTTTTTAATAAAGATATCCTAACCAGATTTGGCGTTTGGAAATTTTTTAGACCACTTAAGCAATGTGCCAAATTTGAACAAAATCGGTGGACTATATCATATAGCTCCCATAGGTCCGATCTTCCAAAACATCGATTTTTTAACAAAATTTGTTGTGTTTCGTTTGTTTGTTAAGATATTGGGACCAAATTTGACATCGTGAGTATTTTATAGTTCCTAATCACTGTGCCAAATTTAATCCAAATCGTTTGACTAGATATATAGCTCCCATAGGACCAATCGGTCCAAAAACACGTTTTTATACAAAATTCGATGTGTTTTGTTTGTTTGTAAAGATATTTGAAATAACTTTGGCGTTCATATCTTTTTTAAGGTATTTAAGCACCGTGTCAAATTTTATTGAAATCGGTTGACTATCATATAGCTCTACATAGGAACGATCGGTCAAAAAAAAAATTTTTGCTTAAAAATTCTTCTGTTTTTGGTTTTTTGTGAAGAAATCGGACTTTATTACAAGCTAGTGGTACAGGGTATCCTAAAGTCGTCCGCGCCCGACTTTACGTCCGCCATTTTTTTTCTTTGATTTATGGGTCTGTTGCAAAAGACCTTTTGGTCGCAGTACCCGACCTCTTTGTGAGGAACCCTTATGGGAAATAGCAGTGCAGATGGTTGACAGTAACTTCATAGACCTATGAATTTACTTTGAAGGCAACCTCTTGTGGGTTCTGCTAGTGGCCACTAATGTGTTGAAGGTTTTTTCTTTGCGGCCAGTCGGTCCCCTCTTGGGGCTTTGAAGATGGAGCAGAGTATTATATATTCCACGGCGCGATATCCCAACTAGTTGGGTACCATTGAGGACTGAGCGTCCTACGTTGTTCCAAAGAAAATGCTACTCTATGGCCAGCATTGAGAAGAAAAATCGAAAATTTGTTTAAAAGTGCTTCGAGGAACCTCAAATTTTGTTGAATTTGGCTCGTGTGTGAGTACGTACAAGACCCATATGCAATCCATAATTCGTAAAAAGGGGGTAACCCTAGAAAATGTTGTAATTTTTCAAAAAAAAAGCACGTTGTTAATTTTTTCTGGAATCTCTTTAAAATATGCACAAACTAAAAAAATCTAGTTGCCGCTCGCCTTAACTTTTAACTATTTTCGTCCATAAATTTAATCAATATAATATACTCAAAATACCAGTTCTTATTATTATTGCATATTTTTGGAAAAAATTTAATAATTATGCAACATTTCGTGGAATGCAATATTTAATTGTTGTATCAGTTAAATATGAACTTTCCAATAAAAATATAACTCATTTTAGGAAAACCCACAATGAATATTTATTGATACCAAATTTTTGGGTTTGTCTATCATTAGTCAAATAATTTTTAATAGCTAAATATGAGCCTAGTCGTACTTTGAATTTATTTTAATTAAACCGCCTACCACAATCGATTCAGATATAGCATTGTTTAATCTCACCTTTCGACACAATTCGATATTTTATTTTATTTTTCGAGCACCTTTTTGTTGTTGTTATTGTTATTGTACATTTGTTATATGTTGTTATTTGCCACCAACATTTATCCATTAATTTGAGCAAATAAAGTTGCCACAACATACGCGCACTCACGTAACCGCAATTGAACAGATACAGATACAGATACATTTACGCAATCCTGCTGAAAGGTAAACAATTTTAATTTATTTGCCCAATAATAAATCGATCAAATAGCAATGCTGGGCAAAAAAAAATAAATAAAAACAAATGCGTAGAGCCTCCAAAAAGGACTGCCTGAACAAAGCAAAATTATAAATGCGTATACGCAACGTAAACACTTCAACGATGTTCGTGCTTTGTTATGCACGAAGCTCGTGAGTTTGTGTTTTTGTTGATGCACTGTCTGATAAGATAAAAGCTATTAAAGGTTTTTTTTAGATGCAGAAATTTCTTTCTATCATTTCTCTTAGCAGATTGTACAAAAAAAAGTGTTGTTACATTTTTTGCTCCTCTTAACGTTACCTTTGCAACACTTAAAAGTTTTCTGCCACACTTGGCATGCTTTAAGGTGCAAAGTCTGCTGTCAGGAACTAGGCCCAATCAATGCTTTTTGCACTTCTGTTCCTCTCTCTGTTTTCCAGCTAGTAAATCCAAATAAAATTGCTGGACAGCCTTGAGATCCTTACTGATAGACAGTACATAAAACACAAGAAAATAGTTGCGAAAAACTATGCCAACTTTAGATAGCCAAGTGCAGACGTTCTATATATCTGAAGCCTTTGATGCGGAATGCAATCAAGAGTTTACATAAGAAAATGTGCAAGGGAAATGGCATTGTAAGTTTTATTCGCTTTTTACGTTTGATTTTAAACTAAATTCTAGGAAAAGTCTTAGCCCTGATGGAGTTTAGTTACTTTTAAAGCAAAACTGTGGACTTCAAAAAGCCCTTAAGCAATAAAAAAAATATGTTTAAAAATTTAAAAAGAAATTGTTTTTCACATATACTATAAGACTTATATTGGGTGATTCATTAAGACCATTTTTTTTCAATATGAATTTCGTGTGGATCACGCGTGATGCATGACAGCTGTCATGGGCAAAGTTGTGCAGTATTCATTGGCAAATCATCATGCAAAGACTTACACCCGAACAACGTTTACAAATTGTACAATTGTACTACGAAAATCAGCGTTCTGCAAAGAATGTTTTTCGTGCGCTGAGATCGACTTATCGTCAACATAATCGACCCACCGAACCATCAATTCGTAACACCATCACCAAATTTAAAACCCAGTATTCATTGTTTGATGATACACGACCAAATCGACCACATCCAGCACGTAGTGAAGATAATATAGCGGCGGTAGCTGACAGTGTACACGATGACCGGGAGGAATCGATTCGGCGCCGATCGCAACAACTTGGCCTTTGGTATTCAACCACCTGACGCATTTTACATTTGGATCTTGGCTTGAAAGCATACAAAATTCAACTCAGGCAAGAATTGAAGCCGAATGACCTTCCTGCACGTCGCCGTTTTAGTGAATGGGCTCTTAGTATGATCGATGAAGATCCGTTGTTTTCGACCAACATTTTGTTCAGTGATAAGGCCCACTTTTGGCTCCACGGCTTCGTGAATAAGCAAAATTGGCGTATTTAGGGAGAAGATCAACCCGAAGAGGTTCACCAGCTGCAATTACATCCAAGAAAAACAACGGTTTGGTGCGGTCTGTGGGCTGGTGGAATCATTGGTCCGCACGCTATCGGACCATGTTAACGGACTTTTTACTACCTGAAATTGTTGCCCGTGATCTCGACGCCATTTGGTTCCAACAGGATGGCGCACCGGTCCACATTGCCAATGAAACAATGGCTCTATTGCAAGGTCAATTCGGTGAGCGAATAATTTCACGTCCAGAACCTGTACCTTGACCGCCAAGATCGTGCGATATTACACCGCTCGCCTTTTTTCTTTGGGGTTACGTAAAGTCAAAAGTTTAGGTGGACAAACCAGCAACGATTGAGGCCTTGGAAGGCAACATTACTCGTGTTATTGCCCAAATACCAGTGGAAATGCTTGAACGAGTCATGGAAAATTGGACCATCAGGATGGACCATTTAAATGCAATTGCGGCCAATATTTGAACGAGATTATTTTTAAAAAATAAATGCCATAAAATATCCTTTCGAAATCATAAATAAAGATCCCATCATTTCTTTGAAATTTGCATTTGCCAAATCATCAAAAAAAAAAAAGTTCTTAATGAATCACCCTTTACGTTAATTATACTCTGAACCTTAATGTAATGCATATCCTTATACATATTTACAAGAAAGTTATGCAAGGAAAACCATTCAAGATTTTGATGATCTATGGTTTGTTTCATTCGTCCCCGTCCTGGTTAACAAAATAACTTTGAAGAAACATATTGGCATAAAAATAAGTAGTCCTCGAAATTCTCTAACAGGGAGAGGGAACCGATATCGTTATAAATCAAAAATCCTTATATTCGTGCCTATTATGCGCATTTTTTGTAAAATTTCAGTTCTTTAGCATATAGTCTATGAGATACTTTTATTCATAGAGGCATATCTCGTCTGATCATGAATATATTTGTTTGTGGGGTCGGCCACGCCTCCTTCTGACCTAGATGATCTGAATTGAATAAATGGTTACGGTGGCTGGCTTACGAATCACGCGAATCCCCCTAGCACATATATTAATCGTCCGTCTTTTTTTTTTAATTTAATGGTAAAGGATGTCTCAAATTCGGCAACTATCGTGTTGAATTAAATATTTAATTTATTTTTATTTATTATTTTGTTAAATGGTTTCATAACATAAAAAAAACATTGTAATTACTTATTCAAATTGTTTTTAAAGAGCATACAACATTTTATTCTCATACAGAATCGCAAATATAAAAAATCAAAAAATTTTAAAAAATTCACCCCATACTGAAAAGACAAGAACAAAATTTTAAGAATTAAAGTCCTTACACAAAAAATTAACTTTTGTTTGAACACTTTTTCCAGTTATTAGATAATGTCTCCTGAACAAACAATTAGAACAAAGGGTGTTGAGCTCTTTAGGGTGATACTATATATGATATTAAGAGATTAAGTAAAAACTATTGAAGAAACAGGCAACCAAAGTTGAAAACTTGTTGACCATGTTTCAAAATAAGATGTTATTAATAAAACAGCTTTGAAAATTAGATTGAAAAAAATTCTGAAACTTTTACCTTTACACTACTCAACATATGACAATCCCAAACTTTCCAACCCAACTTTGTAACGACACCAAAATCTATTGGAATTTATGGAACTTATAGTCCGTCATAAAGTCAAAAAAAATTAAATATTCAATAGAAAACTCTTTAAAAATGGTAAAGTTTTTCCATTTGAAAATATGCAGAAATAAGTTATATTTATTTGAGGGCAAAGGAAAAAGTATAGGGCAATTGCAAAACACGTCGAAATAGATTGAAATTTAAAGAGTTTAGAGAGTCTTAAAACAAAAGATTTATACAAAAATGTTAATCATTAGTAAAAATTCTGCTTTTCCCAAAAAAAAAAGTTACAAAAAAAGCTAAAAAAAATTAGTCTCACCTTTTTTTAAAATTTAGAAACCTCTGCGGTTATTAGTATATTAGTCTTCTATAAGAAAATTTCTGCAAAAATCTGCTATATTATTTATCCTAGCTCTTTTGCAAACAACTTCCAGATATATATTTCAACCAAGCTGTTATATAAATTAAACTTACTTCAAGTTGCCTTAGAATCCATGTCTTGGCCATTTCGCTAACTTATTCTCACTTTTAGCATTTAAAACTTTTACTCTGCATTATTATTTTCTAAATTCGCAACGCAAGGACCAACAATAAAGTGTCATGAAAAACATTGAATAGAAATTCAAGCTGAATTTTATAAGAAAAGAGTGGAAAACGCTGCGAGCTATGCACAAAAAAACCGCGCAAAACTCAGAGAGAAAGATTCAAAAGATAGAAACGATACAGTTGGACGCGCGTTTATTTGTTTTACAATTTACACCTCAAGGACTTGGCAAAAAAAGGATAAAAAAAACAAACACAACAAATACAACGCAGTCGCATTCAATTTAACAACAAACAACAAACAGCAAAAGTTTTACGCCGGACAATAAGCGAAACGCAGTTGCATGCCACACAATAAACAACTTGGCGCACAAAAGTAGGCAACGGCTTTCGTTTGGAAACAGCAAAAGTTGCAACCAAGGCAGTAGTGAATACATACATACATACTATATACATATACATATATACATATTCAAAAGCTGCATAGAAAAGTTTCTTTGGACTCATTCTAGATTTTTTTTTTCTGTTTCTTAGCTGCACTCGTAACAAATTTCAACAGACTAAAGCTAAAGATGCTACTTGTCCTGGTCTAGTCCAGAGAGGTATACCTGGCTGATACCAGGGCCATTGTTGCGTAATGGAGAAATATTGTTAAGCATACGCCTAGGTGCCGCTGCAGCTGCCATATGCTGAGAATATTATGCAAATTGGCTTTGGTCTATTGACATTTATGGCTACGGACAAAGCGCTTCAAGCTTAAGTCGGTGAGAAAAGTTTTTCTAGTGTGGCCAAAGTGAAAGAGCTGCAAGGATAAAAATCTTTGTTTTGCTTATTTTTGAAAAATTTCATCACTTTGTGAAGCAGATGACGAAAAAAAAAATTGTTTGGAGATAATGTATGATAAGGAGATCATGAAGAAAATGGAACAACTTGACATTTTCTATGGCAAGCAATGAAAAAAAAAACAAAGTTTTCAAACTAGAGCAATATGCTTAAAAAAATTAGGAACTGAGTCTTTTATAAATACCTTTAAAAAGAAAATTCATCTTTTATAAATGGAGAAATAAAAATAATTTCGTTTTTTATTCGGCTCGTACGGCTCTATATAGTAAATTTGATAGGTGTCTTAATAATTAATTAGTTTCGCTATTTTTTTTAAATTTATTTCGATATACAATGAGCTCGAATTTCGTGATTATGGCCTAAAGTCCATATCCTCCTCAGAGATCAATCTGATATCAAGAGCCACTTTGCTCTTGATATGGCAGATATTGCTGTGAACCCACGCAACTGTGGGTTCATTCGCACATATCAAGTTCGAGCGAAGGACACATCTTTCAAACTGTGGTGTCGCATCACCATCGGATTCGGCTACGACATCGATAATCGCCTGTTTGATCCGAACCATTTGCTGGGAGGTAAGAGGTGCAGCGTTTGAAATGAAACCCAGCCTGATGCCCTTGACTGCACTGCTGTAGGACATCTTGTTTGACTCGAAATGAGTCTGTTTGGGTTTCTTTGTTGCCGTATGTGGCGACTTATCGTCAGATCGGCTTCTCTTGACCTGGGTCGCAGGGGTGCCGATTTGACGGAAGCCAGATTTTCTGCTCTGGAGAGTCCTTTGCGAAGAGCAGCCTTGAAGAGTCTCTTCTCGCGGGAGTTCAGCCTTACAAAGGAAGGCTCTGTCTCCAGATTGATGGTCTGGAGAGTGGCTCCGATACTGGTGCCAGACGAATTCTGTTAGACTAAACTCACGTTGTCATCTCCGTTAGAGACCAGGAGTTCATCTTCAGAGCTGGAAGACGATACCTCGAGCTGTCGATGAACACGCGGTCGTTTCGGTTGAATAAGTACTGGTTTTACCTGAACAGATTCAGGTGGTTGAACCCGAGTCCCTTCTGTATGCCTAACAACACCACTAGGGGGGTCGCTGGTTGCGGCACATCAGCCGTAGCGGTACAACTAGAGGTCGTCGTGCAGGATTCCTCTTGTGGTGATGCTTTTAGAGTGTCATCAAACTCATCCGAATCATTTGAAGTATCCATATATGTATTGAATACTCGGAACTGTGTCTTTTATAAATACCTTTAAAAAGAAAATTCGTCTTTTATAAATGCAGAAATCAAAATAATTTCGTTATTTATTCGGCTCGTACGGCTCTATGTACTTAAGGGTCTAGCAGGATAAGTTACTGGAAACTGCCCCCCAGCAATTTTTGAAAAGTAATGATGCAATTCGATGCAGAATGGCAAAAAAAAAAAAATTTTAGACCGAATTTCAGTTTTTAAACTTGACACGTTGCGGCTTAATTAAAAAAAACGTGTTTTTCATGTGTATTTATTTGCGACTAAACTACTGAATATTTTGGAGCCAATTATTTTTTTAAATCTAATTTAGCATTATTGATGTTTAAAAAAAAATATTTAATTTTGGTTGGGGCAGGGGCGGCGGGGCAGCAGCAGTTTCTTGAAGCTGTTTGACTTTTGTTCGCGCTGATAAGAGCGTGTACAGTGCTCAGTTGTGTGCCAGAAATCATTTTTCAATGAATTTTAACTCGAAAGCAATCCAGCGGTGTAAATGATATTGATATCCTTTTTACAAATTTTCTATCTGAGACTATTTAGTCGATAAACCTGTAACATGGGATAACTATTTTTCACCAAACATATCACGCTTCCCTACCGCTTTAAACTATTTTACTACAAATCACTTATAATTCACAACTTATTAAAGCAAAATTTTGACTATACACCTAATTT